>BLFK01000926.1:2222969-2242938 GCA_014634185.1 Astreopora myriophthalma
GCACATCAGACGAACATACATTAGGCAAATCAATCGTACTGTAGTTAACACATCGTATTCCTGATAACAGTAGGTAATTGCATCTATTGTCAGGCAAGCAAACAGATGGCATATCTATCGCCCTGTAGTTAACACATCGCCATCCAGATAACAATAAGTAATGGCATCCATTGTTAGGTAGGTAATTGCATCTATTGTCAGGCAAGCAAACAGATAAAAAATCTATCACACTGTAGTTGACACATCGCCATCCAGATGACAAAAAGTATTTGCATCCATTATTAGGAAGGCAAATGGCGTTCGCTAGATTTCCAAAATACAGCGAAGGCGAATCTGTTAAAGACAGCCTTTTCTCGGACCAAACACGATCTTGGGAAACCACAGCAACCACAGTTATTCCATGCTGAGTTAGAAAACATTCTTCGTGGTTATTCACGCTAAAAAAGAACCCTGGTAGGAGCAAATATAATGAAACGACGGAGAGAGCAAAAACGTGTCCGACCTTCAAGAGCAAAAACCTGTCCGATGATTTGAAAGAATAAACTCCAAAATTACCTCTGTAAATATGAAGCAACGTACAGTGGCGAGTAAAAAGTATGAGTAGAGACTGAAGAAAGGAATATTACAATACTGAGGCGACGACCTTTGCAATTCCACTGCAAATAGTCTACTTGTAGTTTGAGCCATTCAAGAGCAAAGTAATGAGAGTTCTATCAGTTTCACTCTGCCCAAGTAGACTAAGATTAAACTGGGAACTTTCAGTCACTTCTTTGGCTTTTAAAATCGGACTTAAAACCTTTTTATTTAATTCTGAGGTTTGATGAATGTGTATACCATAGAATTCCGAAAGTAATGCCCCCCCCAAAAAAGTAACAGCTTCCTGAAAGTAGCGGCATTACAACAGACCTAATCACTTAAAGGCCATACTGTATTTGTTGTAAGGTTTTATTTAACATATCCAACTGGAACTGGAAGGAAAAAATTGTCTCTTTCTAAGTTAGAGTGAAAATCAACCACCAGCCTGTACCATTAGTTGTAAAAACAGTTGAATTTATATCAAAACTGCATTAGGTACATGTAACTATAACATGAGAAAATCTTTGAACTATAATACCAGGCATTGCCATGCTGCGTACAAAATTGCTGGCTCAACTTTAATAACATACAAGATTTCAACTTAACGAACACTTTGAACGGCTAAACTGTACGCCAAAATAACCTGATCTAAAATATGGAATTAACATATTTTCTAGGCCTGATTTTGATCATCATAGCGTCATAATTTCTCAAAAAAGGGATCAATTTCCTGTGCAAAAAAAAAGTCAAAATTCGCGCCTATGCTACATATTTTGCATAATCCGATAAATTACAGTAATATGGTTGATTACAAACATTTTTTAACCATCCGAAAGTAATGGCTACCCGAAGGTAGTGGCTACCCAAAAAGAAGTCACGGGGGCCGTTACTTTCGGAATTCTATGGTATTGTAATCTTGAGCAGTGAGATTTTTATTTACTGCACTTAGAAATCAATTATCATTATTTTCATTACTACATACTTTCTGTAGAACTAAGAAGTCCATAACTGACCTTTTTCATTTACAACCATAACTCTGCGGTACTTGATTCCATTCGAACATTGGTGATGTGGCCACACCAAAGTTCTTGGGATGTCTAAAGGGAGATAAATGCCATTCTGGGAAGAGAGAAATAACCGTTGTTTCTATACAATAAGCAATGCACCGTTATAAAATTAATGATGTATGCAAAACAAGCTTTGCATCAAGATTTATACATGTGTATAACAATAGAGATTTGATCAATCAGACTCCCAAGGTCAGTAAACAACAATACCGAG
Organism: Astreopora myriophthalma; assembly: GCA_014634185.1. Taxonomy (NCBI): domain Eukaryota; kingdom Metazoa; phylum Cnidaria; class Anthozoa; order Scleractinia; family Acroporidae; genus Astreopora; species Astreopora myriophthalma. The sequence continues at coordinate 2,224,827 of BLFK01000926.1, forward strand.
ACAAGTGATACATGTACAAGCCGATGGTGAGTCAGTTGAGCAAACCATTTCAGGGGTAAACAGTCTGGTAAATCCCAGACTTGGCAACAATGAAAAACCCTTATTAAAAACCTAAGACCAAGAGTATAAAGGTTAGAGAAAATTCAAGCGCAAGATTATAAAATGCAAAAGATCTGAGAAACCTAGAAACGGATAATCCGTAACTTACAACAGTGGAGATAATTATCATAATGGATATATGCAGTTCTACTTCATTATGTTTGGATACTTCTCCCAACAGGAATTAATATTTTAATTGGAACCTTTGCATTCGGATAACACGGTAGGGGAAAATTACTAACCCTATTATAACAATTTGGAATTACTTTTGGGGAGCCCAAGATTCCATGGCTCCAATTTTACACTAACCCACTTTGAGAATTAATATTTGAGGCTCAGTAATTATTTTGTGGGATATAGACTGCAATTTCTCACCTTTAAAATTTTGACATGATGAAAGATATGAACAGCCATGTGTTTGTCTACTGCACAAGACTCGCACAAGCTCATTAGGGGACCACAATCAAGGCAGCGACAAGAAGCAGCAGAGGGACAGAAAAAACACCCTGTTCCAAACAAGGATCCTTCATTTTGAAGCGTAGTAAAAAGTGCGGTCTCCCGCACCTTTGACCAAGACTCTTCAGCTCTACAAAGTCTTTGGTACAGTAATATTGACTGTCCCTTTCCTCCTCACTTTCACTCTCCATGTGCACGTCAGGGTACGGATGATCCGCTGTTGGGTGAGAAGCATCATCAACACTGGTGCCTCCACTACTGCCACAGGCAGCATCACAACTAAGCTGCAATTTTATTTTTGTAATTACATTCTCTTTGTGATACCTTACACTGACTTGTGCCTTCAACCGTTTCCCCTTCCTATCGCAGAAGTGGAACGTAAACAATCCGAGTAAGCACGTACTCGCGCCAAAGAAGTTGGGAAGAGATCGAAACACTCACCGGCCCATCTCCGACAGCGAAAATGTCGATCAGAGCTTCAACGAGCTTATGGATTACCCTGTAAGTCTTACTTAAGCTTAGATGAAAGCAACCTAACCTCAATAACTTATCTATTTCACATGACCGAGGCAAACAACGTTCACAGAATATACCATTCTGTGATACATAACACCATTACATGCGAATAGATGGTCGCATTCCCAGAATGCTATATGAATGATGAACAAGTGGTACTATAGTATACGATAATCGGCTTGAAGACAGTACGATGGGTATCATTTTTGCGGCTGGTAGCCAGTGCACTCTTTGTGGACTGGGTGTCGTCGAGGGTCAAACACACAAATTTATAGTACAGCAGTCAAACTTAAAATGCATCATGTAAGCTGTACCACTCATTCCCCACGAAAAGTTCAAACCCAAAATGTGTAAGATCGCACTGAACAAAGTATAAAGATATACAAAAACTAATACAAATGTTTTCAGTATGTTTGAGCCAATTTACAAGGTTGTCAATGCGCCAATAAACCTTAGATTTTAGATGGTAACTTCGTCTCTTAAAAAGTAAAGTTTGAGAGAGATTCTCCTTGCAACGTTAAGTCAATTTTTCTACTTACGTAATACGAAAAAATGATTCGTAAAATAACGAACAAGAATTTCAGGAATTGTACACAACCTAGCTTAGTCTTAAGTCAGTCCCACACTGGGAAGAATCTTCCCTAATATCAATTTACGTCACTAATCCGCAACGATGTTGTGAAATTAACAAGGGCAGACAAAGTAGCTAGAGAGAGTCTCTGAGAAATCCACTTTGATACAACTTGCGTGGAAGTACTGGGCACAACTGTCGCATCCCAGCCAATCTTCTCCGTCGTCGTCATGGCATACTTTGCAGACATTGATATTTCTCAAACATCGAATACTACTGGTACTTTTGATTACATTTCAAACTCTGTTTTCAAAAGGAATTCTCACCTTTGTTGGTCTGTGGAGGCAATGCCGAGTTTCATTGCTTACGATGGTGAACGGTTTGGCGAAAAATTGGATCGGTCCATTACCACCATTGTGTTGAAAGACGGGAGACGCTGTAAATACATAATTGGAAAAAGTAATTCGGTATACTAGGTTACGCACTTAAAGTTTTTTTCCGAGGGCTTTCTTTTATATGAAACATTTTTAAATATTTCAACACTTTTTCGCCGGTGCATTGCGTAAGTTTCTGCAAAAGATCAAACGATCAGGTCTCTACAAGGTCCACTTCCAATTAATAAAGGCAAAAAATCAGCTAAAAATAAAAGAAACTGCCTACCATTTTTCGAAAACCTCTTGTGACTTAACTCCTTTGAGTGCAAGGCCTTCTTTACAAAGCATGTGGAACTTAAAAGAAGAAACCTCTCCAGCATATCCTCGAACTCGTCTCTTTTCCCATCAAAAATAATATTTTCTGTAAGTCTATTTTGATTTGAGAGACTGGGGAGACTCGCTTGATGTACGGATGTGCGTTTGAGTAGTCCGTGACCTTTCTTCTCTCTGCAAAAAGAAAATGCCAAGTGGAAGCGAGGCGGACTGTAGTATGTCAACTGTCGCACGAAGAAAGCGTGATGAAAGGAACAGTAGAGGAAGCTCGCCTGATACACCTCCAACTAAGTCAGCGAAGACTCTTGTGGAGTTGAACGACGCTGAGGATGATGATAATGTTTGGATTATTCGGAACAAAATTAGAAGGAACACGAATGAGCTATTGGAAGAAAACCGTGCTCTGTGAAAGCAATATGAAGAATTGAAGCCCTCCATAGAGTTCAATAACAGCGAACTAGAATCTATGAAACAAGAAAACAAGAAGCTTAAAGACAGTGTCATCGCTCAAGAAATCGCTCTGTGAAACGAAAGATGATGTCGACACCCTATATGAAGATCTTGGGACGGCGATAAGCCAGCTAGACGACTTAGAGCAGTACACACGAAAGTACAACCTGGAGATTCATGGACTTGCAGAAACCACAGACGACAACATCGCTGAAAACATCATCAAGCTGGGAAAGGTCATCAACGTACATATATCACCCATCGACATTTGCCATAGCATGCAGTGGTCCTAAACCCATTATCGTCCGATTTAAATCACACGAAAAGAAGAGCGAGTTATACAAAGCTAAGAAACATCTGAAGTCTGTAAGTTTGAGTCAGTATTTCCATGCTACAAATGTTGTTTATATTAATGAAAACCTCACAACTCAAAGGCGTAAATTGTTTGCTAAAGTAAGGAAATTTAAAAAGGACAATCATTGGCAAAGCGCCTGGACTATGGACGGTAAGATATTCATTAAGAAATCCCGACAGGATCAGCTGAAGAGAATACTTGCTGAAGAAGATCTCAGAAACTTTAGTTAATTTTTTTTCTTTTCGTTCTTTACTTCCAATGCTAAATCCTTTCTTTATGCAAATTTTCTCCCCAACCCTAGAATTAAATTAATATGTATCTTTATTACCATCTTCGTTTTCACCTTGCTCCCTTTTTTATTCTGGAATTCGCACCAACACGCTGAAGAGGCGGAGGGTTTAGTAGGAAGGCGTTGCATTTTTTTTCCATAGCGCTCACATGCTCTTTTGCATTTCAGTTTTGCATCACCCTTCCTGTACAATAAGCTGCTCTTCACCTTAATTAGTGTTTATATTCTTACATGTGTTAGTATGTGTATAAGTTATCCGCGGTTTTTGTTCTGTGTTTTACCATATCACTGTCATATGCCTTCATGTATTGTAATTTTCGATCGGCACGCCAATGGCAATGTACAATGTTTTTCTAAGCACAACGCTATCACAATCTGCACAGTGAGGAACATGAAACAAGCTTGGAAAACACGGCTCGAATCTACCTGATCATGAGCTTGAAATCAGTTTCTTTGAACATAAGGGGCCTCAACAAATCCATCAAAAGAAGAAAGCTTTTTCGGTGGCTTCATCTTGGTAAATTTGAGATAATTTTTTTGCAAGAGACATACAGTGATCCTGGTTTGGAGGAATTTTGGCGTGCAGAATGGGGTGGCGAAATCCTCTTTGCGCATGGCTCCAAGCACAGTAAAGGCGTGATGATATTGTTTAAGCCGTCTTTAAGCGTCGATGTCCTGAAAACCATCGCAGATAAAAACAGCCATTTTCTTGTCGCGAACGTAAACATTAATGAAGACAAGTTGTGTTTGGTTAACATCTACGCTCCTAATGACCAAAACCAGCAAATCAATTTCAGATCCAATCAGCAGATCCAAGATCCGATTTGTTGTAATATTACCAGCAAGATCTTGGTAGGTGGCGACTTTAAAACTGCCCAATGTCGGCTTTTGATAAAGTGGGGGGCAAAGACATTTGATCTGGTCAAACTCAACACCCGGATGAGACGTGCTTTTCCTGGGGCAAATTGCTCAGGAAAAATCAAATGTCGACTAGATTTTTGGTTGATTTCGAAACAACTTTTAAACCGTGTTATCAAAACTGATATTAACGCCTACTATGTCTCAGATCACTCACCTGTCACCATCTTAATCGGTCCAGAAGAAAAACAAAAGAAAAGAGGGCCAGGTTTTTGGAAGTTTAATAATTCACTTCTACAAAGCGAAGAGTTTGTTGCAAAAATGAAGTTTATTATAAGGAAAAGCATAAGGATGTTACCGACAAAAGACTCTTTTGGGAAATGGTGAAAATGGAGATCAGGATTTTCTCAATTCGATTCGCTAAGAAAAAAGGTAGAGAAAAAAGAAATACAGAACTGGAACTTCTTCGAAAACTTGAGAATCTGAACTCTCATATTGACGCGGCTTCGCAAGAAAGTCTTCTATGTGAAGTTCGAATGCTCAAAATTAAATTAGACCAAATTGCCACTCAGAAAACTAGAAGTTCCATTGTGCGAAGTAGAGAGAGATGGTATGAATCGGGTGAAAAATGTAACAAATATTTTCTCAACCTATCGAAAAGGAGCTACAACAAAAATCATATAACAAAACTGAAATGTGTTGAAGGTTCCTCTACAGAGGACCCCAAAATCATATTGCATGAAATGAGAAACTTTTACCGCAACTATACACTTCTCAGAGTCACTCGCCTGCTTGCTTTTCAAACTTTCTCAACTCCGAATCGTTGCCAAAACTAGACAATGTAAGGCAAAGCCTTTGTGAAGGTCCGATTACAGAAGTAGAATGTTTGTCTGCCCTGAAAACATTTCAACCTAATAATACCCCCGGTACTGATGGTTTATCAGCTGAGTTCTGTCTCTTCATGGGGCACTATCAGGAGAACTCTTCATCTCCCAGAGACAAGGGATTATTTCTTTGATTCCATAAAAGAATAAGGATCCTCTGCTCCTTAAGAATTGGCGTCCCATCTCACTCTTAAACACAGGTTACAAACTTGCAACTAAATATATCACAAAACGTTTCAATCAAGTTCTCCTGCATCTTATAGGAAGGGATCAAATAGGATACATTAAAGGTAGATTCATAGGATACATTAAAGGTAGATTCATAGGTGAAAACATCCGTATAATTTCTGATATCATCAATCAATACGAAAAAGAAGAAGGAATGATTCTTTTCCTGAATTTTGAAAAGGCTTTTGACTCCTTGGAATGGGAATACCTCTTCGAAGTGCTCGATGCAATGAACTTTGGCCCAAGCTTCCATAACTGGGTCTGCACATTTTATCATAATATCTCAAGTTGTGTTATAAATAATGGATACGCATCAGATTTCTTTTTCCTCCAAAGAGGGGTGAGACAGGGGTGTCCTCTCTCAGGGTTGCTTTTCGTTCTTGCCGTAGAACCTCTTGCTAATCAGGTCAGAACAAATGACTCAATTAAGGGTCTCAGGAATGGGTATGCTTATTTTCCTTACTTAATCAATTTGGTAGCTTTTCTGGGCTGAAACCGTCAAAAACCGAAGGGCTGTGGCTAGGATCGTGGAAAATTCGATCAGGAAAAGATGAGCCTTTTGGCATTTCTTGGCCGAAGCAGTCTGTCTCTACCCTTGGGGTAGTGTTTGCCTCGATTTTGGGAAGAATCGCCATTGTCAAATCCCTAGCGCTCTCAAAACTTGTTTATAATTGTTCTGTCCTTGAAGTACCTGTCGATTTTGCCAAAAAGGTCAATAGCATAATCTTTCCATTGATATGGAACTTCAAACCAGACAAAATCAAAAGAAATATGCTGACTGGTCCCATATCCAAAGGGGGCCTTAATATGATTAATTTTGTGGATGAAGAAAAATAGTTGAAACCTGCTTGGGTGGATCGCTATCGTTCGTCGGAGAATAGTGACTGGTGTGCGTTCCTCGATTCTATGCTCCAAGAGTTAGGAGGTTCTTTCTTGTTTCAATGTAATTATGACTTAAAACTGTTGGGTCTGAAAGATCTTCCGCCTTTTTACAAGAGCATTTTAGCTGTCTGCCAGGAACTTCATTCTAAAACACCCCTAAATGCAAATTAAGTGAAAGAAGAAATACTTTGGAACAATCGTTTTATTAAGAGAGATGGAAAATCGATATTTATAAAACCTGGGCAAATAAAGGAATTAGGAAAATCAACGACCTCCTGGATTCTTGGGTCATTTTCTCTCCTTTGAAAATTTCAAGCACAGTTTTAGAGTTCGTTGTACCTTTCTCGATTAGGCCGGTCTTCTTGCCGCAATTCCTAAAGATTGGAAAAGCGCTATCTTAGCAAGTAACCAGACAGCCACCAACGAATCATTAGAACCATCTCAAATCGTAGACAACAACTTGGCCAAACTTGCTCGCCTGTTTCCCACCCAAAGGTCTTTTTGTCCTCCGTTGGCTGAAGCTTTTTTGAAAGAACAAAAATTAAACCCTGGTGCTGTTTATGAACTTCCTTTTAAAATTACCATTGAAAACAAACTACCAAGCTTCCAGTTCATGCTTGTACGTAACATTATTCCCACCAATCAACGCCTCTGGCAAATGAACATGACGACTTCACCCCAATGTGAGGAGTGTAACGTCCCTACTGAAACTACCATACATAAGTTTTACGAGTGCCCTGCTGTCAGACTTTTCTGGAAGGATGTCTTAAATTGGTGGAACCTCAAGCATTCTGATGACATAAATCCCAGTGCTACTGAACTTTTGTACGGTTACAAATAACCCAAAAAGTACTGGTTTTTAACAGAACAATTGTCAAAGTTTTCCTCAAGGAACTCAATCTCCGATTTGTTTAAAGACAATTGAATAGTCGCCGCCATCATTACGCATACTAGTGTCTTAATCAAAAACTGCTTTCGGTTTTAAATGTCATCCTTTCGCGGGCTTTCACAATATTCACAGGTTTCATAATTTCCCCGCTGATCAAACTTACCGTTTACTCTTACCCTCGACGAACGCCTTCGATAAAGCGTCACCCCACTGTGGCTAGTGGCAAGTCGATGAGACAACTTCTGAAGACCTGAAACCATTCGGTTTTTTTCAAACATTTGGGTAAGATTGAGCTGCTTACCGTCAGTTAAGTTCAGGATAGTTTCATTGCTGAAGTCTTGATCGGTAAGTGGCGTTTTACGATTAAACTTTTGACATAACTGTACCTTGTAATGAACACTCGTCTATAATGGAAACATGGCCGGTTTAGTTGAATGTCACTAATTTCATCTCTCACCTGTGGAAGGGGAGCTGGAGTGAGGCCAAATGTTTTAACACATTTCAACAGACAATGGATGAATCTTTTTACAGATGTGTAGAGAAGCCTGTGAATACGAACCGCTTTTGCAATTTATTCCTCTGAACTTGGGCTAAATCGCATGTTGCAATAAGTCGTCAAAGTAGATAAACTTTGTTCTCTCCGATTTATTACACTAATTTTAATTACCATTGCAATTCATCACATTATTACGATTAAGGGTCATCGTTTATAACTAGTGAAGGCAGAGGTTTTGAACGATCTGCAGTCTTCTGAACTAACAGTCTTGCAAAATTCACGATCTCGCCATTGATTTTCAAGCATAGCTCGGGGTGTGAAAAGTTCGAATCAGAAAAATTAAAGAAAGTTAAATTTCTCCGATCTTATTTCATATTTGTTATCTACTTGCCAAAAGAAGTCGATGAAAGAATTGTCAGCGAAATTTATTTCTGGTTGAAAATTGAATATGAAGTTCTTATGGATAGTCGCTCTTAAGAAAAGCTTGCTCAGTTCGAGTCAAGATCTACAATAGGTATTTTGCATGAAAAAATTATTCGAGATATTTTAATTAGTAGTACTTCATACGATTGTTGAAGCCCGTTGAATTGCGTAAACACAAAACTTGTAAAAACTGACCTGTGCTTTGAACTGTCGCTAGTGCCACCAGTCCTGCCGAGGTAAACCACATCATCGTCATCATCAATGCTTATCAACTCTTGATACTCCGAACACTCTCTCAGTTCCGCCTTAAACTGGTTGACGCTCTCCCTGAAGCGGAAACAAATCCCAACTTTAATACATGGGTTACCTAATTTTAAATGCTGAAAACATGGAGACACTTTTAAATGATCAAAGTAAAATCTTACCCAGTATTGCTTAAGACTGAGATGTGCAGTTCCTCATCACTCTCTCCTGACTGTTCCTTGTCAGAGTCCATCAGAGTCTTAGTGCATGTTCAAGACTGCATCAGTGATAATCTATCTGGCGCAATCGCTAAACAAAAAAATCACTTCATGTCCACCAGGAAGATACACACGTGGTCTACACTGTCATATAATTTTTGTCATGCATTATCAAGCACTATATACATTGTAGTCTCGAAACATTATGCAACACTGTAAACAAAACGTTTTCTGAGGTCGCATAAAATTGTATTGGTATTTTGTGGGAAGTTTGGGTCGTTTTGGCTGCTTTTGTTGGTGGTTGTAGGTGGTTTTGGGTGGTTTTGGCTGTTTCTGGCTGTTTCCATGTAACTACGCTTAGAATGAATGCGAGGCTGAGTACGCATGATTAAACATGGTGGCTCAACACTGTAGTGTACCACTGTGCGTGAACAACTGGCTATAACAAAGACCGGAAACTGCACTTTTCTCCTTTTCCACGGGATGAGAAACTGAGAAAAAAGTGGTTTGCAGTTATTCGGAGAGATATTGTACCATGTTTTCAGGTAAATGTGAACAAACAAGTTTTATTGAGCACGAATCACCAGTAAGCTTAAAGGCCCACCTTCACCCAAAAGTCATTGTGGTCGTTTGTTTTTGTTTTGAAAATGATGTATTGTCCAAATGCGTGATCTTATTTGCTGTACATAGTCAAGCGGCTCATGCGGGTTTCCTCGTGCTCGAGGGATTCACTCTGATTGCTTTGTCGCTATGGAGGAGAATTTCTCAGAAGCATCTAGGAGAAATCAGGTAGAAGATGGATTTTCCGAAGGGTCTGCCAGGAGAAATTTTTATAACTCTACCGTCGAAGAAGAGTTGAGGAAGAAGTAGACATTACGGCCGAGGTGAGACGTGAGCACCAAAAGTGTTCTTCCGTCGTGTTTTTGTCATGTTATGGAGTGAAGAATGCTTTCGTTTATTTTGCATAACAGGAGGAAATGATTGAGAGGATAACCTGTTCCTGCAAAGGGCAATGTGCACTGAAAAGGGGTAGAGGCGCTTGCATTTGTCGAAAAGAAGACTTGAAGTGTCTGGCCACGTTCAAATGCGACAAGTCAAAGTGTAAAAACAAGGTGAACATTTAGGCTTACAGGCAATATTGGAAGCAAAATTTCTGGCATAGGAGTAAGGATCCATCTTTGCTGTTTGAATCACAGGATAATACGTGTGAGAAGAACCAAGGGGCTCCTGTAGCAACGTCCACTTCTGATGGTGCGGAAGCCTTTGCGGCCAGTGTTGAACAGTCCCGGCAAGAGATTCTGGTAAACTAATGCTTTGTTGCTGGGATGGAGGACTTCGCAAACCGATGAATGATTATAAAGTGGCCAATTTCTTTCATTAATCCAATAATAACCTCAGTTGTTTTAAGTAGTTTTTTAAATTTACAACTTTTTATCTCGTGTATAACATACATGTAAACTGGTTTAAAATTTGCAAGCCTTTATCTCACTGGTATTTTCTAAAAAATATGTGAATGGTTTTATTTAACAGGAGTTTGTGGAGTCACTTGATCATGATAAACTTGTTGATTTGCTTTGTACGTTGCTCAGCATGGGACGAGGAAGTCTCAATTTTTCCAAACATGCAGTAGCACAAGGAATTCCTGAACAGCCATCTCCACCAAGAGAGCAGGCCCCCTGGTGCCAGTGCCAAATTTGCAGGCCAATGGAATCAGAGCAGGAAAATGTTTGTTGTAAGAAACGTACTTGCATAACTTCATATACCTCATTTAGCACCATCTGTCTTGATCGTGACATTTTAGAGGTATGCATTAAAGCTAGATGCGACATAAGAGCTGAGGAGTTCAACTTTACAATGGAGAGTTTTCGCAAAGCTGCCTACCGACAGTATGCACTCTGGACATATGGGAAGCTGGGGCGGGGTAACAGACGGGTCATTCCTGCATGTGTAGTACGCATGATCCGACAAGCTTACCCAGCGCCAGATGGCCGATACATGGGCTTTAGAAATAGCTAGTAATTATTGTGCTACCTTGTATATTGATGTTAATTCCATTTATGGCACTGGCATTGCCTACTATACAAAACTCAAAGCCATGCCAAGGCAAGTAATGAAATAGAACTGATTTTACCTATATTTCATTGAACTGTTGACTTTTACAAAATTTGATCTGTTACTGACAAAAACTGTAGTAACTAGACAAATTATGTAACTGAGTAGGTAATTCATTCAACCAAATTGAAAACTTTGATGCAAGTATCAAACAAAGCTGATGTCACTGTAATGCTAACCTCTGGTATATATGTATGGTAAATGTGAGCAGCAGTATAGTCACTCTCTCTGGGTAGCCAATTTTGTTCTCAGTAAGCAATCATAAGAAAAATATGATTACTTGATTTGTATGGTAAAAACATATTGTTTACAGCTCTCTATGACAGCCATTTTGTTTGCGTGCCATCTCTTCCAGAGAGGAACAGGAAGAACAAGGCAATTTGCTAGGAGAATATAGCAGTATGTCAGATGTCACTTAGGGCTTTTTTCTACAGACCCCTTTAGTTTCTCTTTTAGTGTTTCATCAAGTGTCCCTTTGACGTGAACGGGTCTCGCGACAAATAATCACGCGCTTAACGTAGTTTTTAAAGTTATATATTTTTCGATGATTCTGGCTTGACACGTCTCTGAAAAACTCTCTCCTCATACAGTACACAAAAAGGGTATAAAGTTCACCGAGATTATATTTCCAATAGCTTACATTTCAAGTCTTAGGGTTCGGTAGTTCGGGTTTCAAAATCACGCAATGTAACGCCAACGTCCGCGACACTCTCCCCCTATTTGACTCTTATGATGTCAAATATAAATTGAACAAGGTAAACATTAACAACTCAAAATCATATTGAAAGTCTAGTTCAAATTTAGTTCATCTTCTGCTGTCGCGGCTATGCGCTGACGGGCAATGACTGCAGCACGTCCAGGTTGGAACTCTGGAACGCGAGCATCCAATCTTGCAGTCCTGTCTTGGATGTTTCTGTCACAGGATAGCTCAAGTGGATAGAGATGTTGGACTGGTCTTTCCAGAAAGGATTTTCCAGCTCTCAGTCGCACTGCTCTTACTATCCCGTCTCTACCAGGGATTAACTTGTCCACTATACCGATTCTCCACAGCCCTCGATTTCTTTCTTCACCCTTGATAACTACAACGTCTCCCGGGGTCAAGGTTGTTTCTTTGGTTTTCTGGTTGAGGTTGTGGCGCTCTCTGAGGGACTTGAGGTACTCGTTTCTCCATCTCAACCACAGCACCTCCTTGCACCTTCGCAGGTACTTGGCTCGTTTCCGGAGGCTGTCATCCTCAATGTTACTCGGGTCTTCCTCTGGGAGTTGATTTGGTTGGCCGAAGAGCATAACGCTGGGGGTCAGTATCGGCATTTGGACGTCGTCCTCCACATAATCGAGGGGTCTGTCATTAATAACTCTCTCCACATCTGAGATGACCTCTTCAAGTTCGTGCCATCTAAGGTTCCCATTACCAATAGACTTGTACAGACTCTGCTTCACCACGCCGATTAGTCTCTCAAATTGTCCCCCCCACCATGGGGCTCGGCTGAGGTTGAACTGCCAAGTTATTTCTTGTCTGGCGAGGAAGTCGTTCAACCTTTCATCTTTCATAACGTTCCTCAGCCACTTCGCCGCTGCCACAAAGGTTTTCGCATTGTCTGAAAAGATCTTCTCGGGGCGCCCTCTTCTCGCTATAAATCGTTTTAAGCTTCTTAGGAACTCGTCAGTGCTCTGGCTCGGTAACAGGTCCAGGTAGACTGCTCGGGTGAGACTACAGGCATAAAGAACGATGTAAGCCTTCATTTCCTTTTTGGTCTTGCTGAGGTATTTAATTGGTCCAGCAAAATCCACTCCAATGGACTTGAATGGTACTGATCCAGCTGTTCTTTCCTTCGGCAAGTTGCCTGTTGGTGGATTTGAGAGTGCCGCCACTTGAAACCTTTTGCAGCCATGACAGCTCCTAATCACTTGCTTTGCCACACGTCGTAACCGTGGCACCCAATACTTCTCTCTAACCTTCGCCATCGTCATGCTGACTCCCCCGTGCAAAGTTTGGGTGTGCACGTGCATGACCAGCTTCTTGGTGAACAGTGCACTTTCGGGTAGGTAGATGGGATAATCTCCTTGAATGCGGCCCCTGCATTCATATAGACCGTCTTCGTTCTTCTGAAGGTTTAATCGTAACTGGTCTTCTTTAAAACTGGCGGTATTCAGGCACCTGACTTGACTATCTCGCACCCAGAACTCTATCTGACGGTTTATCTCCGCAGTGTAGAGAGGACCGCTGATCTTCTGCTGACGTTTCAACTTGCAGTTTCGGATAAACCGTCTTATCCACGAACAAATTCGAACTGCCTTCCACAGGCCCCACTTCTGTAATAACTGGTCAAGTTCCTTGTTGTCTACTATTGCCACTGCGAGAACTTCCTTGATTACTTTTGCTTCAGCTTGAGTCTCTTTGCTTGGGCTGGTAACGATGTCTGGCGGCCAATTTTCTGGGTATGGTAACCAGGACGGTCCTTGAAACCACAGATCCGCACATTCTTCTGCTTTTCCTCCTCGACTGCCCAGATCGGCAGGGTTTTCCTTTGAACCCACGTGGCGCCAATGAATGTACTCCTTGTCTTGGATTTTTCGGACGCGATTACTGACGAATTGCTTATACTCCCCACCACCCTTGATCCAGTGGAGAGCAACACTGCTATCCAGCCAGCAATGGACATTTTTTACGGGAAATCCTTGTAGAGCTTGTTTCACATTGTGCACCAGATTTGTAGCCATATGACCGGCTACCAGCTCAAGCCTCAGTATGGTTAATCCCTGCTTTGCAAGCCTGGACTTGGCGGCCACGAGTCCCTGATATACCTGAGGGTTGATGAGACACAGCGTACACTGCTGCTGATAAGCCTTGGCTGCTTGCGTCACCAAAAGCGTGGAGATGGATACTGGTTATTTCTTCCTGGTACTGAACGATGCTTCTCGGTGCTTCAATTGTTTTGGGAAGATTCGCCTCCCACGTCTTCCAGCTGGCCGAATGTTCCCTTGGTAGCTCTTGGTCCCATGGAGTTCGCAGCTCACAAGCTCATTGGTAGAGCATCTTTCCCTCCAGAGTGATGGGTGATGCTAACCCTAGGGGATCGTAGATCTTTGCTAACTTCCCCAGGACTTCTCTCTTGGTAACACTCTAAAACCGCTTCCGGAAAGCTGATTTGGATTGTGTCCGTGGCCTTGTTCCAGCGCACACCGAGCAATTTCGTTTCTCCTCCTTTTACACCCAACTGGTTCTTGGCGTAAGTTTGGGCTTCGCATCCTTGAGAACTCTGCTGTTCTTCTAGTCCTTCCTCTCTATATTTCGGCCGCTCAAAGATAGGGACATTAGAGTGCCATTTATGTAGCTCGAATTTTGCCTCTCTGAAGATGATCTGGGACATTTCCTTTAAATGCTGTGCATGCGCGATCGTTTTATTGCTGCTGATTAGGTCATCGACGTAAAGGCTCCTTCTTATTTCCTTGACTGTGTCTGGATACTTGTATTGGAGGTTGTTAAGATGCTGTTCGATTACTCCGCCCAACAGAAATGGCGACGTTGACATCCCGAACAGCGCTCGTGTGAAACGCAGGGTTTCGACTTCTTTGTTCTCCAAGTCTCTCAACCAATGAAACCGCATTGCGTCTCGATCTTCCTCTCTTATTCGCACTCGCAAAAAGGCTTGCTTAAGATCTCCAGCTAATGCCACTGGGTGGAAGCGGTTCCTTGTCAGCACACTCCAGAGCTTGTTCTGCAGTGGTGGCCCAGTCTCAAGGCAATCGTTGAGGGATGGCGCCTTGTGGTAGGCTCTCGCAGAAGCATTATAAACAATGCGGATTTTTGTGCTCTCCGCCGTCTCTCTCACCACTGGCTTGTGTGGGATGTAGAATTCCTTGCCCTCTGGTTCGCCTTCGGCACGCTCGACTATTCCTTGGGCTAGCTGATCTCGGATGATTTCATCGTACTTTTCCAACATCCCTGGTTGCTTCTCCAGTTTCTTTACGAGGTTCTCCAGGCGTTTCAAACTTCCTAGCTTATTGTTGGGAAGAGATGGGTGGTTGCCCTTCCAGAGTAAACCAGTCTCGTACCATCCTTCTGGGTCCCGTAGGAGTTGCTCCTTGAACTCTTCGTGAACGAGGTCTTGATCGCCAACCGAATGGTCTTGTAATCCGAGCACGTCAAGTCTGCAGAGGTTCTCGTAGTCAACAGCGGAAGTTTGTGCTAGGAACATGTTGGTGAGATTTGGTTCACTTCCTGGTGACAAGATAGTCCACCCAAAGCGCGTCCATTCTGCGATGGGTTCTCCGGGTTTGCCGATTTTGGGTGTGGTCTCTGTTTTGATTTGCGCGTACTCGCTGGCACCAAGGATAAGGTGAACTGGTAAATCGCTTTTCGTATCGATGTCGTCCATTTCTACCCCTTTCAGATGATGGTATCGTCCAATCATGTTCTTGTATCCCGGGTTACCTAAGCTGAGCAGGACACCACGATTTACTTTGGTTACTTCGGTCTGAAGCTGAAATCCACCTGACAAGCTCTTAACGACGACTTCGTGGATTTCAATCTCTCTTGTTGTTGTCTGCATCATCATTTCAATTCGTTTCAGCTCCTTTCGCACTGGTTGTTTCCCCAGTCGGTCGAGTAATGCGGCAGAAGCATATGAGCTCCCAGCACCGGTATCAAGTAGGGCACGACAATGTATCCCTCCCACGTTAACTACGACGACTGGATAGGTAACCGAGCCTCTTCCGGTTGCCACTAACATATGCTCTTGTTGTTGAGATGTTGTCTCACAGATGGATGAATGGTGACGCCTTTTGCAAATTCTGCAGGTGGAGGTGCAGCGACATTCTGAGGCCTTGTGATTTGCACCAGTACAGTTGAAACAGAGTTGTTTTACGTTCAACAGTCTCCTTCGTTCTTGGATCGTGGTGACTTTATCGCAGTTGATGGACTGGTGAGATGGATTATCGCAGTAAACACATGGCCTTCTTTTGGGATCTTGTTGGTTGGCCTGGTACGTCCTTGATCGTGGTGGTTTAGGTGGCGTTGGTTTGTCTTGGTGATATTTATCTTCGGATTTCGGAGAGTTTCTTTCCGTCCACTTGCGCAGCGCTTCGAGTAGTTTTGGAAAATCCCATTCCTGCCAGTTGTCATCAGTGCGCACCAGGTCACCCTTTATACCTTCCAACTTGTCGAGCGTCATTCGAACGTAACCATTGATTTCCTTCAATTTTCCCATAGTCTCCAATGCTTGAAGATTTGGTGACAACTTTTGGTAGAATTCCATGATTTTGTTGGGGTTCGTTCCATGGATTGCAGGCAAAGACATTACGTTGTTTACATACGCATTAACTATTTTGCTGACCTTTCCATAATTAGTTTTCAATATGCTTTTCGCCCTCTCGTAGCCTTCTATGGTGAAGGGTAGGCCGTCAACTGTTGTTCTGACCCGTGGCTCCAGTAGCTCCTTCAGATAAGAAAATTTGGTGATTTGGGGCACATCGGCCGAGTCAATTTCTGCTTTGAACTGGTTCCAAAATCTCAGCCAATCTGTATGCGTGCCATTGAACCTTGTAATTTGTAATTTGGGCAGCTTCGCATTGATTGATTGTTCTTTAATCTGGCATTTTCGGCTTTCTTCGATTTTCGCTTCGTATTTAAGTTTCTGCTCTAATTTTTCTTTTTCAAAACGCATCTCTTCTTGAAATTTCTTTTCTCTAATTACAGCTGCTTCATCTTCCTCCCTTTTCTTTTCGTTTTCGAGCGCCGCGCTCCTGAACGTCTTGATTGTTGACCCGAGGTTGTCAATGGCCTTTTCAAACACGCTTAATTTTTCTTCAAGGTCTGTGCTCCATTTTAAAATTTCTTCTCCGTCCTCCCCATCTTCAAACCTCAATTCTTGTACTCTTACCTTGAGGTCATGAACTTCGTCCACTTTCTTGGCTAGAGTGTTTTTCAATCTCTCAACTGCTGCGAAGTTTTCCTTTTTCACTGCGTCGCTTGTCTGTCCATTCGTAAAGGTGAGAAGTTGTAGTTTCGCCTCTATTGATTTGCAAAGGCCTTCCATGCTTTCCACTGTCCTGGTGGGGTCGCCACTTTTGACGTGAACGGGTCTCGCGACAAATAATCACGCGCTTAACATAGTTTTTAAAGTTATATATTTTTCGATGATTCTGGCTTGACACGTTGTCTCTGAAAAACTCTCTCCTCATACAGTACACAAAAAGGGTATAAAGTTCACCGAGATTATATTTCCAATAGCTTACATTTCAAGTCTTAGGGTTCGGTAGTTCGGGTTTCAAAATCACGCAATGTAACGCCAACGTCCGCGACACCTTACATGTTCTGGTCAGTGATGCTACTGTGGCTTTTTTGTAAATCGCGATGGCCCTTTCATTAAAAACCTCAGTTGGAGGGGGCTCTTTCATTGCTAATGTTGGTGCAATCTGCTTGGGGTCAAACTCATTTCTGTCTGATGGTTGGCTACAACTCCCTTCCATCTGAGAACGTCTTTGCAGCATTTTACAGATTAGAAAAGGGAAGTAACTGTAGGACTTCTCTTCCCTTACAACTTCAGCATGGTACTTCTGTGATCTTTTGGAATATTTCCGATGACCTCGTTCTCCGCCATCCTTTCTCTGTGCTGGCTTCCTTGAAAGATGATAATTGTGATCAATTGCATCCAGAGTGACTCTCATGATGAAGTATGCATACCTGAAAAAAAGGAAAAGGAAAAAGTACAACAATTTGTTAATTATTATACCAACCTACAAGAAAGTGCTAGTCAACCGTACATGTTTCTGATTGCACAATATTTGTACACACACAAAAAAGCAGAAGTTTTCAGACACAAATGAAATCTAAAACTAGAAGGAAACACAGAATGAATACAGTTTTACCCCAATTAGTAAAAAGTTAGAGTTGCAGGAACCATGATATTTTGTGAAGGTGTTTACTTTCACTTACTCAAAGGCCATCCGTTTAGGGACATATTTGGTCATCATACTGTTGTATGATTCAAGAACACTTGTATGCCTTGAGAAACAAAAGAACATGGAAAGGTCATTTGACAAACCAGCCAGGTCTAACCGGTTTTGTCATTATTATATGTTCATGTAAGTTAATACCTTGCTATTTGAAAGCCATTTGAATTACATGTAATGAGGGCAAAATTATTCCAGCAAGAGGAGTAATAAACAGTGAATTAGAATGCCCAGAAGCAGACTAAGAGAAAACAAATGGAATATGTGTTAAAAAACAAAAGGAAATAAAGCTATTAATTTGTTATTTTCCTCTTTCTAAATACCTAAACCGCACATAGAAATGGAGTGTTTTCAGCCACTTTGGGTCCAAAACTATCTTGCGTAAGGCAGCCAAAGCCTTGGAATCTTTGGTCAAGTACTTCCGAGCACTATTCTCTGAACTTGTGTCATCCTGGGCTTCATGCTCACAATGTCCTTGAGCC
>BLFK01000926.1:2256369-2263869 GCA_014634185.1 Astreopora myriophthalma
TTTTTAAAGGAAAGGTGTCTAGTACATAGAATGATGGTTCTAAGTAAACCCATTGATCCCTATAAATGTTAGCTACAAGCTTGCAAGAGTGTTATAGTAAATATCTGTGCATGATGTAAGGTTGTAATGTCCATCCAAACCCTCTTTCACACTTTCTTATAATTAATTTGATGTTCCAGGTCCAAAACTGAAGAGATTGAATCAGGGATCTTTGTGATTGGGGCACTGGAAAAAGTTTCCATCAATTCCGAGATCCTTTCTCAAGCAGAATGGAAGGCACTGAGAAGAGAACTACCAGGTTGGGGAAAGATGTGGTCTTTTAAGCGATGCCAAATCAATGAAACAGTGTATCACAGTGAGCGTTACAAACGAGTAACAGCACGAAATAACTTCACAGTTAGCTTCCCTGGGAAGAAACAGTCAGAATATGGCTTTGTCCTTAATTACGTGAAGGTTCAGGAGAAGTGTCACAAAGCATCTTGTATGAATGCAAACTGTAACTGCCAGTTGGAATGCAGCTACTTTGCTCTACTTAGAATTCTGGATAAGCACCAAAACCAACTACCAAGCCTAAAAGGAACAGCTGTGGTTGGTCATATCCTAAAGGTCGAAGGGACAACAAAGATTGTTGCCATTCCTCTGAGGTGTATTGAGCCAAAGTGTATGTTGGTGTCAACTTCGAATGGAATTTTTGTTTGTCATTTGGCAAACAGAATAGAACGAGACTGAATGTTTAAAGATAATATTACCTCTGAAACTTGTGTGTTACAGTGCACTTTAGAAATCAGTCTTATAACAAAGAAACTTTGCATACAAGTCTCAGTGAAGTTATGATTGGTGCCAAAACAAAACAACTCTCTTGAATTTTTTTTTGTAATTAAGAAGTAGAAAACATGTACTGTGTTTCTATCGAGTTTTAGTATAAATCTACTAGCGTTCTATCACGACTGGCACTCGCTGATTGGCCACACTACTCGCTATCTATTCTGTTGTAGATAGTGAATAGCCTAGCAATCTGCGCTTGTTAACAAACTGGTGGCCGGCCGCTTCTTTGCATTTTCAAAGCGTCCATGAAGAGAACTTAGACTTGGGCTGTGCCCTTGTCAACTATCGCACGATAGAAATTTTGAGCTCATAATCCAATTGTTTAATAAACACAGTTTTGAACCAAGCAGTGCCCATATTTTTGGGGGCCTCTCTCCATGTAATTGAACAATGATATGTTGCAAATTAATTTTCAGTATCAAGAAATAAAATAGCAATAAAATATGATAGTTTTGAAGTTTATAGTTTCACTTGCCAATTGTTAAATATAACATTGTGGGATAAAACAGGAATAAAATAGACTATTTTATACATATTTTGCACTTTGAGTAGAATCTCCCTTCAAAAAAACAGGAATAAAACAGTCTATTTTAAGTCTATTTTACATAATTCAAGGTTTCCATCAATAAAATAGGATTGTTATAGACTATTTTATGTATATTTTCCAAGGGAACTGGCAATAATCTTTCCTTTCTGCAGAAAAATATAAACAAAATAGTCTACTTTGTCACTGTTTTATACAGCAATACTGATATCTAAATGTAAAATAGGATTAAAATACCCTGTTTTACAGACTATTTTTCAGTATGTTATGAGAAAATAGGGATAAAATATACCACCCTGTGGAAAATAGATTTAAAATAAAAGTAAAACTCAAATAAAATAGATGCTCTATTTTATTTATCTGGTAAAATTGGCGTAAAATATATCTCTGTGGGAAAAAAATAGGGAAAAAATAGATGTGATAGCATTAAAATAGTTATAAAATATGGATAAAATAGGATTGTTTTTGTAAGGGAAGTGGAAATAAAACAAACGTTCCTTACATGTACATTTAGCTCGCTTGTCCACCTGAATTTTAATAACGACCTTGAATAAAATGACTTCCCGAAAATTTTGCACAAATTATTGACAATCATTTAAGCTATAAACCGAAATAGTTGTCAAAGACCTTTGGAATGACGTGACTAAAGAAGAAAAAATCGCAAGAAGACTTCAGTCGCCAAAATTCCTAACCGCTAAAACTTTTCCAGTAACTCCGAGAGTTCTGGTCTCTTGGTTGTGTCTGGGCCAAGAGCTCTATTCATGGCTAGCGTCAGTTGGACACTAGTCATCCTTTTGGAGAAAATCAATAATCTTTGCGAAGGAGTATGTGTCACTTGCAAAGCTCGGCAAACTCTAACTCTAACTCTGGTTCCCCATATGGATACTTTTTTAGATGCTTTTGCTTGGTTTTCTTTTGAGAGACACCTACTGACACTTGCAGCCACCTCAACCCTTAGACTCTTCCCAAAGTCAATGACGATCGGATGGAAGACACTGCCACGTTTTTCTAAAACAATGTTGTTGGGCTTGAGATCATTGTGAATGACTTTTTGTGAGTGAATAAACTGGATTGCATCCCCAATCGTTTTGGTCACACTGATCCACTTCTCGTTGCTGAGCTCTAACTTTGGGGCAGCTCTCCATAACGTGAGGCTTCCCTTCTTGTCGCCATGAAACTGAGTGACGAGACAAAATGGGGGCTTCTTAACTTGAACCCCAAATAGTAATGGCAAATTAGGGTGGTCTCCAAGACTAGAGAGTATGTTCGCTTCATGAAGCGCTGCCTTTCTCTGTCTTTGCATGTCTGCCAGACCAGATCGAAAGCTCTTATACTCTTTTATGACTACTGTCATGCCTCGATAGCTTGCAAGCTGGCAGCAACCATAGGTCCCAGAACCAACAGTTTTTCCCAGCTTCACTAAGCTGTTTGCACAGATTTCCTTTGGTCGGCGTTCTGTTGATTTTGGGCAGTTGGTGGGACACTGCTCAGTTTTATCACTGACTAAAATGCCTTGATGCATTAACTTCAAGTCCTCGCTTTCTGGCTCGTGCTCTGCCGCGCCCTTTTCACGAATCTTTTTCACCAACTTCTCAAAACGAGTTTTCCTGGCTTGCTGCTGCCTTTTCATTTCTTCTTCTCTGTTTCTTCTGTACCCAACTCCATTACAAAACGATTGAACAATCACGATTGTTACTTCAGCCTTTAAATCTGATGGGCACACGGTAGTTGTATCATTTCGATTTCCGGTCGGCGGAAGTGGCTAAGTTGTGATTGGTTTTCAGGCGGATTACATGAGAAACATAATTCCTCTTGACGGATTATGCGTCTTTAGCATAAAAACGGCCAGTTAGTCGAGTTACTTACGCACTGACAGTTTTAAGGCGACATTAAGTTCCACGTGAAAATGGCTCCCTACAAGACACGTTGTGATCTCTGCGAGTTCAAAGCTAACACAACAACTGCACTACTGCGCCATAGAAGATCCAGGCATAAAAGTGTGAGGCCAGTTAAACACCTTTCTTTCTACACTGAAGAGGGATTGTATCAGATTCCCGACCCATCAACTCTCAAACCAAGTACGTGGCTCACACAGAAGTTCAAAGTTTGGTTAAGTGGAGTTACTGAGAGTATTAATTCAATGTTGCATCCTAAAGTGTCTGGTACATGTAGGTGTTCAGTGTTTCACTATCATCAAGTATAAATCAGATGACCGGATGCTAGGGTTCGAATGAATAATAGTCCGAGCTAATGTTTCGTTGTGGGGAAATCATGACTGAGATTAGAGCTGAAAATCCAGTAAACTTACATGAGGGGGACATGGGGGGGGGGCTGAACACCATAACACAGCAACACTGCCAAAAAAAATTAACGAACACCGCATCACCGCAAGAAACGTGCACAAAACACCATCACCGCAACAGTTATTTTTAGCTACATAATTTTAGCGTCTTCATTTGACGTAAGACTTTTATACCTAAACGATTAACCACAAAATAAACACATCAAAACAAAGCGTGACCAAAGCCTGACCTTGCGCCGGGCAGAAAGGTTGTGGAGCTACCGATTTCTCCTTGAAGGTAGTTTCCACTTTCGTCACTGGCTCCTACATTATCCTCATTGCTGCTTTCATCATATTCAGGCTTACTTCTGCTTTCCTATATGGCTTGTTCTTCGGTTTGAGAGTCTTCTCCAGGTCCTTCCTTTTCCTGTCCATATTCCTCATCTTGGTCAGCTTCTTCAAAGGTAATATTAATGAGCTGGTCAGACCTGATGCAGTGTTGATGATAGATGTACTCGGGTAGAGTACCATGCTTTGCCATCGTTGTCTCTTGGTGCACTGTTCGCTGTCGTACTGCAGCTCCATAAGCCGAAGCCCAATCCCGCGTAATGTCGCAATTTGGTTTCGACATGTCGACGACGGGAAGTGGCTTTATCAAAGGAACTTTTGAAAATGGAATGGTTTCCTCTGGTTTCGGGTGCCACGACTTTCTGCTTGTATGGTAATAAGCTTCCCAGTGTGTTACCCTTTTGATGGACTCTTTCATGGTAAGTCCAAAGGATCTACAGTATTCCATCATGGACATGTTCGCCTGCTTCATGTGCAGGGTGGAGTGACAATTTTCTACGTCCAGTGTCATACAGCTCAGAAGATTTGTTGCACTGTAATTGAATGGTTGTGAATTAGTGTACAGTCTTTGCAGTCCCCACTCAACAAGAGCAACTGAGGCAACGGTCTTCACGGAAACACTACCCTCAGGTCCATTAAGTGTGGTTATGCCAGTGCTCATTCTTATCTTGTTGGTGTTCCTGTCTAGAAGCTCTTTGCACTGGTGAACAAGCGAAAGCTCTTCATCGCAGATTTTACAGAATAGGCTGCACCTTTGGAATGGATTGAAAAGGCGTCATAAAGTTGACCAGTGGAATTTAAAAATTCAGCACACTCGACCCTCGTAGTGCAAATCTTGATAGAGTTTGTCTGAGCATCACAGATGTAAATAACTTTTTCAGCCTCGGTGCAAAGCCCCATAGGCTGTTGAAATAGGCAACACTCCCTTCCTCTCTTTCACAGCCAGCAAAAACTTCTACCTCTCCGACCTCTCCGTTTGTCATGGTC
Organism: Astreopora myriophthalma; assembly: GCA_014634185.1. Lineage (NCBI taxonomy): Eukaryota > Metazoa > Cnidaria > Anthozoa > Scleractinia > Acroporidae > Astreopora > Astreopora myriophthalma. The sequence goes on from BLFK01000926.1 coordinate 2,261,355, forward strand.
TTCCACACAGATGCCCACTTCTGCTTGCTGATTCCTTCCCAATGCGACAGAAAAAGGTTTCCTTTACACGGACACATGCTGAAGATCTTTTGCCATGAATGCCCGTACTTGATTATTTCTTGCATGTTTACACCTCTCAGGCCGACACTGTCCTTTTGTACTTGAAAAGAAACAATTTCCTGTATGTCCTTCCTTGCAGCGTAAATCAGCTCACCATCCGTGCACACCATGGTTTCAAAGGATGGTTGTCTTTCGGAATCCCAGAAATGGATCTCATCAAGCTTCGCATCGTTCTGTCTGTATTTAGACCTGAGGGATTTGGAGTAACGCTTCAGCCTCTCCTTTCTCCAATAGTCCCGGTAGATGACACCTTGAATTGGTTCGCAAGGTTGATGAAATCATCTTTCTTCATCTTCGGCTTGGACAAGATGTTAATTGCCCAATGGGCAAACGGAATTGCTTTAATAGGCCCACCGCCAGACGTGAGGAAGATGATCCTATCAGCACTGTGGATATCACTTGCTTTAAGCTTCTTGCCAATAGCCGTGATACTGTCAACAGGGCTATGAATGTGAGCTTTGTATAATGTGGACAAGGATGTTTTCACATCATAGGATAAAAATGCTATCCATCCGTATAACGGAATGGCGATGCTAACTGGCGATGGAAACATACCGACATGACTGTCAGCAGAATATTTATCTAATTCTGGGATGGTGTGACAAACATAGCCAATGCTCTTCAACTCAGAGGTCAACTCAGTGCTGCTCAGGGTGAGGACAGACGTAGGATCTTGTCTATCTTTATTTTTGACATGGTCGTTTTTGGGGATAAGCTTGCTGAAGGTGTCTTTTGTTTCTTTATTTGAGCAATTCCTCAGGGTCCGTACCAGAGCCAAGTTGATGCGTCCCCCCTTACATCTTAGCCACCAGTTTGGAAATGTGGCTTTCATACTCTTACCAACATGCGGACAATCTGGTAGAACAGACAAAAATGCAAGCTCAGGGTCTTCGGTATCTGCTTCTAGTTTTTCTTTAAGTGTTTCAAAGGCACTTTTGTTGCCACTTTCGCAGTCACTTCAAACTATTGCCACGACTCGACAAAAACAGACAGCATCTTTGTCCAGACAAGCATCACAGAAGCGCAAGGAGGGCAGATGACTGAGCTGTCCTGATACTTTACATGCATTGCAGACGCTCTTCGACACAAAGCACTCTTCGCAGAAGCTGTTGGAGTTCATTGTGTGAGAGGAGATTATATGACGTCTACGAGGTGCTTGTCGCTGGCATGATTCGCAAGTTTGCAGGGTTTTGATATGTTCTCTGAAAAGGTCTGCCATAGCTTGGCCATTTTTACCGCTTTGTGTGCAATAATCAACTGCTACAGGGAGAGAACAAAAATTATCAAGAGATGTCAAAGATGAAACGATTGCCTTTGTGACAATATTATCCTTAAGATAGTCCAGAGATGGCGATGGATTTTTCTTTAGGGCTGATATCAGCACACTTGGCCTTGTAATAAACTCACACTTCGCAATGCGGACGAACAAAGAACGAAAATCTGACGCCCTGGAAGGGATCTCGCGAACATTGTAATGGGAGAGAATGTCAAGCAGTATGTCATCCACAGAAAGTTTCCTTTCTGTCATTGCTTTCTCGGCGACCAGCCTTTCTCCCTCCGTTAAAAAGTAAACAAAACTATATAACAGATCTGCTTCCTTTAAAGACTCTGCATCAAAAAAGCCAATTAAAGAAGCAGGCAAGATGCCAACAGGAAAGTAACCAGTAAGAATGTAACCAAGGCTTGCAATTCTGCCAAGGATCTCAAACAATTCCTCTTAGCAGTCGGGATCAACACGGGGCACATGGATGTTTATCCCCTCAAAGAATAAGGGCAGGATCCCTTTCCAGCCTTCAGTAAAGAGCTCCCTGGTCAAACCATCTGCATCTTCTGCAGGCTCATTCAGGAATGTCACATTCAGAGTTGTGCTGGTTATGGTGTTTTCCTGTCGATAAAGTTTAATGATGTCATCTGCGATGACGTCCCAATTCACGGACACATCTGTGCAGTCGTACAGGTGTTTCCACTCTTCTGTTCTAGCTTTGCACAATCTTTCTGACTTTGGAGGGATACAAACATACTTAAGTGAAAAGAAAGAAACTTCACAACATATATTCACAAAGTGCAATCGAATGTCTCCATGATAAAATAATTATTGGAATTCATTGTAGCTTGAGTTATCGGATAACAGTTATACCTTTTTCGGTGTCCATGTACTCTTCAAAAAAGTTTGGCTGGCCCTCAGCTGAAATATTATCTGTCACTTCCTTGGTTTCGTAGAATTACATTACAATATGTTACAAGAACCATTTAATTTAGTGTTGGCAGCATAATTTACAATTCTTTTATCGCACTTTATTAGATGCCCTGACAAAAACAAATTTTAAATTAATAGTAAGAATATGTGCTACTTACCGCTGTTAGCATGTGCCTTGGCCTTTGTTACAAAGTACAG
>BLFK01000926.1:2268869-2273869 GCA_014634185.1 Astreopora myriophthalma
ACAGGCTCTGTTGGAAAAAGAGGAAACCAGATAAGATCTGTGATGATGCATTATACGGTTAGCTCAGACTACGACTACTAAGGACTTTGCGATTTATATCGTTTGCATAAGCAGTAGCTATGCCTTTGATTTCTCATGAAATGCTCTGTTATGGTCAATGATCCGTGTAAAATTCTTGTATCGTCAAGCATGTAGGAGAAAGGGTAAACACTCGCGAGCTTTGCATGTTCATCGTGAAAGCATCTTTTGTTTTGTGATTTATCCAAGTTAGAAAAACCTATGGATGGGAACTCTGGTTAAACCAAAAGATGGTAAGTTTATTATAAGCCATCGCATTCTCCAAAATGTTCGTTTGCGCAATGATCCTTGAGAGCACCATTTTGTATCGTTCATCTACAGATAAGCGAGATTCTTTATGAAAAAAAAAACAGCGAAAGGCTCTGTTGGACAAAGAGGAAACCAGGTAAGATCCCTGATGATGCATTATACGGTCAGCTCAGACTACTAAGGACTTTGTGATTTATATTGTTTGCATGAGCAGTAGCTACATCTTTGATTTCTCGTGAAATGCTGTGTTATGGTCAACGATCCTTGTAAATTCCTGTATAGTCAAGCCTGTATGAAAAAGGGCAAATTTGTTCGGGCATGTACTCGAGACACACGATCAGAAAAAAAAAAGACACTGGCGGCCTTTCGTATGAACCTGGTCGACCGAATTGACCCGTTTACCGAGATTTCGTGTCATGCACTGAGGGTATTGTGAAAAGATAAATTAAGTGTGTTCGCATGACAATGCGGGCTGACACGGTTTCAGAGGCTGGGATACATCTCGATTACCGGATGATTTTTTTTGTACTGTATGAACAGGTCATGCCGTTTTGGAATCATGTCCTTTTGTGGTCAAAGTTTTCGTGCAAAGTTTTTGAACGAATAAAAGCGAAATTCGGATCGCCAGGCTTGTTCGCTAATGTACCTTTTCACGCCCGAATGCTCCCACCGCGTCACCACCTTTCATCTCGGTAACCGAGGTGAAATTCACTGTGCCATTTGCCATGAATGTTTGAATAGGTGATAAAAATTCATCTTGCAAACCGAGCCAGCCCTGTTACTGGGCTCACGAGAAGAGACCCTAAAATCGAGTAGATGATCAATTCTAAGTTGGGAAAGACGTAATCAGTTGGTTTTATTTGTATTCATTTTGTTCCTTTGTTAGGGCGATGAAGCAAGTTACGAGCACTGAGATTTCTGATCAATATACGGAATGGGTTGGAACTGCGGCGTTCAACAGATGTGTTACAACTATGGGAGCAGTATTCGAAGACGAACATTTAAGTGGTCGGGTATTCTGAAGTTTAACCGATCATTGAGACATTTTCAACAGTGAATTCGTTGTCTTTTTCATTGATAAATTAAATGCTTCAATGTTTAACGCTGTGGCCATACGCTCGGCAGCCGGGCAATGTCTTGAATCGCCTTAATTCCAACTTAAGGTTATTTTAAGCCTCTTGAAAGTATCAGTATTGAACCTTTGACACACATCAGCAGTCAGAAATATTTCACTCGCCGAATTTCTCTAAAATGCTCATCCAAACTCGATGAGAGTGTTTCACGTTTATTTGGCACTACCCGGCGATTCTTTTGTTAGCAATTCTACTCTATCTCGACACTTTTGAAGACGTTTGTATTCAGACTGGATGCCTGACAGTCTGCAAAACTTTCACCGAAAATTCAGATGGAACGTTTTTAAAATTACACTACATTTCTTAACAAACATCGTGTAATAACATGACTTCGTGGGACGTCACGGGACGTTAAAGAACCCACACGCAGTTCGCAAAGAGTAGGAGACGTAGCCGGATGCCGCTGTGGCGGTCTTGTTTTTTGGGTGCGTAATGTCATGGTTGGGTGGGGAATGCTCGGAGATATTAGCTGCATGAGCTACTCTAAAACGCGAGGGTAAATAAAGCCGTGTGCTATGTCGAGAGTGTGAATATTTATAACTGCTGGTGCGAGGCAGAAATTTCTTGATCTCGAGAGTGTGGCGGTTTTCAGTGTACTAACGACAACCCTATACAGATGATTGAAAACAGGAACATGAGTAGAGATCAGTCCGTGCGTGATGTTGTAAACATTAAATCACTGTTGAATCGAAGATGGATAATTGAAGCAATTGTCTCATGAATTCCGCTGGGAAAGCAGTATTTTGACAGTAAAATTGTCGAAGTATGGCAAGCTGTGTATTTTTGTGATATTCTCGGTTGATACAAAACCAAGCCGGGATATTCTATGTTTAATTTATCAACGGGGTGTTTTCTCTCTCGTTAGCCCCATACTGGATTTATCGCATTTTTTTTTCACGAGCGGACAGGCAAACGGCGAATAGTCAACAAAAACTCAGAAGAGCTCAGATGACCTTGAATGACGAGTCAAATACAGAAAAGGGGTCGCGTGGCATCCACGCGATCCAATCTAAATGTTAATTAGCACCCAAACGCTCGAACAATATCTGCAACCAGGCTTCTATCCGTATCGGCTGAACAATTTTTTTCAGACTTTTTGAGCAAGTCGGGTAATGTAGCTGATAAAAATAACACCGCATGGCCTGTGAACACTTGCAAGTTTTAGCCAGAGACACATTACACATAACATCAAACTGAGGAATTGATAAGCTGGCATGATTCGCTCCATTGATTGTGGGTTTCCCCAAAAAACTATATTTTCACCGACTCGTTTTTTAGAAACTGCTCTTTTTAGAAACGTTTGCAAATTGATGTTGAAAACCCATGTATGGTGCATTTTTAATAAATTTTGGGTATTGCGTTGTATTGTAGTTATTTGTTTGCCTGTCTGATCCCCCGGCTTGGGATCGCTTTGGAGTTTTCTCAGTTTTTTAAAGTGAGATGAATTTTATCATCCTACGTAAATTTCCACAGGATTACAGGAATCGAAATAAAAAAAAACTGTCTGTTCTATCACAAGAGCGAAGAACGACCTTGAAAACACGAGTCATCCTGAGTCGGCGGAAATAATGTCTTTGTTATCACGTTATTTTTTTATAAGGTCACTCCTGACCTGTTAAGTCCGATTGGAGGTAAGCGCGAGTTTTAGGTGTGACTTAAGAATTTTCTGGGTGTATGCAGATGGTGGGTTCGTCACTGGGATGGGTGATGCCACGAATCTCGTATGCTGAATCACTTTTAAAACCATTATTTAAATGGTTTTGTCGGGAAGATTGGTTCATTTTTGAAATATGATACAGACAGACGGTGTCAAATTCGTTAAAGCAAGGGATGATTAAGGTAAGATCTAGTTGAAATAATTCAACTTGAATAATGTAAGCCCAAATATGACCATTCCCTGCGATACATTCTACCGTAAACGAATTTTAAATTTACGAAGACGGTCACTTCTGACCTTCTGTGTTTCCTTGCCCCAACAAGCGTCCAAACCAATTCATTTTGTTTTTCGTCTGTACACTTTAGTCACATTTTACCTTCACGACCGAATCGAGTTACCCTGACATAGGGCACTGACCTAACGAGAATAAAATTTGGAAGCGTGCATTTGCGTTTTTTCTTTTCGATCCGCGTTTTTTCCCCCCCTTCCAATTACAACCTTCTCGATTCGTCTCGTTTATTCTCTTTTCGTGTGTACGAGAACAAACGTTTTCATCGAGAATACATTTTACATTCGGGTAGTCCTTCATCAAAGGATTTTTTTTTCAATGGTTTCATTTTTTTTAACAAACAACAAAGGCCTTCGATCAATATTTATGGATGGATACTTTATTTGATAAAGAAAATTCATAGAATATGAATTACAGTTAATGATACAACCTTTAGCTTATTAGAGTCAAGCTGACAGTAAACAATAATCTATCTGTAAATGCTAGCAATACAAGGGTACAAAGGTCATTTTGCCTACTGGGCTTCATGTGCAGTCTTTTTATTGTCCAATCACAGTGCTGAATTTTCTCTCTGTCAATCAATGCATGTTTGTCCGTTTGCTGCTGTTTAGTGATTCATTCTCTTCGCTTTGACAAGAATCACAGTTCAGTTTTCAAGCTCGGTTGCTCTATTTTCTAAAAGAATTGCTGTATTGTTTCGTTCATATCTCCACATCCTGTCTGAGTTCAGCGGAGTTTTTACCTGCTATCATGCCATCGTCGAGAAAAAGGGGCAACCAGCAACGAAATAATGAGCAACCAGTACCACGAGGTCAACCACCGAAGCGCCGCGCCAAAACCAGTCAAAACCGAAATCGGGGCGAGAATCATCTTGTTCTTTCAAACCAAGTGCCTACTACAGATGGCAACCCACCAAGCCGTGATAATTTGCAGTCCTTCTCTGCGGATCAACTGGAAACGCTGAAAACCATGATACAAGACACGGTTGCGGAGTCAAGCCGTGATATCGCCACTGAAGCAGCTCGTGCCGCCGTAACTGCCCTACGGAACCAAAACTCTGTCGCTGTCGATACAACTCCACAAAGAGATACAAATGCACCAGGAGCTACCAATCCACCAAGGCATACACCTTCACCAGGAGATCCAAATCCACTTTGGGACAACGCCGAGTCAACACAACTGCCAGCATCATCCGTCCCAAACCAGGATGTCCCTGCGTCGTACGTGAAAGATATCCAAAGTGGTGAGTTCTTTGATCTGTCAAAATTGTTACCGAAAAACCTCAGCATGTATGACGAAGATGATAATTTGACACTGACCCTCGACAACTCAGCTATTAAGGTGACCAAGAAGAGGAAAAGCAGCTCGTCTCAAATAACAGAAATTGAACAATGGACGACGGCCTTCACTACGTACATGAGTGTATTCACTTATAAATTCCCCTTAAGGGCTCAAGAGTTTTTGCAATACTTGAGTTTAATCAGATATGCAGCTAGAGTCCATAAGGGCCTAGGATGGGCTATTTACGACCACAAATTTCGGCAAAAGGCCGGTCTTGATAAGTCCCTTGTTTGGTCGCAGATAGACCAGCATT
>BLFK01000926.1:2276369-2282799 GCA_014634185.1 Astreopora myriophthalma
ATATGTTATTGTACAAGACTGTGATCCATTGTCGTAATTGAGGACCAAAATTAAAAGCTTCAAGGCATTTTTGAAGGTAGCACCATTCGATAGAATCAAAAGCTTTTTCAAAATCAAGAAAGACTGCTAGGCCTGGAATGTTTTTCTTTTTAGTAAAGGACATCATGTCTGTTATGATTCTGATACTCTCACCTATATATCTTCCTTTTACATATCCTGTCTGATTCGGGCTAATAATCGTGGGTAACACTTTTTCCAGACGTAAAGCTAACGCCTTCGTAACAATTTTGTAGTCATTGTTCAATAGAGAGATTGGTCTCCAATTTTTGAGGTATTTTTTATCTTTGTCTTTCTTTGGTATTAGCGATATAATGCCGCGTTTTTGTGAGATTGACATTTCACCATTTTCAAAGGCATAGTTAAAGCTATCAACCATAATTGGACCAATGGCATTCCAGAAGAAACGGTAAAATTCAATAGTAAAGCCATCAGAGCCAGGTGTTTTATTGTTCATAAATTGTTTCAGCGAATTAGTACATTCCTCGAGTGTTAACAGCCCTTCGCAGGTGTCCGCTTCTTCCTGTTTGAGAGTATTCAGGCCATCAAAAAAGTGTTCAAAATTGACAGATTCTGGACAGACATTTTTGGATTGATAAATTTCTTTGAAAAAACGTTCCTCTTCTTCTAAAATTTGTTTAGGCTCAAGGACTATGTTACCGTCTTCTTTTGTTAACGAGGTTATATGTTTCTTCTTGTGGTTTATTTTTTCTAGGTTGTAGAAATATTTATTGTTCTTTTCACCGAACTCGTACCATTGTGCTTTACTACGTGTCATAGCTCCTCGTGTTTTTTTATTCACAATCTTTGCTAGTTCATTTTTGACTCGATCCATTTCGACTTTCGTTGCTTCGCTAAAGTTTGACCTTAACATCTCCTGTAATTGATTGAGTCGCATAAACAGATTTTTTTCTTCGTTTCGTTTTTGTTTGGCTTTATTTTTAGCGAAAATTATTGTTGATGCTCTAATTTCCATTTTGATCATTTCCCAAAATAAGCCTTTGTCATTGAGGTTGCAGTATTTGGCAATGAACTCTGGTATTTGTTTTGTTATCATCTCCGTGTAACACTTATCCATTAGCAATGAATTGTTAAATTTCCAGAATCCGGGGCCACGCTTTGTTTCATTACTTTCTAAAGATATTGACAGGGTTATAGCAGAGTGATCGGAAAAAATGTTTGCCACGATATTAGCTTTTTGTATTGCGGATTCCATGCTCTTTGAAATAAAAAAGTAGTCTAATCTACAATAGATTTTCTTGGATGGATTGTTCCACGTGAATGCTTGTTTATTTGGATGTTTGCAGCTCCAGGTGTCAATAAGGTTGTGAGTTTTCATTAGAGTTTTCATTTCTTGGATAACTGTCTTCTTTTGTTCGAAAGAACGCCCTCCGCATTTGTCAATTTCGTTCATAACACAATTCAAGTCTCCCCCTAGGACTATTCTTTCCCCGGCATATTTGTTTAAAACGGAATTGGATAACTCTCTAAGGAATTGCACCTGTTGAGTTTGATCATTTGGGGCGTAAATATTCAGAAAAACAAATTTTTCGCCTTCTATCAATACTTCAGCAAGGATATATCTACCATTTTTGTCCGATACAATTTGCTCGATGTTAACATCTAGTTTTGACTTGAATAAAATCATTACTCCTCGGCTGTGATTAGTGCCATGACTTCCCATCATTTTACCACCCCATTCTGCTTCCCACAATTTTAAATTTTGTGCAGAAGAATATGTCTCCTGTAAAAATACCACATCCGATTTTTGCTGATGCAGCCATCGAAATACCTGACGTCGCTTGATCGTCTTGTTTAACCCTCGAACATTTAAAGATAAAACACTGAAAGCCAAATGAACGTATAAAGTGAAATGAAACGCAATTTCCAGTCAACAGATTTCATAGTAGACAATTGAAGTGATAAGCATTCAAATTTAGAGCTAGCGGGAGAAAACTTAAAGCAATCGAAAAATTGACAAAAACAAACTAATACAACATGCAACACAAAACATAAATACCTGCAGCAATTAGGGCGAATTCTCCTGTCTGAAGATTCACGTAAGCCTTCCTACTGCACTACAGAGGCACTAAATAATAAAAAGAATTAAATATTGTCCATGATTCGACCGTAGAGTGTAAATTTTTTGGTTTCGGGTCCTCGGTAGACAGCTTTGTCAATAATTAGTTTTTCGACGTTGAAGAAAGCCGTTTTGTGGTCTCTCTTTGCCTCTTTCAACACTGGGTAAAGCTCCTTTCTTATTTCATCTACTTCTTTCGGGAAGTCATCAGCCACACCAAACCTTTTCCCCCTTGGCAAGTGCTTGATGTGCGATTTGATTTGTTGCTTATCTTTGAAGAAAGAAACCTTGGCAATTATCGGTCTTGGATGCTGATTTATTTTTTCCTCGCGTACACGGGTTGGGATTCTGTGAACTCTCTCGAATTCAATATCATCAAGGTGCTTCTTTGAAAGTTTCATTTCTTTATGAAGAAAGTTTCTCAGGACTGCTTCTGTATCTTCTGGGGATTCGTGTTCGTTATCGCTAATGCCGAAGAATTTGATGTTATTTCTTCTGTTGAAGCATTCTTGTTTCACAACCCTGCGCTCGAGCTCCTCCAGTTTGACTATCTTGCCGGTTGTAATTTTCAGCGTCTCCGCGGACACGCTGGCTTGCTCCTTCAAACCTTCAACTTCTGCTTGTGTTGACTCGAGACTCGCCCTAAGTTCTTCCTTTTCTTTTTCGAGCTTTACTACTTGGATCTTCAATTCTTGTATTTCGGGTAGCAAAGATAGTAATATATCGAGCTTGCCCTGTATATCATTTAGCTTCATGTTGCACATCGAGCAGCCATGTTCGTGTTGCTCGCCATCACTAAGGGCTTCGTCATCAGTCTGAGATCCTCGTGCTCGCATTCGTTTTTTTCTTCGTGATTCTCTTTTCTTTGCAATCTTCTCGTTCGATTGATCAGCCTCTTCATGGTTTGTTGCGTTATCGGCCTCCGTAGGCATCTTGATTTTTATCGAGAACGCGGAGCTTCAGAGAACACGTCCGCCATCCTGCGCGTCCAGGCCTTGAGATTTCTTTAGCTGATCACCCCGACAGGCTTTTTGTTTCCAATTTATTGCAAACATTTAGACTGGGAGCTAATATAGGTTTCTTTGGGCAACGTTCCCCAAGATTTTCAAGAAACCTGCCTACTGCTTTGGGCCAACCTGACATTGTAAAGGCCAATTTAGATCAGGAAGTATCTCTGGGTCGGGTAGCGGGCCCCTTTACAACACCACCATTTCCCAATTTTCAAGTCTCACCTATAGGATTAGTACCTAAAAAGTACTCGGATAAGTTTCGCACTATTTTTCACCTCTCATTCCCAAAGTCAGGTGTCACTAGCATAAACTATTCAATTTCCAAGGAAGATTTTAGCCTGACTTATATCACTATAGACACAGCTATCGAAGGAATCTTAGCAAATGGTCGTGGTTGCTTCCTTGCTAAGACTGATGTGGATTCTGCCTTTCGTCTGATACCCCTAAAGCCATGTGATTATGAGCTCTTTGGCATGCAGTGGGAAGGAAAATTTTACTATGATAAGGTTCTCCCTTTTGGTTTAAGGAGTGCACCTTTTCTGTTTAATCAGCTCTCAGAAGCAGTTGAGTGGCTTCTTCTCAATCACTGTGGCATCTCTTTTGTTTGCCACATTTTAGATGATTTTCTTGTTATTGAACCGCCATCGCCTGTTACACCCCACAACTTAGCTTGTCAACAGAGTTTATCTAGCATGCTGCTTACTTTCAAGAATCTGGGAATTCCCATCGCACCCCATAAGACACAGGGTCCTTCTACAACCCTTGAATTTATGGGTATTGTTCTTGATTCTGACCGCATGGAGGCACGCCTTCCTCCTGATAAGGTCCAACGTCTCACTTGCTGTTTCACTGAATTTAAAGGCAGAAGGTCCTGCACACTCAAGGAACTACAGTCCCTTATTGGCTCGTTGAATTTTGCGTGCAAAGTTATTCCCCCGGGCCGACCATTCCTGCAACGTATGATCCAGCTCACTAGGAACGTCTCTTTGCCTCACCATCGTATTAAGTTGAGCAAGGGTTTCTTTAAAGATCTTAGGATGTGGGAGGATTTTATATGCAATTGGAATGGGGCAGGGTTTTTTATGCCTTCTCATTGGGTCACTTCAGATGTCTTGTCTCTGTACACAGATGCCTCTGGTTCTCTGGGGTTTGGGGGCATTTTTCAAACCCACTGGTTTCAGGGCTCATGGGAACCCCATCAAAAACTAGATCAGCCAGGGATCTCCATTGCATGGCAAGAATTGTTTGCCTTTGTTGTTGCTTGTCATCTGTGGGCCAATTTTTTCTCAAACAAACGCATTCAGTTTTTCTGCGACAATGAATCAGTTGTCAGTATTGTTAACACAAAGAAATCCCGTATCCCAAGGGTTATGGATCTTGTTCGTCATTTGACCCTTCTGACTCTAAGGTTCAACTTTTGTATTAGAGCTCAGCACATACAGGGTAAGAGGAATGACATAGCTGACTCCCTCTCTCGCTTTCAGATGGATCGGTTCAGGGAGCTAGCACCCCATGCCAACCAAGATCCATGTCTGGTCCCACCCGAACTCCTGCGGATTTAATGGCAGACATCCAGTGCTATCTTAATTTGTCGGTTGCCTATTCAACAAAGCAAACCTACAGTACAGGGGAAAATAGTTTTATCAAGTTCCTCTCCCTCTATAGGCCTTTGCACGCCCAGTCTCTACCAACAGCTGAGGACACTTTGATACAGTATGTTGCTTACCTTGCTAAATCGGTCAAGCATTCCACTATCAAGGGATACTTGGCAGCAGTCCGTCACTTTCACATCCGCTGCGGCTACCAGCTTAACCTTAGGAAGTTCCTTCGCTTGCACCTTGTCTGCCGTGGCATTAAGCGATCTCAGGGTAGCTCAATCAGAACTCGTTTGCCAATTACAGTATCCCACCTCAAATTTTTCTACTCCCTTCTAGCAATCAGGTACACTGCCAACTATGACTCTGTAATGATCTGGGCTGCTATGACGTTAGCTTTCTTTGGTTTTATGCAGTTAGGTGAACTGACATGTAACTCTCAATTTAGCTCTGAAGCTCATCTTAAACCTCTTGATATTATCTTTCACCCATCTCAGTCCAATCCCTCTCATTTTTTAGTCAAAGTCAAGGTTTCTAAAACTGATCCCTTCAGGATGGGGCATACCCTTTTAATAGGACAAACTACTCAGAGTATCTGCCCTGTAAATGCAATGAAGCTTTATCTTACCAGAAGGGGAACTACACCGGGACCTCTTTTTATTTTTGCTTCGGGACGTCCATTGACTAAGCATGCATTAACTGCTGAGACCAGGAAACTTCTCTCTCACTTGGGTTGTCAAGCATCTGATTATGCTGGTCATAGCTATAGAATTGGTGCAGCAACAGCTGCAGCTTCAGCTACATCCATGGTTGGTTAAAACATTAGGCAGGTGGTCATCTGATTGTTATGAGAGATCCATCCATTGCCCACAGTCAGTTTTATCTGGGGTTGCTTGAAGCTATTTCAAACTCAAGCTAGTTATTGTTTCAATGTTTACATTGTTTGTGCAGCAACTGCTGCAGCTTTAACAGGCCTTCCCCCATGGTTGGTTAAAAACACTGGGAGGGTGGCCATCTGATTGTTATGAGATACATCCAATGCCCACACTCAATATTAGCTGGAGTTGCTTCAGAGCTACTTCAAAACTCAAGTTAGTTCTTGTTTATGCTCTTTGCATGGAGTGGTTTTGATAAACCCAATTTATTTCTGTGTGTATTTTCGCATGGTTATTTTTCTACAAATTTTTACTATTTCATGCTTTTTTGTATGTGTTATTATCTTGAGCTTCTGCTCACTGGGTCTTAGACAAAACCACTCTATGCATCTTTATTAAAGCATATCGTAATATTGGCCTTAGCATATCATGTAATATTTGCTCTGTTCGTCTATGGGGAATACACTTTGTGTATTTTTGGGGATTAAGTGCTCCCATGCTGGTCACACTTTCACCCATAGACTTATGGCAGCTATTCATTCTGGGGATTGCTACCCCTATAGCTGTGTTGCCATGGGAATGAGTGTTATCCCGGAGGATTATCACCTCCTGTAGGGGATTACTACCCCTTCTGCAGCCAAGGGATTATCACCCTTGAGAGAGAATTATCATCTCTCTTTGTTGCATAATACTAGCTTTAGACCAACATGTTATGTCAGCTATTTTGCGACTGGAGTGCTTGATCCCCTACCCCTTTATCCCACAAAGTGTGTTCATATTCTTGTCTTAGCTAACGGGTTGATAGCATTAACT
>BLFK01000926.1:2294322-2312719 GCA_014634185.1 Astreopora myriophthalma
ACAATCAGCGACAAAATTAGTTGACACATTGTGTGTGAAAAGTGCATTTTCAGTGTAAAATAAAACTATCATTACAATCATGCTCTAAATTATTCAGAAGACCCCCCCCCCCTCCCCATTCAATGTTGCCAGTTTGTACCTAGATGTCCGGGGAATGACGGTACAACATTGTTTGGGGGGAAGGGGGGTTAATTGGACTAATTAAGCAGGAACCAATGCGTCATAGGGGGTACAAATGGTTAATGTGTCAACTATTTTGTCGCTGATTGTAGCAACGAGCAAGAGGAGAAGCGAACAATCCAAAGAAGAGAGAGAGAGGCGACTTCTTAAGAAGACAGAGGAAAATCAGACGAACAGATAGAGATGGCAGCTCCAAAGGAAAACATCCCAGCCCTTCCATCGCCATACATAGATATATGCGCATCGTTGTCAATGCGATGCCACAGATGCGACAGCATGTCTGATGTAGAGCGCTTGTACTTTTTGGACAAGGTGAGAACTCCTCGTACGTGTATCAACCTTCTCGTACGATGTTTGTGTGGATATCACCCCACTTCCACTTGGGCCTTATTCATGTTAGACAAGAGTATAGGCACTGACGCCACGAACAAGCCCTTGTTGACTCAACTCATGTACGGTCTGGGAAGATCATTGGTCTATTTGTCAGTCTTCAATTTGAACATTGGGTGCATGTCACAATGGGATTTTTTCGAGAGCTGTTCTGTGCCTGCGACCATTCCTCAGTTTGCAAGTCAGGCAATGTTATCGCGTAACTGCAACTTGACCGTGTCGTGGGAGAAGATAATGCTGAAGTTGGCCGAGGCAATGAACGTGGAAAACCTCGATGAAGAAGCGTTGATGCGCGCAATGTTGGCCTGTCGGATGTTAATTCTGGTCGAGACCATAGACAAGACCTCGGTCCTGAGGGTCAAAGAAAAAGGCAAACAACTGTTAAACGAGAGATTCCCTTGTTCGCTTCCAACGTCGAAAGCGTGGCCGGCAAGTAGCATGTGCTTTTACGTGATCTTTGGATGGATTCGGCGTAAAGAGTTGATCACAAAGGCTACCACGGAGTTCATAAAGGCTCACCAACAGACAGTCAGAGGAGCAGGGTATCGGATCGTCGGAGTAAACATGGTAGCACCGAATATTATCAGCGTAAACGTGAAGTCATCAACGGCAAAGTGCAATCACAACAACCTCATCAAGTCCACGTATGACTACGAATCGGAGACCTTTCCATTGGCAGTATGTGGTTGCCGCGAGTGTGGCGAGGATGAAGAAGAGGGTGTGACACTGCAACTTCGCGTAACGGGGAAATTATTACAGCTGATGTTACTGTCAACTGCGGCTTGTGCGTACATCCAGCACAACAACAACGGAGATGTACACCGAGAGTCGCTCATAGCATTCATACTGTATACCCTTAAACGTGATACACCGTGTAAGATGAAAGCGATGGACCTGAAAGGGTTGCTGGAGATTTACCAGAAGAATGTGGAAATGGCGAGAAATAAGGCCCCTGGGACAGTACTGCCTCCTCTGGCTGCCTGTGATTACCGCACCGCTGAAGGTCAGCTTAAAAGCAGAAAGAAGTCAGCGCGACAGCATATAAAGATTTCGGGTCCGACCCAGAAGCAAACGATCCAAACTTTTGTCCGTGATTGTACGCGATGCCAAGATCTCCATTCAAAGGCCAAAATCCTTCCTGAGTTCGGAGACGCTCGAGACCAGGTAGTGGCAGACCTCATGGCAAAAGGTGCGTCAAATTTTGACCTCACGTTGAAAATGATTCCGGCTCAGATGAACTCAATGGAGCCCTCGTCATCGCCGTGTCATACTGCCACTAACAAAAGAAAATATACTGCGTCATTGGACAGTGAAGACGATGATGATGACGATGTCGTGGAAATCGCTGCTCGGCCGGGACGGTCTTCTGTGTCACCAGGAGCTCACCAAGGGTCATATACGGCAGCTTCTCGACCAACGCTATCGCAGCGAAGCATGCCCCTCACAACCATTGTGCACCCTCAAAAGGACAAGATTACATTACAAAACAGCCGATCGAAGCCAACGTTGGATGAACAAGATGGGCTAGAAAGTGCTGCCGATGATGATGATGAGGATAACGACGACGACGATGACAATGCCAGTTACGACAAGGGGAGCGATAACAGTGACAGTAACAGTGGGAGCGAGAGTGACGACGACACCGATGGAAACAATGAGGAACAGAATAAACCGTACTTGCGCTCGTTTGAGCGTTTAAATGCCGAGTCTTGTACAGGTACCTCTACGAGCAGACAACAGGTGACAACAGGTTCTACTACGACGGATGCCGAGCGCCAGCGTTCGCCCCTCAATACACCGATGGCAATGGGAGTGCCCACACCAGAACCAACGATCCCGACATCGCCCATAGCGGTAGGGACTCCCCCAGGGACTCCAAACTCTTCGTCGCAACTAGTAGAGACTTCGGTTCAGACTATACCCTTACAATCGATGGACCCCGTGGCCTTGAATGCCAGTACTGTGACAAGAATGACCAACCCCGAGATCCGAGGCATCGAGCTACCAGTGGCACAAGGGATCACTAAATGTGACATTCCTGAGAACATGTCGGTGGATGACTTGTTCAATGGCATAAGCAGTGATCCGTCATACACGAACGCTGTTGCCGCTCCGGATGTCATGGACAGCGCTGAGGCTCTAAGAGAAGCTTTGACTGTATGGAGGTCGCCACACCCGATGGACCCTCTACCGTCTGATATGATAACTAGAGGGAGACCGGTGTTCAGTCGTGGGCAGATTAAATTGGGACCGGTCGATGCTGGGACTGCCATGCGAGGGAAATGTATAATAAGAATCATGAGAGAGGTAGGAGGCCTCACGGAAGTGGTCCCGCCCACCGATATCTCCGTCACGGCCAACGGAGAATTTGCGTACACCGTGCATACCGATGTGGTGAAAGTTTATTGTTTGGACAGTTTCCCACAGGAATGGACGGAGTTGACCAACTTCACCAAGATCACTCGTTTGATCTTCATGGCAGCTGCCTTCAAAGTTTTGAACCCGGAGGACTTGAGTCAATTCATAATAAACGAAAGTAAAGAATTGGCGTGGTTGCCGCCCGATGCGGGCTATGATAGGACATCAGTGTACCCGCTGGCTTTGCTACAAGGCTCACCCGAAAACAGAGGCAAATTAATAGCGGCCGTGCGAGCAGACAGAACATTTGCTGACTGGGTAGAAGAAATGACAGACACAAAACGGTTATCAGTTGAACAGATTGTACGAGAAGCAAAACTCTTGGTAAAGAACGAGAACCAGATCATAGATCTAGACTTTTTTTACAAATTTTTTAAGAACTTAAAGCTCGCACTACCCTGGAATTTCAGGCGATAGAGAACTTTCGTGTAACAAGTTCAAAGATCGGAAATCGAAAAAAGGTTTTTTTCGGTAGGCTTAGACTATTTTTTTTCTCAAGAATTGATTACAAGCAACTATTTTTTTTTCTTGATTTAATCTTGTGTACTCGATATTATAATTGTAATAAATCCTTTTGACTGTATATATGAAGACTTGTACAGTAAGAAAAAACAAAAGACATTACGATTTCAGACGATAGAGAACTTCCGTATAGCAAGTTTAAAGATCGGAAATCGAAAAAAGGTTGTTTTCAATAGGGTTAGATTACCTTGTTTTCAAGAATTGATTCCAAGCAAGTGATTTTTTTTATATTTACCCTTGTGTACTCGATATTATAATTGTAATAAATCCTTTTGATTACGATTTCAGACGATAGAGAACTTCCGTATAGCAAGTTTAAAGATCGGAAATCGAAAAAAAGGTTATTTTCGATAGGGTTAGATTACATTTTTTTCAAGAATTGATTCCAACCAAGTGATTTTTTTATATATTTACCCTCGTGTACTCGATATTATAATTGTAATAAATCCTTTTGACTGTATGTATCGAGTGTTTGTCTATTGCATGCCGTGGTATAAATAAGAATGGGACAGCCCCTCCCCCTCTTATACGATTAAAAGAAAATCAACCGAGAAAGAACGTATCGATCCAGAACTCAACCAGAGGGCAAGAAGGACAATGATAACAGTAATTCTCTCCCGTTCATATACCATATAATATATATATATATATATATAGAGAGAGAGAGAGAGAGAGAGAGAGAGAGAGAGAGAGAGAGAGGAACGTCCATTTTGCAGAATGAGCTAGGGAAAAAAAGGATTTGGGCGTTCTATGCCATTTGAAATCATACCCACGATATAACGACATAAAAAGGAAAGGTTCATAAAAATGTTTTCATTTCACATTAGCCAAGTAATGGGATAATGGCACCCAAAGACATCACCCTCTACACGCGTGGACGTACAGGCATAGAGGCCCAAGCCATGTTATATGCCCACGAACGCGGTATGAAAATGAAATGTTTTCTCTCTCCTTTCCATCTGATGGCAATCGCCAGTGCAAATGCCACTACTGGGAAATTAAACCAAAGATATCCCTTATGGGTGATAACCGGAGGTAATCAACCCTCGATGGGATCCAACCGAAACCAACGTCCCTCTACAGAGAGCCTTTGTTTAACAGATGATCTCTTAAACGAGTATTTCCAAGTCATGCCCTCCAAAGATAGCAAGGCCACCAAATGGTGCCAAGAAGCGAACAAACGACTTACATACAATTACCCCGCTAGCGCACAGAAGAATTACCGCATCGAATGTAATTATCACGTCGTCAAAGATGCTGGTAGTGTCTTGGCTTTTGGCGAGATTCATTCAAGCAATGGCGTAGAAACAATGTCTTGCGGTACAGAATGGGCCGTGGAGTTAGCTCGTTTAATGGGAAAACCCTTGTTTGTCTTTGACACGCATCCATCCAAACACGATAAAGGAAAAAACGCCTGGCTCAAGTACGACCCTCGGTCAGGATCATTTCAGAAATGTGACTCGCAATCGGTGCGTTTGCATAAAAAGACGGCAGTTGTCAGTGATCACAAATTTTCCTTCCCCAAAGAAGAGGATTACGCGTTCCAAGCCTTATGTGACGTATTTGATTCGACCATTCAACACAAGACGTGTTGCTTACTCCAATAGTAACCAAAACGAAAGAGTGGTGCGGGAGGGACTACTGAGACTTCTTATTGTATAACCTTTTCAAGAACTATTGCTTCAATTGACACGGAAGTTTGTATCCATTTTTAATGACACTGATCACGAAAAAAAGATATATCGTTTTATTGTATTTCGTTTAAGTGTACATGTACATTTTGCTATTGATGCCTATTTTTAATGGGTACTTGTCTTATTTCGATAGCCATGTAACTTTCCTCGATTAAAAAAATTAAATAAAATGAAATAAAAGCAACGACAAGCAAATAAACAAACCGCTACAAGAGCATTTGTTACGCTGATTATTGACAATTCACGGCGATGTAATCCGGTCAAAGAAAGCTAAAAATAAGTTTAAACGTTCAACATAATCGTTTGGGGCAAGTTGCAAAGGAAAAACCCGTAGCGTAGCCTTGTAACGTTCCTTCACTTCATCTGTTAACAAGGAACGAAGCCATGTACTCATTTCGGCCGCGTGCGTCCGGGCTAGTTGGTCTATTTGCGAAAGCAATCTCTTGCTGGGCGCTTTCGAGAAAGCCCACTTAAAACTTGTGGCTCGGGCAGCCTCTATGGCCTGGAACTCTTTTTTCGCGTCAGTCATGTATCCGCCAAAATCCAGGCTATACAGTCGTTGGGAATCTTTTACGATGACAATGTTCGAGGTGTTGTTATCAGACGATTGGACTAGATTTTTCACCGTCACGACCTTGAGCAAGTCGATGCCATTAGCGAGCCCAACGATCCACAGGTCCTTGTATTCGTGTAACTTGCACATGCCTCGATCTGCATTATCCGACAAAGAACTCGTCTCGGTTTTAGGCGGGTGACCGATCATTGGGCTCACGAGTCCAAATTTATCATCGCTCGAAATAAATGGTATTACCTCGGGAACGCAGTCAGCCAGGCCAAACACGTCGCGGGCCAATTCGGTAAGGCAGACGGCCTTCAAGAGCGACCAACACCTGCTAAAGGGACCCTTCACTATTCTGTTGTTTCCAGAATCTATCACCACTGGTGGTTTGCATCCAGTGGGCCGTTGGGCAATAGGTAGACCACGAGTCATCGTTTCCCATTGCGTTTGGGATTCTACGAGCCCCGAAGCTCGTGCCTTGATCCAATCGATACATCGCTTCTTGCCTAGGGACCCGCCATCACCATCCATCGACTGCCGTTTCCGTTTACGTATCGTCTTGTCAGCCGATGATGCTCTTGCCGGTGACCACAGCCTTGCCTCTAGGATGAATTTCCGTTTCCTCTTATGTATTGGTTGCTCTCGGTAGAGCAACATGGCATCGTCTTTAAACAAAGGAGATGCTCCACCTCCGTTTTTTTCTTCGCACGATGAAATATGCTGCATGAATTCTTCAAACCCTTGAGGAGCAGAGTAGGCAGACGGGCCGTGGCTGTATTCAGGATTGACGGGCATTGGCAACCGTTTTCTCTCGCAGTAGTTTTTGAGGAAACGACTCGTGTCCTTGGCATGCTTTCCCCTAAAAGTATGCCTATCCTGAGCCACGTCTGGCATCGCGTAAGCCCGCGGCTCAGTAGAGACGCTCGTTAAATCGCAAACCTCGATCTGGGGACACGGTTCCTTGGCAGGCATTTGACCTGCCAAAACGAGCAATGCAGTCATGACACTCAGGTGCACTCGGATGACGGAGGATTCAGGATAAATCATCACCGCCTTTAAATGCAACCAGACCAAATTTCTCGTTTCTTCTGGAATTGCATCAACACCGGCACGCTCCATCCATCGTGTCACGAGAACAAGGCCCAAGACCAGAGGTCGCACGCGCTTGATACGGGAATACACGCCGTCGCCAAACACCTTGGCCACCGCTTCCAGTACTCTGTCTTGACAGACGACAGACTTCGGGTAACACGATTGCCAGTAATCCAGATGGCTAAAGGCAGAAGCCAATCGGAGCACTGTGGTGCGGGTCATGGGGTACTCGTCAGAAACGGTAGCCGTTTCGCGTACGATATGTTCCATACAGTCAACAAAGCCCGCCTCTCCCAAGGTGACAAGACCCTGCCAATCTCCTGTACTGGCCTCGAACGGGTCTCACACCATCCAGGCACGCTACACTCAGATAAGCAGCCGAACGGTCAATGGGTTGCTGGGCCAAGGCAAGCAAGGTTCGGTGAAAGTCATCACGGATCGCATTCTTACCGTCCCTCATCAATGCCATTATGCACTTCAACACCTCCGGGTGACACCGAGCGCAATCCTTGGTAACAAAGAGCAATAAAGTGGCGGGGTTGTTTTTCAAAGTAGGAAGATACTCGTCGATGAAGTAATGAAATTGAGGCAAACCTTCTTGCAATATTCCAGGATAGCGAAGCATCTTTTGCATCAGAGATCTCAATTCCGTCAACAAAGGGTTGCAAAAGCATCACACGCCGTGAGTACTCATATTTTATTGATCGGGATTTACGGGTCATAATTTCAATTCTACACGTTCACTTAAATAGATCAGGCCTACGTACCATTTTTTTTATCTTTGCATTCCTATCTAACGGGTTAGACCTTGCCCTTAAATTCGCCAAAAAAAAAAAAACCCAACAACAACAGACAAAGAACGTTCCAAGTCCCTATTTTTCCCTGTTCACTTCACCGTTTTAATGACAACAACAAAACGCCGTGCCCAACAGTCCACATTCTCGTGTTTTACTGTAATGTCTTATAATCAGTGTCAGCTAAGAATAATTCCCAAGCACCACAAGTGCTACGAGCCACACAAACAGTCAAGGGATTTAAGTCACTTGTCGTTTGAGTGTGCACTAAAGCTTCTAGGTATTCATCCTCTTCACACACGGGCACGGGAAAGGGTTGATGATGTGCCATGGCATAACTACACAGGATATGACACAATCGGCCGTTTCCATCGGCAAACGGGTGCAAAGCAAGAAAATTGCTAAATAACCATGCACAAGTGTCAAAGAACGCGAGATCGTACGCATTGCGATGGGAATCATACATGCCATTGTACGTATCCAAGATAGATGCCAACGCCAAATCCATGTCATCTGGTAAGGGGTACCAGTGTCGAGTTTTATCTCCACAAAGAGTGTATCGCGGGTTCTGGCTCAATATCCCCGCTGGTGTGGTCCCCTTGCGAAAAGGCTTATCAAGAAACAAAACGTGGTGTGTATCGCACACGAGACTCGTTTCTAACAGGCCCCAATTATCGATAGGTTCTTCAGTTCTAACTCGATCTAAGAGAAACTGCCAGGCTCCAGTCACACTTGCGCCCATATCCTCTCGCAGAGACAACGTTTTGGCGAACCGGAAAACGGCGCGGGTCATCGCGAGTCGAACCTGTGCTTTCCGATAGAAAGCTACATTTCTTAGCCACTCTGTTCTATAGGTACCGGCCAGAGTCACCAACTCGGTCAAGGACAGTGTCAAGATGTCTTGTTTTTTTAGGTTTTCCATCGAGGAACCCATCTCTCTATTCTGTGTGTATATGTATGTATGTATCTGTGTGTATATATATATATATATATATATATATAGAGAGAGAGAGAGAGAGAGAGAGAGAGAGAGAGAGAGAGAGAGAGAGAGAGAGAGAGAGAGCGGGAGAGAGAGAGCGGGAGAGAGAGTGGGAGAGAGAGCGAGAGAGAGAATCAAGACGGTTTATTGACATGACAATTTAAACTTACAAACATTTCAAGAAACGCAGAATGCCTACTACACGTTGGTTGCTATTTTGAAGCTATCTTTAAACTGTTGGCAATCCTATAGTATCCACGACAATTTTAATAAATAACACATCGTCACGAACATATCCTCCGGATCTCAACCTGCTATGCTTACAGAACCGTGGGCATCCCGATGCAATGTTCATGTTTGAGCGTGGTCGTTGAAAGCTCGAACTGTTGGGATCAGGTTTGAAAGACTCACTGACGTGAAGGGTGCCGTCTTGGTCCAATAACTTCAGAGTGACTTTTTGTCGAAACGGCCAAAGTAGCAAGGCATCGTACTCGCCTTGCATCACCGTTATAAAAACGGACAAATAATCCCCCTTTCCCATCCCGTCACCGTTCAGATGCGCGCGTGCAGATAACTTGTAACCATTGCGCGAGGTATAAAACGGAGGGCTGTAGATCGAGACCGCTTTCCCGCTCACGGCTTCGCAAAACCTGCGCTGATATTCGTTGATTTTCCACACAAAAGTTCCATCGTATGTCGCAGTTTGTAATGCCTGCAGAGCGAAATCTTGGTCTGACAGTCGAATTTCGTGCAAAGACAGACTGTTCCGCTCGAGAAAATCGCCCGTTGGCATCCGCTGACGATGTATGCCCGAGATTCGCTCGCTCTGGGGAACAGAAACACAGTGTCTCGTTAAGTCGCGTCACTTCTCTGCCAAGCACCGACAACCTTTCTTCTACGAGGTTCAAGTGGTCGATCATACCTTCCCCGCCTTTGTCATTAGCGGCCAAAGACTCGATGCTCTGGCAAAGCTTGTCGACCCCATGTCGCTGTACATCCAGATTCTCCTCTAATCTGATCAGTTTCACCTGATGGGTGGAAAGCGTCTGTTCGTTGAGTGCCAAGGCTTCGTTTTGCCGTGACAACCTCTCTTCGTAGCTGCGGTTCAATTCCAGAGAAGCGTCCAACTGGGTTTCTACAGTTTTCAGTCGCTCTAACACCACTTGAATGAACTTTCCAGAGAGAATCAAATGCTTTGTCATGTTTGAACTAATGTGTTCGTCAAGAGACTCTCGTAGGCCGTGAAAATCGCATCCCAATTCGCCGAAACTACACTGCACTGGAACCCTAGGACACGATTTTGCATGATCCGCTAACTTCTCCCTGAGAATCGAACTTTCGCCACAGCCCTGAGGGCATTTCAAGGGAAATTTTCCACACTCCCGTAAATGACTCTCCATCGTCGCTTCGTTGTGTCCGCCTTGGCAGTAGAGACACTTAACGATCCTGTAGGGACAATCGTACTCCAGGTGTTCCGCTAACTGAGCTTTTGGTACCATTTTGGTGCAACCAAGATGGTGATACAAGCACGCCACTTCCAGAAAAGAACATTCGCCATCGTGTTTTGGTAGGCTTGCCAATTCACCCGTCCACGAACACCCCTTCGACTTGTTAGGACAAAAGCACTCGAGTTGGCGCAGTTCTCTCTTGGCATACGTGTCAGAAAACACTTCATTTCTTTGAAGAGTTTCGCCGTCACCTGGGCATCGATATTGACTCTGTTCCCTCTGAAAAATGCTCTCCACACACTTGACGCAAAACCTACAGCACAGAGAGAACCGTATTATTATTTTTTTTTCATCCTATCGTCACATATTATACATTTCCCATTTTCAAGATTTTCCCGTTTTCCTGAGATACAAGATAATATTTTGAAACTTACCTATGCCCGCAAGAAGATTGCATCGGATCTTGTAGAATATAACCACATTCGATGCATTTGTACTGTTCGATCAAGTCTCCTTTTACCAAATCAATGGGGCGACGCAAAGATGCCATCTTTCAGGTACAGATCTATGCAATCGTGTATCAGTCTACGATATGATCTTAATAATATTCTCTGGTATATCGATATCTCATCAACACATCGAAATTCAAAATTCACAAAAAAAGAATGCTAGATTTCTAGAACATGTACAGCCTTGCATCCGAACTGACTCGTTTGATCTCCTCGGTAAGGAACACGCTTCTTTTATACTGTTCGGCTAAGGCCGGGTTTCGAATGCGATATCGTCATCGTCACCAGCGGACAGTCCCAAATACGTGGCTGTAACGTCACATCGGATCGCGACGTCATAGAATCGCACAAAAATATGTGCACCGAACCCTTCCCAGTGACGTAAGAGCAACGTCGCATTAGCTACGTAACCCACCGACAACGTAACTACGAGCATAAAAGAAAGCAGAAAGTGGCCAGAGCGTGATCAGTTGTCGAGAACTGCTCTGAAACTACAAAAAGTGGATCAGAGACTTGCTGCCCTGTCTCTGCGTCATGTTTCTTTTTTTTTCCGAGGTAACAGATAACAATTAAGAAAGGAAAAAGAAACAACACGCATTGCAAATATAAATTCTGGTCATGCGCCATTCAGGTTAAATACAGACAAATGTTCTATCGTCGCTCGAGAACTTCGTTGCCGTTACAATGTCTTTGATGGTTACTTGTTATTGTCAGAGTGGACACGATATACACTCTGATTTTGAGAGAGATGATTGGTATGATATAGTGCGCACTTCCCGTGGTATACGCGTGCAAGAGTGGCCATGGAGCAAGATGATGCTCGGGCTAAATCATATAGAGAGCCACGCATCACAGATATCGGGGGAGCTCATGGCGGCCCATCACGGACAACACCAAACTGTTCTCAGGCACTTTCTGAGCCCGAGAAATTTTTGTGGGAGGGACCTTGCAGGCACTGGCAGCTGGAAGTGGTGCAAATAAACGGGCCTTACGACGAGTACCATATAGCATATATCTATCCCGAGAAACATTATGAACCGATATTTCCAGACAAGGCGTTGACGTTTCTCGACGATTTTCGCCAGAGACACCCAGATAGCCCCGTGCTCGTAAAACTGAAATGGTTGAAAGAAATGGAAACGTTCGATACGTATGATTTCAAGATAGAAGACAAAACTCACGGCATGTTCGGTATCGACCCTAGCTCCAAATTTGAACGCAAGTATCGATTACATATCCGAAAGGCAGACAGACCCAACGGATGGAAGAAGTTATCCTACCCGCAGTATTTGAAACTGAGGCCTCATCCACACCATGCCGGATAAATTTGAAAACGCAGCTTTATTGTTACGGTTAGGCCTTCCGTCCAAACTACAACGCACATATCCGCATAAAAAGATCCGCGAAAACGGAACTTTTTGAATATGCTCTCTAGAGTGGAACAATTTGAAAACGCAACTCTTTTGTATTAGTGTGGACGGAGAACTTTTTGTATCCGGAACTTTTTTAATACGCTTACGTCATTTTGTCATGTGATTTATCTTCCCGGTCATAAATTCAACATGGCGGAGAACATGATGTTTTCTGTGTTGTTGACAATAATTTCTTCTTTAATCGCTTATTTAGAGTTAAGTGTTGCTTTAGTTCACATGAATATTGTACGCCAGAGAATCAGGAATAACCTTAGACAATCATTGGTGTCAAAGGATACTCGGAAAGCGACGCAACGCTGTCAACCTTACAAGCAGAGACGCTTCTGGACTCGACCTGGCAGAACGAGTGCGTGGTGGGACAACTTTGTCAATGAAGACTCCCAATCGATGTTTTCCATTTCCTTCGATGTTTTGTAGTCCTTTGTAGAACTAAGCAACAATTGCACTTCGTCATAGGACCAAGAAAAGTAATCTGTCTTATCTTTGGCATTAGTTGTTTGCTTTTTACGTCATGACATCTTAAGTTTGAAGAAATTTAACGAAGCAAAGGGAACGCGACGAAACCCTCGTAAACAACAGCAGTTGGCGGGAAAGGGAACTATTGCGGGCTCCATATTATGCTTCACTGTGAGCATGCTCAAAGCGAGGTTAAGCAATTGTGCCGCCGATAAGACGCTGTAGTGTGGACGCAGAACATTTTATCCGTTTTCATGTGTGGACAGAAAACTTTTGTTCCGTTTTTGCACCTAAAGTTGCATTTTCAAATTTATCCGGCATAGTGTGGACGAGGCCTGAGAAAAAAAGTCTGCAATATCACAAAAGAGGCGAACGCACAGATAAAGGCGAAATGGACAAAGTCCAACAAGAACAAGTACATCGCCGCCTTAATGGAAATTGGATACGAAATCGATGGCGTCTCAGATATCGAACGAGAACGTAGGTTCCGTATGAATATGAACAGAAAAAAACTCGACACTGACGACAAAAACGAGGATAAAAAGTAAGGAACAGTTATAGACTCGCTCGTTACTCGTTGCTATTATCTTTGAACCATTTAGTTTCTTTTAAATTCATTGTCACAGGGATTAAAAAGGAAACGAAAAGAACGCGCATTACACATATTGCTTCGTTTCGTAAATGATTTTTTTTAAATCACACTATCGCTGTAAATTTTAGTTCAGTTTGTTACAAAACTCGTGACCAGTGTTATATATCTTGATTACCAAACAAGTCTCATTCAACCTTCAATTAGAACTATACTTGTAATAACCGATGAAGGTCGTGAGACCAAACCGTCTCATAAAATTTGTGTGTTTACCTCAATTCTTAATATCAAAGTTGTCCTCGTTCAGTTCTCCTCTACAACAACTACACATACAGTTCCCTTTTCTTTTAGAAATGTTGTACTACGTGTTCGAGAAGTGTTTCACGCGTAGAAAACTCGACTCGACAAAAGTTGCATAGAAATTTGCGGGTAGAGTCATCCATGGCCGCCTCACATCCACGATAATCCGGTAACACTTCGTGTTGAATCACTGGGCACGGAAGACGCTTTGGCTGTGGTTTACACTGATTGTCTCTGTCTCTCTCTCTAGTAACATCTTGAAAATTTTGGCCGAGTCTATTGATATCTGTCAGGCGACTTTGGTCTGTTCCCACATTTTTCTTTTCGGGTGCTCCATTGCGTATTTGTCAAAATTTGTCTCGCAAACGCCCTTCTGTGGCCTCTGGCAAAAGATGAAGCGGAATGCTCACTCGAAGCTGTTGGGGCGTTTTATTTCTGTCATGGGCTTGACGATCGCCCACGTTCTTGTTACGTCGCCGTTTTTTGCACACCACGCTTCCATGTCTTGCCATTACTCAGCTCGTGTGTTCCTGTCTGTGATCGAGAGACCATTTCTCGCATTTCCCTTTATACCTTTCTGTGGTGGTCAAATGGAACCTAGAAACCGTGTCCCACGTATGATGACCATTTGTTTGCGTGTCAGTCAACGCATTTCTGTTCCCTGCGAATTACGCTACGTTGCCGCTATCTATATTGCCGCTACGTTGCGATTATGGAATTGGGCGAGGTCGCGATCAACGTAATGACCGAAACAATACAAAAGAAAAACAAACCAAAACGGCAAGTCTTGTCGTTTTAATGATATGTATGAGCTCACGTATGACGTCACGACGATCGAGGCAAAAACGAGATAAAAACGGGCTTCGCATTTGAGACTTCACAGTATTTGTTCTGGACGATACAACGACAAGTTCTCTAGCAAGATAAAAAAATGACTCGAACCTGAGGAAACGCTACGGTAACGGACAAATAGGTTTTGTCTACTGTTTCCCATTCCTTGATCACCCGCAAACCGGGACACTTTGTCTGGAGGTTTGCATTGGCAAAAGTGTGGTCCGACCGGAGAACGACTGCTCGAGAGAATTCCTACGACGCTATTGAGAAGAGTGTGCGGGAAATTCTCAATGAACAACAGGAGGTGATGCGTTGCCACGACTGGGCTAGCGAGTTCAACAAGCCGCTACTGGATGATTGTGCTCTCGATAAAGATACGACTCCATTGCACGCATGGACTGTGATAAAAGGGCACTTGGCATTGTTTCATCCCTGTCATCTAAAGGAACTCGAGTCACAGCTGACAGAATATGCGTTACCCGATATGGACGTGTTGCCGCGCTCGTTTTTTTGGAGCAGGGGGTTTCCCGGATGGATAAAAAATGCGGGAAAGGCGTTGTCTTATTGCATTCGGCACGATGACAAACTTACTTTGAGTATGAATACGATACTAGTAAATGGTAAGAAGTGCGATGGGTACACGACCAAAGCACAGCATCGCCGCCAAAACCTGATCGAGATGAGGAAGTGGGTAAGTCAGTTGTTGATTTATCAGCATCTATGCGAGAAGTTGTCTATGTGTCCTAACCAATGGGAAGGATTTGGCGTAATAGCGAACTTTTTGCGACAGAAGAATTTGAGCAGCGAATCACTAGAGGGGTTTTGTCAAGTGATGGATGTAGAGGTTCACACGGACCGTCTATTGATACCACAAGAAGGAGAGGGGGCTGGGAACGAGACAAGATTCGAGTATGCACTTCACTCTCACCAATACCCTCATACGCCAGACAGCGCAAAAGAGACCGGGGAATGCGATGGATGGTGGAGATGGCTAAGGTCCGTATTACAGGTGCTGACGCTGAGAAAGTTGGCATACTCACAAGAAACTCGTTATCTTATCATGACTTGCTTGAGACGCGTGATCAACCTCGATCAGCTCGAGTTGTTTGAAACATTCGATATGTTAAAAGGATGGGGAGACTGAACTTCCTAGGAATGTCAATGTCTTTTTTTTATATAATGGAGCCGTTTGGATGGAATACAATAAATGCCCGACCAATAGGGAATTTGTTTCTTGTCTTTATTCTTTTCGTTCCTTTGATCGTTTTTTTTTGGCACTACTTCTAAGAGGCCTATATAACAAGCATGTCCGTTCCACGGTGCAAGGTTCGCATTTATCGCGTTTCTTGTGCGAAGTCCATGGCTTCAAAATCTATGGTGTAAACTACCCACTGCGTTGACGTTCGATGTGTAATATCCTTTAAAGTAATGTCGAGGTCCTTCTTGTTTTCCTGCCCTTCAAAGTTCGCATCCAATATCTCGTGACAGATTAGCATTTCTTCACTATCAACAACAACGAAAAGTGAATACATTTGTGTTAGAGTACGAGATAGAGGTGGATACAATTACTCGATTGACCTCTGTACTGACCTGGCTGTTCTTCTGGCCCCCACCCTGTGGCAAAGTGTATCTTTGTTCGTTTTCTCGTTGAAACACTACGACAAGAAGACAAAAAGTTACAAGAGAGAACCCAACAAGAATTATTGAGTTTGAAGCACGTATCTACCACCACCTTCTCACAATAAGGCTCTTCGTCTACTCTGTTGACGAGCAGTGTATTCGAGTCGCTTTTAAAAATTCCCTTAGTGAGAAAAGAGCAAGCGAATCCACAACATTTACATATTCCCCGCTTTCGAGTGCTTCGACCATACGTTTTTTCAATAGAAATATTCATGGTGTCGGCACGCGCAAAAAATAATCCAAAAAGAGCCGGGCTTTTATTACACCTGTATCCGAAGCGCTCAGCTAATTCGAATGTCTCGTAAGTTTCTCTTTTTGGCTCTCTCTAGCTAAACAAAAAAGAAAAGAACGACAACAACAATGGATACTTGTGACACCAGCTTTGTATTTTATTTGAAGCGATTACACAATCACGCGTGCAATGTGAACAAACATCGCATTAAATACACACTTACTGTTTTTGTGCCGAATGTTTAAATACCTCTTTCAACG
This sequence comes from Astreopora myriophthalma, assembly GCA_014634185.1. Taxonomy (NCBI): domain Eukaryota; kingdom Metazoa; phylum Cnidaria; class Anthozoa; order Scleractinia; family Acroporidae; genus Astreopora; species Astreopora myriophthalma. Next base: position 2,310,692 of record BLFK01000926.1, read on the forward strand.
GCGGTCGATGCCATTTTGAACGTAGCTCTCCAAACTGAATCTTTCTGATTACAAAAGCCGGCGCATGTGTGAAGGCGACACCGACCCATAAAACGCTCGTGTTAATTAACGTACACGAAATTAACGGGACTTTGGTTGGTGCTAATCGACAGAGGAATTTGCTTCCCAAATAAAGAAAGTTAACGCGAAATAGTAGATAACGTCTCAAAATAAGGAAAATGGATGCATCTGCTATTAAAAAACAACAGCAATAGCAACGACAAAACAAAACAACAAAATAAAACAAAAATAGAATTTTACACTCAAAAATATAGGAACCTGTTTAGCCAAGCGAGGCCAAGTAGGTCGTCAAGTAGGTCATCGTATGGGTTACGGTTAAATTTTGTTAGGCTTAACATAATATCGCTGTTGTCTGGTAATCAGCAGCTGTATCTCCTTCATAGGAATTAACAACCCCATTATAAGAACCTATTTAGCTTAAATCGCCATAAACTACGTACCGCAAAATACGAGAGCCTATTTTTGCCAGACCTGCAAAAATGTACATTCTCACACACGGGTTTTGATTACCTATATATCTTTTGACGGTTTTTCCTTTGTATAGATTTTTTTCACACATCTAGAGGAAAATGAAGGGTAATCAAGTTCGCGGAAATTGGCACGCTTCTTAATTAACAACACTGAAACGAAGGTTAGCATAAATTAATACGACTTAAATAAACGTGAATGTTTTAACTTTGCATTCATTCCGTGAAGTGTTCATTTCTATAATAAATTACACGGCTATCAAAACAACGATCAAAATATAACACGAGGCAAAAAAATTCACGTGACGATGCGTTTATAGTTCCATTTGGCACATTTACTATTAAAGGTCTTTGTCACGCGTTCGAAATTAAAAAAATGACCGTTCAACTCCCATTGTGAAATGTCTCTTGTCACCTTTCTTGTCTTAAAGGGTCTGACATCTGGACCTTCTTGTTGTATGCGTTCGATGCATTTGTTGGTCGCGTTAAATGATAAAGCGACTTCCACGATGCCATACAGAGAGAACTGATTGTACCTGTCTCGGTCAAATCTGGCACCATCTACTATAGACAACCCTGCCCATTTTCGAATCATTTTCTGGATAATCTCTTTCAACTGCTCTCGAAACCGGATTATCTCTACAGGTTCCGTGCGGGTTGAGTACGTCTCTGTTTCAATGCTTCCATTCTCTCTCCTGGCCCACCCCTGTACCTCGTTGATTGACATAAGATGTGTACAATGTCTCGTTTCTTTGTCAATGTGCTGTTCAAACATTCGATTCCACGCGCCGAATACTCGATTCGCCTCGCGTGCCGAGGTCACAGTCTTGACAGCCTTGACCCTAGGTAAAAGAGCAGGCATGATATTCAAAAGTCCCACGACGTTGTTGGAGACTTCTCGCCTACAAACGAAACAACGCAGAATGCCGATATTTTCTGCTATCTCGGTACGTTCCGCTATGGAGTTGCATTCGGCGGGTATTTCGTAATAACGGCGGAGACAAGAAACGTGACCCACTTGCCGGCAGCAAGAAGTTCTCATCAAAGGATCTTGAGCACCCGTCTGTCCATCCAAACAGAAGGTGCACTGGTCTTTCGTTCCTCTGGCCTCTTGTTGCTCTTCTCCTTCTCCTTCTCCTTCACCTTCACTTTCTCCTTCGTCATCCGAATTGTCCAAAACTATGACTGGAGCCGGTGATTCGGGTACTTTCAACTGTTCTTTAAACGCAGCAGTTTCTGAAACGGTTCATTGGGCCACAGCCAACAAGCTTCCACTTAATGAGAAGAAAACTAAAGTTCTTACCATCTGTGGTAAAGGTCTTTCCAACAGAATTCCGAATGACATTAATGTTTCTGTTAATGGATCGCAACTTGAAAACGTACAATGTGCAAAGCTCCTAGGTTTGGAAATTGATAAGGAATTGACATTTCATTCGCATGTTGATAAGTTATGCAAGAAACTATCTCAGCGTATCGGAATTTTAAAAAAGATTAGACATTG
>BLFK01000926.1:2322543-2325043 GCA_014634185.1 Astreopora myriophthalma
CCTTTAAGCCAGTGACACACTTGACGATTTTATACGGCGATCGGCGAAAATCGCAATCACTGCACCGGGCACACCTGGAGATTTTCGCCGATCGGGGCGATCGGCATATAAAATCTTTAGAAAGCGAATCATTTGTGGCGTTATTTGACCCTGACGGGTCTCGGCTTCTGACAAGGTCATGTCAATTGCAGTTCATTGCGTATGCAAATTTGTTTCGTGCAGCTTCAAAATAAAACAAATTATAAACAAAGGAGAAGATGACGAAGAATTTGCAATGGCTATTCGTGACAGTATGAACAGTTAGTTGCGCCTGTTGTACGCATGTATCGAAAAATTTCTTGTCAACATATAATTATCCACTAGTTCTTTGATTCCAGAGTTTACGGTTTTTGTCATGAAGCGTTTGTTGCAGTAACCGTTCAGGTTGAGATAATGGCAGCGAAACTGTCCTTTATAAATTGTGCTACTGCTATATCAACAACCGTCAGGGAAGAGAATCAACTTAATGTCACACGAAAACGGCAAATAGAATACACAACGCACAAATAAATTTTGAAGTAACCCAACAAAAGTTCATCAGACACGACAGTAATTTTTTTTGGCTCACAGAATGTATCCCAGTTATTATCTACCAAGTTATTGTGCTCCATGTTTACGCTCAAAGATATCCGTTAAACATTGTAAGACTGATAGTTTTTCCTCAAGGTATCTTGCCGAGTCAATCGTTTAACGTTAAGCGGTCCGTTTTTGGACTTTGGTCAACCGTTTACCGTTTTGAGTTGTCCGTTTTTTGACTTTGGCCAGCCGTTTAACGTTTCAAGCTAACTGTTTATGTTTTTGCTTGACCGTTTAACGCTTTAAGCTATCCGTTTTTGGACTTTGGTCAACCGTTTAAATATTTTGCTATCCGTTTAAACGGTTTTGGAAGCCGTTTAAACGCTTGAGTTAACCGTTTAGTATCCGTTTACAACCGTTTTTCTAGACCGTTTAACGGAAAAGCGTTAGTGTCCGTTTTCCCAAAGAAGGTCACAAATCATGCTTTGAGCAGCTCCACCCTGGTGTCTAAAGTTTAATAATGAACCGGTATTATATTATTGTTCCTAAAAACTACATTCTAGTCTTCTTCATCGAGGTCAAATCCTGTGAAGCTTTCATCCTTATTGACTGGAAATTGTTTTCTGATGGCAACATAAGCACAAGCAGGTAAAGGAATCCTCTTCGCTCCCAACATTCCATAAACCAGCCTTGAGAACTCTCGATAGGACACCCCTCTTAAGAAACTGAAAGAGGTCAGAGGAAAAACGTTTCTTACAATCAAACTTAAGGTCTGGCTAGACTAGAAGCATTGTTTCCTCGGGATTGCTACACAGGTGGCTCAACTGGGAAACCTGTTGCAGAAACAACATTTGTTTTTGACCAAAGAAGAAAACTTTCTTCTTTCTGCAACAAATGTTACCATTACGTGAATCTTATACTTTTCGGCAAGTACTTCAAATAATATAGGAAGTGTCATTCCCAGCAATAAGTATTTATAGGAACGCACATCTAATACTCTCGAGAATGAAAACACTAAAATTTGTTGCTTTGGAATTCACAGCAGTTTACATGGCTCACCTTTCTTCGCAACCTGTTTGTCGATACATTTGTTTCCCTTTAGTTTTGTATTTACACGCTGCCAACCTTAGACTCCATTTCTGAAGGCAAACCGCTTGAAATCCAGGATGTTCAGTTATACAGGTCAAGGTAGCATCAGGGGCAAGGTCTTGAAGGACAAGATCGCTCTTCATTGATTCTAAGCAACCTTCCAGCTCACTGAAGCAATAACATTCGCTGATGTTTTGAAGGGAAGCAATACCCCAGTTGCTACACTTGCACCTACAACATACAAGCACTACATTAATTTAAGGAAAAGCCGATGCAAGCAGTTGAAATAAAGAAAGGTAAGCACAAGATCATGCTATCACCAAAGTAAGCGCATAGAAGCGTCTGCATGTAAACAAAATGAACACGTGTTGCTATCGTACGTACCATTCGCTTACTTCAACCTTCCCATGGAACCGGTCCTTAAGTTTTCGTTCCAGTTCTTCGTCGGCCTCTCTTTCCTTTTCATAATTTGTTGTCCATTCCTCGTTGGCAAGCGGATCGTCAGCATGGTGTGCAACATCTTCATCGCTCGAGGTTGGCGAAGATCTGCGTGTGCATAACTCACGGGTTGACTCCTTGGTTTCGATTTCAATGTCGTATCCAGCGATAAAATAAATTTCCGAGTCCTCCGAGTCATAATTCATTTCTAAATCAGAAGATGTGGTCGACATTGTTAATTTAAGAAAATTCGTATGACTATGAAGCCCCTATGGAAACAATCTCGCTGTGAGAAGCCTTCGGATACTGAGAATCTCAAGAGTGGGTTTCGTGGATCGTTCTCGATTTGACGTCACAACATCAAGCTCGCCCCAAACTCCTTTCACACGGTCATGGGGCCATCGAAGCTCGACTTTAA
>BLFK01000926.1:2335043-2340043 GCA_014634185.1 Astreopora myriophthalma
TCCTATTTACAAATGAAGTCATGATTGTTTGAGAGACTCGCGCTCCTGGCACAAATGCTTGACGTGGGTCATGTATTTACAAATACATCTCCAATTGGAGCTCCTTTTTACACATGGAAAGTGTTGCACAATGTCCGTCAACATGTCAAAATATAGACCGTCCAACGGCCACAGAAACTCGAGCGTGTCAATCACAAGGTTTTTCAGCATGTAAGGCAAGATATCTTCGACGATCACCCTCTTCATCACCTGAAACTCTTCCGTTTTGGTTCTCGTTACATTTTCTTTCTGTTCTACCGTTAAGTGATAGTGCTGCACGAGGGCCTGCACGGTTTGTCTAGTGCGATATCGCGATTCCACACGATGGTACTCTGTTAGATATAGCACGTCTTGAAAGGATTGGGGAAGTGGTTGGTAGTTTTCATTCCTTTGCTGATATTCTTCGTCTAAACGCCACATCTCTGAATAGCTGAGCTCTTGTGGAACTGTTACGAGCAAAATGTCGCTTCCATTATTTATCGTGTTTTGAATGCTCGAAGTGTCTCCCAATGGTCTCTTTTGTCTGAGCATGGTTGCCTTTTTCCTTCTCTAGTTTTTTTCTTTCTTTTTTGGATCCTGTCTGTACTGAACCCCGAAAGCAACGGCCTGCGCTTTTATAACATTGACCGAAATTCGGCAATGACGTTTTAGTTTGATCGATGATGTCAACAGGATGAGGCTCCCATACGTCATACGTTGATTGTTTGAACAGATCAAGGCTCAAGGGATTGATGACGTGGATCTATGATGTTTGATGGCAATGCGTGATGTCAAGGTGACGATGCACCACGATGGGCTATGATTGGTTATATCTCTCCGAGAAAAGACATAAATTCAAAGGTAGCAAGTCGTTCGATACACAACGCTCAAAGTTAAGCAACAAGCACACAAGAACAAGACGAAGAAATGCCTAAAGTAAGAGTGACCCTGAAACGATGGATTGTTGACAAGAAGGTTGAAATTAACGACGAAATTATAAGATTAAGGGAAGAGCATCAAAGATTGAAGGACGAGTGCACGGCATTTATCGAGGAATTGGATAACTTGACAAAGAGAGTCAATGGATGTGATGCATGCATCTCGGTCGAAGAACCATCATCGACGATGGACGGACGAGAAAATGATCCAGTAGAGCATCTGGATAACAGTGGAATCGTCCAAGGACCCATAATCATTGATTTAACGAAGGGACCCGTTATCATTGATTTAACCAAGGAAGATCAGGGAGAACGAGAACGGCGAAGAAGAAGAAGAAGAAGAAGAAGAAGAAAAAGATGAAGGGATTCAAATTGAGGGACGATGGAATGCAACGAATGAACAATATTGAACAATTCTGAACAAGAACCGCTTTGAATTGTATAGAACCACACGACCCGCATGTCACGCGTATCACTTGTTTTTTTTACTTCGAATTTATTTACCATCGTTTGTCTCACTCGACGTCAAATACTAGACGTGAGATTTTTCGTTACAAATGACAATAAAAAAAGAAAATGACGCTAGCTAAAAAGCGACTATGTGACATTCTTCTTTACTATAATCCTCGTAAAAACTTTCTACTCTACTCGTTTTGATTATATATCTCAATATCCGTTCTATGAACATATCCCGAGAAAGGTCATTGACCACAGTTGTTGTTCTCAGACGCACAGATTGAGATGACTCTCGAACCTGTTCATTATAAGTCGCTCGGTAGCCCACCTATCCATAGAGGACTTGAAAAGATTGTTCACAGCATCCATTCCGTGGTCAGTGAGAGCGAGTGCTCCCACAACGGCACTCTTGGGGGACAGTAATGGAATGCGACAAGGCACGTACGCGTTTAGACAGTAGTCGTAAATAAACCATGCACGCACATCGAGATCGTATAAGTACACCGTTTTGTTCATGGTTTTGGCTAGCGCCACACTCCAGCTGGCTTCCCCATAGACACACAGACACGTGCCAACTGCTTTGCGGTATGTGTGCCCGAATGCATACACGGCATCGGCATCTTTGACAATGTCGTGATGGCGCTGGATAGACATAGTGGTTTGGGCCAACTCGGCATTGTAATACCGATCAACACGTCGACAAGAGTTGATGGCTTCTTGATCATCGGGATCACTGACCGTGAAAGATTCTACCAGGAAACGCTTATCCGCGAGCCAAACGTCATGGGAATGGTTCTCCTGTTCAGACCTGGCGACAATGACGGGATTGCGTATCCTTGAAATCTTAAACTCACAGTTAGGAGTCTCCATTCCATCTCGTAACGCGCAAATGAATGGCCCCATTCGATGATGCATGGGAATGTAGCAGTGCAGATTGAATCCCCAGTGCAGAGCCGCACACATGGCTTGGGCATCGGTCCCTTCAGAGGCGCCGGTCAAAATGATTGTTTGTTGGGGTGATCTAAACATGACTGACTGCCACTACTGCGAGACAACATCAACAACGACAAAAAAATGATACGAGTCCTTTTTTTTGTAACAAACTTCTTTTATTTATTAAAACTTGATTTACAAGATACGTTTGTGATACCAGCATGCAAAAGTTCTCTTGGTTGTTGTTGTTTTTTTTGCTATAGTGGTCGTATAGGATGTAATAACCCATCACGCCTTTTTGCATTTGTTCTTGGGTACCCGGGAGGCAGGGGGTGATTGACCACTCTTCCTTTTTCTCTTGGGCGAACTTTCTTTTGGGGTCTTTGGGGTCTCGTCATCCGTTCCGCCATTACTCACATCAAACGTAAACGTGAACTCGTCTTCGCCTTTGCTCATACGATCACACACTAATTTCCACGTAAAGTCCAAATCCAAGTCCTTAAACAGCTTGTCGCGAATTCCCCTGTAACGCTCGGGCACATCGACTTGTACAAACTCTCGACGGTCATCTGGATGAGAATATGCCAAAGACGTGAGCTGTCGGTAGAAGAAACGCAATCCCTCTTCTTGCGCTTGACCCTCGGGCACCACTTCTCACCTGACAACCAGGTCCATCGCCAAGGGACCACCATTTTCGAGCTGCCACCAACCGATCGAAACGTCAATAAATCGGTATCTGTCTTCCTTGCCAGGGGGGGAAAACAGAAAGCCTTCGTCGTCTCCCAAGAACATGTACTTGCGACCATTCAGTCGAATCGGGCGCTTTGATTTTCCAAGTTCTCTCACGTCGAAGACTATGGTCCCTTGTTTTTTTACTTCGATTGCCTGTCTCTCCACTTCAGTTGCCTGTCGCTTCATTTTCAATTTTTCTCTACTCGTCTTCTTAGTGAATTTCTTGTCAAAGTCTGCAACAGTTTGCCATCAAAGCAACAAGCATTCGTTTTTATAGACCTTTTTCTAGGGTGTGGTTCTGTGACGATTTGGCCGACGTCACGAGACACGTCGCACTGGATTTTCATCACGTCACTTCCCATTCGTAACGTCATGACATCATCTGACTGGGCCGAGAGAGAGATGTGATGTCATTGCTACGCCACGATTACGTCAATCGTTTGCTACGTAATCAGTCATCCTCACCGCCCAAAAGAATATATAAATTCAGAGGTTGCAACTTATTCGACACACAGCGCTCAAGGTTACAGCGGTGATTATATTGCCGTGAACACCTAAAATATGTCTGGAATGTTTATTGTGTTGTAACCAATCACAGACGAGATCTTCACACCACAGAAACCACAGGCAACGAACGGTTTCCAATCGGTCAGGGAGCAAATTATTTTCATTTCGTTTTAACATTCAGTCTTTTTACAAGTAAACAATTGCTTTTACTTCCTATTTATTTACAGCATGTGCTATAATAGCGAAGAACACAGGTTCGAGCGATCTTGAAATAAATTACAAAGCCAATGTGCTGGGCCGACGCACGCGACGGTTTGGCGCGCGAATTTTCAAACTTTTTGTAACGCTCGAAATCGGTCGGTAGTTACACCTTATCGCAAGTTACCATGTTGCAAGGTAAGCTGCTAGAGTTTTCTGATTTCCATCGCTTCGCGGCTATTGCAGCAAACGTAAACACTCAGGTTTTTTTGGTGAGGGAGATTTACTATTTTGGTAATTTTTTTTTGGTAGCTAATGTACGCGTGAGGGAGAATCGACATGGCCAAATCTACGACATGGGGAAACCTTATCCTCAAGTAATCCGGGAAAACGTTTTAGATCTTCACAACAATGGTTTGTCAATCAGACAAATAAGCGCTCAAGCACGAGTTAGTACCGGATTTATTATGAAAGTTATAAAGGAATACAATGAAAACAATTATTCTGTCCCGCGAAGGGCTCTAAGTGGACATAAGGAGTCAGTTCTAACCGAAAATATGCGCTCTTATCTGGAAGTTGAAGAGCTATGCAAGCCAAGCTCGTATAGTAACGAGCTACAAAGCAGATTATTGTTGGACGGTGTCTGTTTACCAGGCGAACTACCGTCAAATGCATCCGTGAGAAGATTTTTCAACAAGGAACTCATAATGACTAAAAAGAAAATCACGCAAGTTCCTTTAGAGTCAACTGAAGGTCCAAACGTTGACAGTCAAAACGCATTCCTTGCAGATATCAGCCGTCTCGGTCCCAGCAGCTTGCATTTCTTCGATGAAACAAGCGTGATCCGAACCGAGGGAAATCGAAAATACGGCAACTCGTTTATCGGGGAGAGAGCACTTGAATATCAAAAATACGCCTCTAATGCCACCCACACGGTTAATTTACTGCATTCAGCCTTGTGTGTTGACCATTACAATATATTAGATGGCCCCTCAAACGGAAATGAATTGCTTCTATTTTTTGAAGATGTCCTAACCATGGACAACCCTGACAGGAGCGCTGTTTTAGAAAGAGGAGATACAGTTGTCATGGACAAATGCGGCTTTCATCATGGGCATTTTACAGAGGGTATGCTCTGGGATATGTTTGATGAATATGGAGTACGTTTATTGTTTCAGCCTGCTTATTGTCCGCACTTAAACACCTGTGAACTGTGTT
>BLFK01000926.1:2342543-2382927 GCA_014634185.1 Astreopora myriophthalma
GATTCTGTCGGTACTAGTAAGAAGAGCTGTGATCGGAGATAATATCACGTTTTGTTTTGTTTTTTTGTTTTGCACGCAAAATTTGCTAATAATCACATCCAAAGGGGACTTGAAATCTCGGCTAAATCCCCTCATAACTAGCTTCCTGTAGCATGCAATCCCCCAGATATCAAATGCATAAATGCCTTCATGGAAAAAGCAAAATTATATTTTGGAAGGAATACCGAAAATTGGGCTGTTTACTTTGCGCGATGTGTCAATCATTCCATAGATGTTGAATTTGGTCAGCTGTCTTTCCAGTTTGTGATCTTGCGATCAAGGAACTTCTGCTGGCACAGTAGTTCAAAGGTTCAATCGTTAGCCCACATAAATCCAATCCCCTTGTTCTACAAAAAAATATTAGCAAGGATTATGCTATCATAAACGAAAACAACACGATTGTTCATTTTTTATTGCCTTCATGTGATATGTCGTTACATGGAAAGCTGGTCGTCGCCGAGTCGCGTTGGCTTCTAAAATGTTTCTTTCTAAAATTGAACGACGTACTGGATGTGGTCCCCAGCACTGATCTTAGGGAACAGCGGTGTTTTAAACTCCTAATAAGACAGTTTGTATCCTTTTAAACAAAACGAAAATAATTTGTTCCCTGACTGATAGGAAACCGTTCCTTGCCTGTGGTTTCTGTGGTTTGAAGATCTCGTCTGTGGTTGGTTACAACACAATCAACATTTCAGACATATTTTAGGTGTTCACGGCAATGTAATCACCGCTGTAAGTAACAAGCACACAAGAAGAAGAAGAAGAACAAGGAAAAATGCCTAAAGTAAGGACATACAGAAATATTGACGAAAGGAGGACTGAACTGAACGGGCTAATCACACAGCTCACGAAAGACCACAAAAGGCTGGCAAACCTTTGCAAATGCCATAACGAGATACTGAAAAGTTTATGGAAGGATATAAATGGACATGACACCTGCAACTTGGACGAAGAATCACTCCCGGCGGTAGACGAACAACAAAAGTGATTACAACTCTCTCTAATTTCTCACGCGGAGTTTATTTTTGCCATTGTTTCAACGTCAAGTGCTTGTTTCAACGTCAAGTGCTTGGGACATTTTTCGGTACGAAAAGTGACTGTGACATTTTTCGCCTGTTACTCTAATCCTTGCAATGTTCTTTACTTTCTTGATCACACGTCTTACATTCTGTTATATCTCCGTTCATTCTCAGACGCACACATTGGCATAGGTTTGGAACTTATACAGTATACGTTGTTAAGTGCCCCCACTGCCCATTCCGTGGTCAGTAAGAACGACTGGTCCCACGAAAGCACGATGGCATGCACCCATCGAGTTTGTTTTTCGTCATGTAGGCGGCCTGACTGGGAGTCAAAGATAAAATCGAAAGGATAGGTGGAGATGCGAGGTATGACCCCAACAACACGATGACACAAAGGCACTCTTAATTTTCGGAGCACCCCAGCAATTGTTTTTTTCCACCATGTAGATGGCCTGACTGGGAGTCAAAGATAAAATCGAAAGGATAGGTGGAGGTGTGAAGTATGACATCATCATCACTATGCATTCGAGCGTCTTCCCTTTCGACTCGATACAAAAAGGAAAAGGGGGGGCATGATGCCCATATGCCATACGCCATACGCCATACACCATACACCATACAACAACAACAACAATGCCAAATGGAACAAACCATTTTATTATTTTTGTCAACAAAGAACTTTTCTATTTATTAAAATTTGTTTTACAAGACAGGTATGCGATGCAAGCATGCAGTTTTTTTTTCTGTTGTTGTTTTCATACGGTTACTGTCTACTGGATATGATCAGTCACCATCAGTCTTTTTTCCTTTTTTCCTCGGGTGCCGCGAACACAGAAGGTGATTCATCGTCATACTTTCTTTTCCTCTCGGGTGAACTTTTTATTGCATGAACCCCGTTGTCGGTGTCCGCCTTCTCCTCGATCTCTTGGGTCTCGTCCTTCATTCCGCCATTCCAAGGCACGCACGCCACCATTTGACTCACGTCAAATGTAACCGTTTTTGGGCGTTTTTCCATCATTTCGAGTACATTTTTCCACGCCTCTTTCAAGTCGCCCATGTCTTCGAGAAGCGAATCACAAACTTTCTTGTAACACTCGGGCACCTCAAATCTTGTTATCTTTTCATGGTCATCAACTGGATAGGAACGAGCCATAAGCGCCAGTGGTCGGTAGATCGAGTGCGTCACCTCTTCCTGCACTTGATCCTTCTGTCGTGCCTCTCGTGCAAGAACCAGGTTCATCGTCATGGGACCACCATCCTTGTCCTGCCACCAGCCGATCGTAGCTTCCCCGTATCGACAATCCTTTTCCTTGCCAGAGAAGGAATATACCAACTCTTCACAGTCTCCCCAGAAGACATACTTGCGACCACCCGTTAGAATCGGGTACTCCAAATCCATGATGGATTCTAGGTCATAGACTACGACCCCTTCTTTCATCGTTTCGGCTGCCATAGTCGTCTTCTTAGTAAGTCTCTTGTCGAAGTCTGCAATGGTTTGGCATCGAAGCAGCGAGCCTTCGTTTTTATAGACCTTTTTTTAGGGTGTGGTTCGATGACGTCACAAGACACTTTGCGTGAGTCAGCGTGGTCAAATAAACGATGACGTCAGTTTGCCCTTTTGGACCAGTGACGTGATACGTCACTGTACGAGTGGTCATCACATGGTAGTGTGACGTGTCCATACAACAACAACAACGATGCCAAATGGAACAAACCGTTTTATTTATTTTTTTTCAACAAAGAACTTTTCTATTTATTAAAAGTTGCTTTAAAAGACAGGTATGCGATGCAAGCATGCAATGTTTTTTGTTGTTGTTCTTTTCGTACGGTTACTGTCTACTGGATTCGATCAGTCACCATCAGTCTTTTTTTCTTTTTCCCTCGGCTACTGCGAACACAGGAGGTCATTCGTCGTCATACTTTCTTTTCCTCTCGGGTGAACTTTTTATTGCATGAACCCTGTTGTCGGTGTCCACCTTCTCCTCTATCATCTCGACCACCTTGATCTCTTCGGTCACCTTGATCTCTTGGGCCTCTTGGATGTCTTGGGTCTTTTGGATGTCTTGGGTCTCTTGGATGTCTTGGGTCTCTTGGGTCTCTTGGATGTCTTGGATGTCTTGGGTCTTGTCCTTCATTCTGCCATTCAAAGGCACGCACACCACCATTTGACTCACATCAAATGTAACCGTTTGGGGGCGTTTTTTCATCAGTTTCAGTACAGTTGTCCACATATCTTTTAAGTTGCCTATGTCTTTGAGAAGCGAATCACAAACCTTGTAACACTCGGGCACCTGAAATTCTGTTATCTCTTTATGGTCATCTGGATAGTGCCAGTGGTCGGTAGATCAAGTGTGTCACCTCTTCCTGCACTTGATCCTTCTGAAGCACTTCTCATGCAAGAACCAGGTTCATCGTCATGGGACCACCATTCTCGTCCTGCCACCAACCGATCGTAACTTCCCTGTATCGGCAATCCTTTTCTTCGCCAGAGAAGGAATATACCAACTCTTCACACTTAAACCAGAAGATATACTTGCGACCATCCATTTGGATCGGGTACCGCAAATCCATGATGGATTGTATGTCATAGACTACGACCCCGTCTTTCATCCTTTCGGCTGCCATACTCGTCTTCTCAGTTTAAGTCTCTTGTCGAAGTCTGCAATGGTTTGGCATCAAAGCAGCGAGCCTTCGTTTTTATAGACCTTTCTTTTTTAGGGTGGGATTTGATGACGTCGCAAGACACTTTACGTGAGTCAGCATGGTCAAATAAAAAAAACGAATCACGTATTTAATGAAATATTTTTTTCCTATGTACAAACAAAATCAAGGGTTGGCCAAATGCTGGGCCCGTTCGACATTGACAAAACGCATGTCTCTCCGGCGTCCCAAAGCCCCTCGCATCCACTGCACGAAATGATAGCACTCGACTCGAGGGCAATGATGATGGTCGGGATCGTTGTGATGGCCACAGGACGTCATGGTGGTCAACTGCGTCAGGTCGTCGAACTTGGGACACTTGTATTGTTCGAGATCAAAGTAAGGAATGTTCAAACTCTTGAGCAAGTCCTTTTCGTAATGGCCGCCCTTGAAAGCCACGCGAGGCCGTTTGGGTGTCTTGGTGCGTTCGTACAAGGTACGGAGGTCTTCGGGCAAGTCATCCAAGGGTATGGCCTGTTCGCTCTTGTGGGCGTCGAAGGGGAGACCGTGCACGCGTTCTCGCACGTACCGAGCCGTCTTGCGATCGGCCACGTCCAGACAACGCCAGAGGTACGAGTGAGCATAATGTTTGGACCCGTGATGTTGGCCGGTCCAGTCGCACCAACCCAGTTCCCGTGGGACGAAGGTGGCCCATCCCGCTTCGTTCTTGTTGAGGTGAACACTGTACCCAACCAGGTTGACGACCAATCACACGTTATTCAACAACGTTCAATCCATCACTGACTGTTTCAGTTCCGACGGCTTTCTTATGTACAACCCAAGTCCACACGCACACACGCGCACACACGCGCACACCCACGCACGCACTCACTTGCCTTTGTGGTTGTACGTGGGAAGTCGTTGCGGGGATGCCCCCAACCACGGACGGTATTCCACGAACTGTTGTGTGATGAGTCTTTATGCCAAATGGAACAAACCATTTTTTTTTTCAACAAAGAACTTTTCTATTTATTAAAATTTGCTTTACAAGACAGGTATGCGATGCAAGCGTGCAAAGTTCTTTTTTGTTATTGTTCTTTTCGTACGGTTACTGTCTACTGGATACGATCAGTCACCACCAGTCACCATCAGTCTTTTTTTCTCTTTTCCTCGGGTGCCGCGAACACAGGAGGTGATTCATCGTCATACTTTCTTTTCCTCTCGGGTGAACTTTTTATTGCATGCACCCCGTTGTCAGCCTTTTCATCGATCATCTCGACCACCTCGATCTCTTGAGTCTCTTGGGTCTCTTGGATGTCTTGGGTCTCTTGGATGTCTTGGGTCTTTTGGATGTCTTGGGTGTCTTTCGTTCCGCCATTCCAAGGCACACGAGCCACCACTTGACTCACGTCAATTGTCGTCTTTTTAACCCAGCGATCCTTCATCATTTTGAGTACCCTTGTCCACACATCTTTTAAGTCGCCTATGTCTTCGAGAAGCGAATCACAAACTTCCTTGTAACACTCGGGCACCTCAAATTCTCTTATCTCTTTATGGTCATCTGGATAGGAACGAGCCATAAGCGCCAGTGGTCGGTAGATCGAGTGCGTCACCTCTTCCCGTGCTTGATCTTTCCGTCGCACTTCTCGTGCAAGAACCAGGTTCATCGTCACGGGACCACCCTTCTCATCCTGACACCAGCCGATCGTAACTTCCCCGAGCCGACAATCCTTTTCCTCGCCAGAGAAGGAAAATACCAACTCTTCACAGTATCCCCAGAAGACATACTTGCGACCACCCGTTTGGATCGAGAACTCCAAATCCATGATGGCTTGTATGTCATAGACTACGACTCCGTCTTTCACCGTTTCGGTTGCCATATTCGTCTTTTTAGTAAGTCTCTTGTCGAAGTCTGCAATGGTTTGGCATCGAAGCAGTGAGCCTTCGTTTTTATAGACCATCTTTCAGGGTGGGGTTCGATGACATTGCAAGACCCTTTGTGTGAGTCAGCATGGTCGAATCAACGATTATGTCACTTGGCTCTTTGGACGGGGAGGTGTGATACGTCACTATACGAGTGGTCATCACATGGTAGTGACGTATCCTTACACGTCATTCGATTTTCATCGCGTCACATTCCCGCTTGTAACAATCATGACACATCACTCTACACATAGCATGTTTTCGTCATGCGAGCGGTTTGACTCTGGGACTCAAAGACAAAAATCGAAAGGGGTGGGGGGGAGAGAGGTGATGTCACATCACAACGCAATGGCCATGTCAGTTACTTGCTACGTGATTAGGGTCATCTTTAGCCTGTAAAGGAATAAAGACAACATATAAGTTCAAAGGTTGCCACTTGATCCATGCACAGCGCTCAACCCCCAAGTGTTTTTTTTTTCATGTATGTGGCCTGACTGGGACTCAACGTCAATGTCAAATCACACAGCCATTATTTTTTCATAACCATAATAACACGAGATCACAAAAAGATAACGCCCACATTCGAATTGGGTGGTAACGAGAAAATGGTTGAAACACGTCACAACAGCAAGTAATTGTCTGGAAGAAACCACTCTTGATCGGAGCACGTTTCTCGTTACCCAGAATACCGAAACACCGTCACCGTCACCACCATCTCGTAAAAGAAAACCATGATCAAATGTCTGTGAAGTGACGCGTGTCAGACGTCACGACCATCGCATCGTTTCATTACGCATGTCCAACGTCACAACCATTATCGTTATCGTCATTTCGAGGAACGTCTGCAACTGCTTTTAAATGGATGCACATCAGACATAATAACTAGTGTATCGTCATCGTTTAGAAGAACGTCGCTCAAAATAAGTCAAAACTACTTGAGCTTGAGCACGCAGCAAGATGAGCAAAGAAGAAGAAACACTAGCTCTTATCGATGTTCTGTGTAAATGCACTGTAAAGGGCATCAATCTGGAGAGAGTTTGCCGTAAAACAAGATCCAACAGACGACATATCACCAATTGGCTGTTGAAGCGCATGGACGACACTACCGAGTACCGCAACAGTCAGTGGAAATCGATCCGTAAAGAGATACCACGGACATTTTCCCAACGAGTGTCCCACATCCAGGACATTCGCGACCAGAGTTTCCAGCGAGGTGTCAAGTCGGTGCGTATGGTCGTGGCAAGAGGCCACGGCAAAAGAAACAAGAGCAGGCGGTTCTTTCGAGCAATGTGCAAGCATTACGGCAAGAATCTCATGCGCGACGGGGCCATTGTGGATAGTATCGAGAAGTTATGCAGGCAACGAAAGTACAAGAAGCTAAGAAGCTACCTAGATTTTGTAGAGGAAATTACTAGGAATCGCCGTTCGCCTCGCATCTCAAATAGAAAAGGATAACACTTTTTGCTTGAAATCTTGGTCTGACTCAACATTTTGTGACAATAAAATGAAGATGAAAAATGTGCATTGAAACGTGTTATGATTTTATGCATCATTCGACCAGACACGAAAACAAACCAAGTTCGTTGTTTTATTTTTGTCTTTTATTAAAGGGCTCAAAAGACCTATTTTTGTGAAGCAGTAATCATAAGTCAACAACTTCAGGGGTGTGGATTCTATCGATCGTACTCGGGATCCAGGAGACTGTACTTGGACCACTGTGCCTCGATGGGCGAGACAAAACAAGACGCGTACTTCGAACATTGCGGGCACTCCTGTGAGGACCATGCACATGCTATCTCATAGGCATTCTTAGTGTCATCCAAATACGCTTTATCTTTCGTGTCCACGCAACGGTTGCACAACACACTATTCAACAAGAAATTGCAGCGGACCTGCCACATCGCCCGGTCCTTTCGTTCTTTCTCTAACATGCGGTGTAAGCGTTGGACTCGATCAGAGTTGTATTGGTGGTGTGCAGTGACTACGTTGTCTGTTTGGGTACCAGTGTGGCTGGCGTTCGCATGGTATAGACTGTTGTGGTTGTCGCATTGACTCTGGGGCCCAAGTCCAAGCATCTCGAAGCGTCTCTTTAGTCTCGAAGGTGATTCCAATGAACATTCATTAAAAGATACAACTAGTGTCTAGTCTGCACTTGACTGATTTAAGCCAATAGTCAATGCTATAAAGTTCCCTGATCACTTTTAACAAAAGCCAATTGACTCTAGGCCTAGGTGCAACATCGTGAGAGAGAGAGAGAGAGAGAGAGAGAGGAGTGTCACTGGACAGATCTACTGACAAACTCGGGATCGCTTTCAGTCAGGGTGTGAAACAAAATCGAAAAGCAAAAGATATCGCATATCATATAGACTCTTTTGTTTATTTACCACTCGGACACTCATGTATATAAAATGCATCAAATATGTATAAGATTATAAAACTATAGAGACAAACTTGATGTCATCTGACAACATATATAATATAACGCTCAATGGTCAGACAATTCCCGACCCTGCACACTATAAAAACTATCTAAGTCTTGTGGTAACTTCGCTATGTTCATTGCTGTGATTGTTATCATCATCATAATCTCCGTCTGTGACTCCTTTTTCTTTGTCTTTTTTTTACTCTGGAGGTGTTTTGGGAGATGGTCTATCTTGGTCAAATCTTCTATGAAGGAGATTGTTAATTCAATTCTTCTCATCAAAAAGGCGGTCCAAGCTTTGACCATCTGATGTATACGTAGACGGGTAGCATCAGAAATAGCGTAATAATCCTCCTTTAAACATCGACTGATGTCCTGGGGAGGACATTTCACGCCACTGAATAGCAACACACAACCAACACCCGAACCTATAGGTTTTTTGCATATCTTCATTCTTGTTCTCACTGCATCGGTTTCCATACGACAGGAGGCCACTAGTTGTACCATGTCGCATTGTAACATTCCCATTTACAACATGGGTAAATTTGTGGCGATCCAGACCAAGGCCAACCGTCGTACCTACAATCTCGATTGTTGTCGGCAGGTGCGTTTTATGTGCAAAGAGACGCCTCAGTACGACAAAGGCAACGATAGGATTGGCGTCTTTACCGACGAACAGGCCAAACGAATATACGAACGCCCATGTGCAATAAGCGATTGTCTTCGTCCCATGATGGTTCAAGACATTGGTAATCAGCGGGGGAAGTACGATAACATGTCTTGCACGGTGTACATACTTGTTCCATTTGACCGCAGGGCAACTCTAGAACGTCTCAGAGCTGATGGCATCGATGATCCTCGATCCGAATCGTTGACCCTCCACAATGTCGTAGAATGCATCGTTCCCATCTATTCGAACTCGGAAGGATTGGTCGAGTATCGTTTCGAGGCACTGGCTTTCCGTGGAAAACTGACCATCTCGGTGCAGGCATATGGGAAGACCCCGACTGGAGACATTCCTTTGTTTGACCCAGAGTCTACGACCAAGAGGTTGTCTGTGGAGATGCTTGGGGATAACGGCGAGGTAAGGCTGCACCAATACCTTCATCAGTTGGAATACAACCAACAACGATATTTTCGAACGAATGGCACGATGCTAACGATGGCCAATTTTAAGCGTTACAAGCCTATGATGCCCGAAAAACAGAAACCCATTCGCGAATGTTCCAACTGGGATAAGTATGGTAAAACAGTGGTAGGGGCCATGGCGGCCAATTTTGTACGCTGTGCTGATTATGCGGGTCGACCGTTGATGGCTCCAGAATGCTTGCAGTTTGGGGTGGTTTCCGACACTCGGGAACAACACGAGAGGCAGACGAGACAGAGACAACGTCAAAAACGCAATAGACAGATAGAGTCGCAGTCTGTACAAGAAGCGGAGGTAAAGGAAGAAATGAATCGGTTGCAAAGCGCACTGGAAGAACAACGCCAGCGCACATCCGAGTTGTCGGACGAATTGACAATGGCCAATCTGACATTGCAATTAAACGAGTGGTCTAGTAAAGAAGACAAGAAAACGATAGAAGAACTTACAAAGACCAACAAGGCATTGAATGAAAAATATTCGAGACTCCGAGTTACAAAAGACGACGAAATACAAAGATTAGAGGCACGTTTGGAAGCCTGCAAGGCTGAATTGGAAAAGACAAAGTATTCGAAGAAGACCAAACGACAAAAATCCAGTCTAGGTACCGACGGACCTATTGTTTCCTGGTTACCGTGTGGGGCTTCGATTTTGGCAGTATGACACCATAATAACAGTGATGCTTTTGTTGAAAATGTAAAGACACGTGTATGTCAAACAATAACGCAATTTTTTCTTATTCTTCGTTGTACTTAATAAAAGGACATTTCTCCTTACCGTATGGGGCATGTTGACACCGAATCTTGTCATCTTTTTGCCCTTGGTTGACACTTCCCAGATGACCGCCAAGAACCAATGACGATCCGATGTAAAATTTTTTGTCTCAAAGAAACTCTTGACCCCCGATCCTTCATAGTCGTCGTCCCCATCGTCGTCGACGTCACCATCGTTGTCGACGTCACCATCATTGTCGTTCGTCTCGAGTTCTTCGTCCGATTCGATATGGACCGATATTGCACTTGGGGGTAACAGTTTGTTTGCCTCGTAAGGCAAAGATATCTTTCGAAGGGCATCTAATGTCCCCGTGTTCTCGATTTTGTGTGCTCTCCTGAGATGCTTGCACAAATATGGTGTCAGAAATTCACAACCCTCTACGGGGCACCAACGGGTCAGCAATCTGTTGGACCCTTTGACCCTTTCCCCTTTGTCGGCCACTTGCACGAGAGCCCCTATGGTTGAATGAGCCACGTCATCTTTGTGTATTTTAGAATGCAAGTGTCTCTTCAGGTCTCCTCCATTGTACTTGCAATCGCTTATAGGACAACGCCGGGTTTTGTGGTGTACACGCTTACTCATTATGTGCTGATCTGTTCGAAATCAGGTCTGCATACCGTCAATTTATTAAATCCTATACAATAAAATTGCATCATCGATGACGAATTCAACGTGAACAAAGGAAAAAACGATCGCATCATCTGGTACGTAACATCGCGTTTGTGTCTAAGAGACGTTGACGTCATTACCGAGACTATGGCGTTGATGGTAACTATCACATGATTACGTACAGGTTTATGACGAATCGATTAAAAAAAAAACGTCACCGGTCACCAGTCATTGACGTCACACTCGGTAAACTGTGACGTTGATAGTATTATCACATGATCATTAACGTCTGTATCACAAATGAAAGAAAACCCTGACGGTCAACATTTTGCTGGTAACATGTCGTCAGCTATTCCAGCTGTTCCACCCATTCTCTATTGTGGTATGAAAACCAAGAACAAGAATGACGAAGGGGAGTTTCTGGAGTCTAGGTCTGTGGAAGCGGCATTGACGCGATTGATGTCCCAGTTAAAGACTGTTCGAACCGTCACATACGAGGATCATCGTCTCCGCCCCGATATGTATAAAATCCAACTGGACTGCAAGTGGCCCAATGAGAAACCAAAGGCAATTCTGGGTTCCAAACAAGGGTTTGCAAAGCTACGCGATGAAGGTTATGACGTGCTAATTCAACCAAAAGAAATGGGGGGACATTGGTTCGTTCTCCTCGATCCGGTTAAAGTGGTTTATCGTATTTTATACCATTCCGGGCAAACCAAGCCGGTCATCGTTGTTTCCAACTCTGATATGGATACAGTTTCCTATCGTAATAGAACAAAAAACGATCCTCGTCGACCTCAACAGGAAGTGGACGAACTGTTGTTGAAGTTAGATCACACACAGAACCCCTTGGACCAGTTTTCGGTTGCTAAAGTTGCCGCAAGTCATCAACAGGACTTGGCGTGGGCTAAGAATCAAATCGTTGTCATTCTCAAGCGCTGTATAAATGACGATCGCGCTAATCGTACCAGTTGTTGGCACTGTGTGTTGACTCATGCGGAATCCCCCGACGACCTTTGTCTAAGGGTGTTATTCTTTTATTTTGGACAGAAGCCCCCCGAAACCGGGAGTGGATTCAAGGTCGTGCATGTTCCTTTAAAATCGGACCAAAATGAAAAGAGGGTAGTGTGTCTCAGACCTTCCCATCTTCAACTGGTCAATGCTGTTGATGCGCATGCCCTGCAAACGACTATAGATAGCTTAAGTGTCATTTTGACACAGTTGCGCATAGGGGACGACAAAAAATAATAATTAAAAAACAACAGAAACTAGTCGTACACCATTGGTTGTCATTTTATTTTGTCCTAATGCAAACCGGATCATTCGCTATCGACCCTTGTTCGTTTTAAGCCTCTATTTTCTCTTCTCGTTCGTCCACCATCTTGAACCATGAATTCTTCCACCGAAGATATAGGTGGTCCTACTCTTAGAGCTCGGTACCTAGTCTTGATCTTAGGAAGCAATTCGTCCGTCAGCCTTTTTATTTCACGTTCGATGACCCTTTCTCGGGCATCAAAATCATTGCCATAGGCATTCCTGTAACGGTGTTGGATCTCGTTCAGCTTTCCTGTACTAGCCAGGTACTTGAGCGTGATATACACGGTCTTGTGTTGCTGATAAAAGGTTGTGGCCCGTTCTCTTCTTACACCAAGAGTCGTGTCATGCCCTTCTTGGATCATGGCCAGGCTTGCCGTGACAAAGGCTCGTTAGATTTTTTCTGGTGGAGAACACACTCGGCGCAAGTCCTTAGCCGTGTTTTCTGTCACACCCAATCGAAGTATCAATAGGGCTTGGTGAACGTAGACAGGAGAACCAGCCTTGTAAAACGGTAACAGGGATGCACTGTCTGATGTCGAAGTTGCCTCTCTTTGGAACGTATCTCGAACCAACACGTCAAAAATGGTGGACACTAAGACAGCACATTGATTCACTTGGCGCACTCGGACGTACCCCTTGTCGGCATCGATGTTTTCGGGATCCTCTGCACACTGTAGCATCCAATTGCGAATCAACCTTAACCGGGCATGGTTGAAGTCACTGCACACGTCGACGGATTTTGCGTTCGGTTCGAAATTCGTGACAACATGTTGGGTATAACGCAATGCCCACAAATTCGGTCGAAGGTGACGCAAGAACCCAAAGAACCGACTTGCACCAGCACCGTAACGCCCCGTCTCCACCGGGATCATCTCACTGCTAAACCATCGATCGAGAGTGGAACGAGAGCGCGACTCTCTGATGACTTTCGTGATCCTCTCTTGAATGTCGCTTGTCAACTTCGTCACGAGACCCGTCATGTCTGATTTGATGACAACTTCCGCTGCCAGTTTAGCATCGATCGTCAACTGAAAGAGTAACGAGGCATGGCCACCATCACTGGATCGGCTTCCCTGTTGATTTGTTATGGCAATGGCGGGAATCCCCTCTCTGGTGATAGAGTTCATCATCGCTTCAAAGATGTTACGAATCTCTTTGCTCTTGAACGGGATGCGCTGATTGGTTAGAATCTCACACAGTCGCGCGTACCTCATGTTTGGCACAACAAATACTTTGCGTTCGTCGCTCGTATTCTCCATCTTGGCTGGGTCTATCACAGACCTTGCGATAGCACGAAACATGGGAAAGTAGGGGTTCTCGTCAAAGCATTCCATCGTAGCAATGGTGATGTAATCAGCTGGACTGGGACAGTACACCTCCTGGACGTGACGCACCAGTTCGTGCAATGTCATGCAATGGAGGTCGTCGACCATCAACTGCAACATGCGCTGATTGTACTCGTCCAGCATTTCCATTTCAGGGTCGTGTTCTTCCCAGGGTAGCCGAAAAGTGTCCACGCACCCGAGAACTGTCAACACGGCCCTGTGCATGGCTAGCATATGCACGAGGGATCTGATGTTATCGAGCAGACGTCCTCGTCCGAGAAAGTTGGCATCGAGGTTCATCGCTCGAAATTCTTGGTCCATCACATGAAACACGAGTCGTTCCATGTCTGTCAGGTAATCGGTATCCTCTAGCGTGCATCCGACGAATTCGAACATGGAAGTGAGAGAGATTGCCAACAGTTTGAGAATTTCGTAATGTCCGACCTTGAATCTGTCCATGCGATAAAAAATGTCTGCGACCGTCATGCGATCACCGCTGTTTGTCGACGTCTTGTTGATGATATGAATGACCATGCGATCACGTAGCGATGGGCATAACGCCAAGTGGTTGGCAAGAAAATCACATACTGCACGTTCTGTCGGACCTCGTTAGAGCCTTCCTTCACTCGTGCTCGGTACACTGTACTTAGACCCGAGTCGTAAAAAGTTTTCATTAGGGTCGACATTTCGCTGCTATCATTTTTCATGGTGCTCGATTTATCAGCGCCGCCACCATCGTTCAACTCGTTCACAAATGCGACACCGTTGCAATGCCGGAAGGGATCTTCATTCAGTGACTTCAACGAAGCTGTGGTCGTAGAATCCATCTCTCGTACCATGCCATGAACGCTCAACCCACCAAACGAACTGATCCCGTGTAAGACCGACTTGACACAGGTCAACTTTCCTGTTCCTGGGGGACCCTGCCATGCGACCCAGATGTTTTTTGCATCAATTGCAACACCCAATGTTACAGCCAGACGAAGTTGTGTGGTCTCGACTGGTAGTTTAGAATGGGTAGCAATGATATACGTCATAAAGTCGTTGATCAAGAGCCCGTCCGACATCTCGATGGTTGCATCAAAGGGGTTGTAAACGGCCAACACAAATCTTCCCGCGGTGCATGAAAATTGCGCCTGCAATCAACTAGGGTCGCATACGAACTCACCAATGATTCCAGCGATTTGCTCATGGGTTTGTTGGGGTTACGCACAGCATCCTCGAGCAACTTTCCGGTCAGTTCGGCAAATGGACCGCGATACAATTCCCTCACCCCGTTACCTTGGTGTAGCACACTGGCCAACTGTTTCAACAACTTGCGCATGTCCACAAAGAGCGGGTACTTACGAGCAACATCTTCGATGTCTCCTTGTCGTTGAGCAATCGCTTCTTGTAATTCCGTGATGTCGCTCGTCCGCTCTCGGGCCATGACGGCACTGTACGCTTCAAGCTGGCGTTGCATCTCACCCATCTTATCGAGAGATACTCGATCGACATACTCCTTCAGTAACTGCATGCCTTTGTCCACTCGTTCTCTGGGAAACACCATCGTATACAACGGACTCCCAAAAGGTCTTTGTATATCTTCCTCGCGAACTTCCCAAGCGATACCACCAGTAAAGTCCAAACAAAATTGATCGTTGTCGTTGCATGGTGGAAAAAACACACTCTCCCAGTCATACCTCTTTATGGCATTCTGTATGCATTTCAAAAGAAGTTGACTCTTGACATGGCGAGTGCGATTATGCACGTGGTGTTTGATAGTGCGCACGAGATCTTGATGTTCACATGAAAGGATCTGTTCAACCTGAAATCCATCCAATCCGATGTCTTTGCCATGGAGAGTGATCGTGTCTCTTATTTCTCGATAAGATCGGGTCATGCGAAAGGAGTGTTGAAACAGGAAGGGGCCAGACATTAGGGTGAGAAATCCAGTTGCAAACTCGTTCGTGTCTTCCGTGGGCAAGAGCCTCATCATGGTATCGTGCAATCGATCGTAGTGGCCTTGCTCGTCTGGTTCCGTGCTAGCCTCGTCAGAGTCCATAGTTTCCGAACGAGTACGAGAGACTTGGTGATAGGTCATTACAACCCTTTGCAGTCCTTTCAAAGTCTTGTACGACCCTATGACGCCAGTGGCATTATTGCCTTTAGGTTGTACTCCCGGTATCGATTTGCCCACTCCCTTGACGGGATCGAAAGTACCCGCTTCTGCTTTCAGCATGTCCAGAGGTAAGGGACTGACGAATATATTTCTCATGTCAAAGTTATTGGCATTGATCATGAAAGCTAATGTCAAGCAAGTGGGAAGGTGGTCTTGTAGAGCTTGTCGATCGAATCCAAAGTATAGAATGTGACCGGCCACTATCTCCTTGCGCACCAACAGGTCCCCGGGTACGAGTCGTTCTTTCTGTTGTACGTAGAAACAACACCTCAGTTCTGCATGATAAAAGATGCGATTGAGCATGTACAGGAAAGAGTACAACTCTAAGATTGTCCTATTGCTTGTCTTTGGTGAGATCCAATGCGTATAACCAGTGTCGGCAGCATTGATATCGAGTACCAGAAATCGCAAATCGTCGTCGAATTCGATCGGCTTTGTCAGTGGATGCGGTGGCACGAAACTGGCACAGTTTATTGGATCTTGTTCACCAAAGAAGCGAGGTGTCTTGGTGTCACGCATTCTGTTGCTCATATTTTCTTTTCTTTTTAGTCTGGGCGTTTGATAACAGTTCGTTTTATTTTGAAGTCCATCATGAGTGCTTCAAATTCGTTCTTAAGGGACGATTTTGGTGGCCGTGTGTGCATGCGATGTGTTACACCCGACACTGATTATGTCACCACATTGTTTGCCTATTCTTCTTACACCAAACGGGACTTTCATCGAGGCGATACGTTGTTCTTTGCTACACAGACGCTAGATCATCGACTGGTCGTGGTCGAGTTTCCTCGAATACCGTATCGTCTGTTCCTGACTCCTGTGGACTTTGAAGCCATCCGACGAGAGACCGTGATGTCACACGCAGAATTTCGTCGCTGCATTCGAGTGCTGGACTCTGTTTCGTGTCTGTGTGATCGAGAAATGATCGAGGTGCGTTTTCACTCTAACATCGCATATAAGAATGCGTGCCAGCATCTCAAGAACAATAAAATCTCAGTGGCCATCGATGGGGCTCATGACGTTTTGCATGGCCGGGATGCGGTTTTCAATCCCTGGATCGTGACTGAAGAGTGCCGCCGTCAAGCACATCACCGACTCTCATTGGCGCATTGATTCGCCTGCCAATGTTTGTGTTCACTCGCCTCACTTGCCAGTACTGTCGAAGGTGGTGGCCATAGCTCGGAATGCAGATGGGAAGATGAGTATCGCCACTGCAAGTGACGAAAACACTTACGGAGGAAGTCAAGTCGCAGAATTTACCGAGGCACTGAAGAGTTTTCGACCAGAGGTGGTCTTGGTTCGTGGCCGAGAAACGACATTGGACCAAGTGTACAAGTACGCTCCGTCTTTCTTTCCCGTCCTGTTTTCCCTGTCGCCTTCTTGTCGACCATCTGAACCCAGTTCTTCCCGACCCTTCGTTCCGGGACTGGGAGTTTTGGTTTTTGATGTGGCCAAAGTGTCTGGGTCGGATCCAAGTGCAACACCGCATCAATGGGTGAAGGCGTACGACCGTCATAGATGGTTGGAGGATTTCTGGAACGAAGCGGTGACATTGCAGACCGGTATGCAGTATTCATCTATCTACGAGGTGTACACGGCAGCTATGGTGCATCGCTATGCTCTGACACGCACGGTCTGTGAATTACCTCTAGATCCACTTCCGTCTTACCAAGGCGGTCTAGTGATATCACCTCAACTCGCGTACGTCATGGCTTACCCCATAGCCGAGTTTGATTTCGTCAGCATGTACCCCACCATTGCCATTGTAATCAATGCTGGTAAGGATACCTACGACCCGAGGGGAGAACCAAAAGAATTTGGCGGGTTTACGACACATCGGTCTGGGTGTCTTGCAGTGGCCTTGGAAGAACGACTCAATGAGCGCATGCGCATTTTACACGACCCAGACTCGCAGGCTCGTGTTCGATATCTAAAACAGATCATCAATGCCATGGTGGGTATGTCCGGGCACAACACTAACCCGTATGCAGACACTCGTGTTGCCGGATGCATTACTGCTACTGGACGGCGTTTGTTACGAGCTTGTCACCAACCCGTTTCCGATATCACACTGGCCGGTTGCACGGACTCTTTGTTCATCGAACTGCCTTGTCCGTCTTCAAGTGCAAACCCATTGGACGCCTGGATGTCCAAATCAGTCGTCGGTGAGCACGAGGCTCGATTCCAAGAAATAATCAGGGGTGAAGTGTTGAGCATCAGACCGTCTATCCCACCTAACACAGACCAACTCATTCGTTTCGAATGCAAGCAGATCACCGTTGCTGCATTGTTTACGGGAGCAGCACACGCTTACGCAGCAGGGTACTTAAAGCTAGAGAAAACGAACGGGGAAAGCAGACATAGCGTGGATATCCAAGTCAAGTCATGACCGAGGGTGACATTCTGCGCGTGGGTGACATTATCTCTTTGTTTTCGAGCGTACCTGTCAGCGTCATGACGAGTAGAGGATGGAAAGTGGCTATAAAGGGGGCCATGTCCAATGAGTCGAACAATATGAGGAGGGCCATTGTACGGTATGCCGATGGTACCGAAAGCCAACATTGGTTCTTACCCCAGGCAAACACAGACAAGCTCGTGGAAGTCACGCACGTGGTTTGCATCGACGAAATTACGTCTTGCAATGACCGGCGGCGTCTGTCCGTTGCGACGATGACGAAGACCTTCTTTCACCAATTGCGGAATGGCCGTTTACCTCTGAATGCATATGTCATGGACAAGACGGGCAAGGTGGCGGTGAAATTGGAAGGTAGGCCATCCACAGGATTATCGCTCCCTGAAGTAGCGAGGAATGGGTTAAGTCTCGACGTGGAACAATATTGCAGACGATGGATTCAAACGTGCATAGATAATCTGTGTTGCAGCTCCTGTCATCGCAGACTTACCGATGCCCACGAGTGTTGTTATTTGCCAAAACAGGACAACGTAGAAGCGGGGTTCGTTCACCGATCGTGTAATGCGACCGCTGCCATCAGTCTCGACAGAGTCGGTGTTTCTGTTTTGGTTGGGCACGTCAAGACGGCGTTATCTGCCATCCTCGTGGCTGGAACAACGAACGCACTGGAAGCTCTTACCCGCCTGATCGACCTGAGCAATGCCGTAGCCGAGGTTGTAGAAGAACCGCTGGTACAATCTTACGACACGGTGCTGAAACGGCTCAAGGAAGCGGCGGAGGATGGAAAATCGTCCAAAGAGTACGTTTGCCCTCCACGTGCCTACGTCTGCTTGCCCGATGTCGCAAACTCTTGGTTCTACCTACCTTCCACACCGACATCACCTACCATTCTCGATCTCGTGTATCAAGCAACGCGGATAATTGTTGGGTATCGAGAGTACAGCAGTGACGATGACGGGTTGGCAGCAATGTCTGCTTATCCAGCTCGTCGGTTACGAGTTGCACCTCCACCCGTTCTTAAGATCGACAATACTGCCCCCGTTCCAGCATGGCAGAGGGTCATGGATGAATTAGCTGTATCCCCCGAACAACCACAGTTGGTAACCAAGACATCGTTCCAGTGCCAGGTGTGCGATACAGTCTTTGATCTTCAAATTGGCGCTTGTGGTCACTTGGCATGCCATACATGTTCTGTTGACTGGAAGAACTGTGCTAACTGTAAGATAGAATGGCGTGGGCTACGTTTTACCAGTACTCCACAAATGAATTACCACCCCACAGTCTTTCCGTTTGAGAAATGGTACCAGTTGTGTGGAAATTGGCGCGTGTACTGTGGCCCCAGAGAATTAGTGTATGATTCTTCTGCAGAACACATTATTGCCCTAGTTCGTAGTAAAGCTGTGTTTTCGTTTCCCATTCAGTAAGAAAAGAATTAAAAAAAATGATGAATGAGCACATTTTGGAGTGATTGTCTTATTCTATCATCGATCATGTTAGAGCGAGGAAGATGGGGTATGCACTACGATGCAGTGGTTGTGATGACGAACAACGAATTTAATCGAAACTATAAATAGGATGTCGTTTTTTTAATGAAAAAAAAATCTTATTTTTATTCGTCATTCATATCTTTTACTACAACGTGTACACGAATGTCGAATATATTATATTATATATTATATTATATATTTGACATTTGTGTACACGCATTATGATTGAAAAACAAACCGCGAATAAAGATGGTATTTTCTTTTTTCAAAACATATTCTTCACTCGTGTTGTTGTATAAGATTTGTTGAGTATGTCGTGTCAAGGTGTTGCATGGCCCGGAAATCATACTGAAATCATGCTTATTAAGGAAAGAAATTATTATTATTGATTTTTTTTATTTTGATGAAAAAATACTTAGTCTGTACGAGCAGGAAGTTGTGGGGAATCCAAGAGACCACCCATCTCTTAGTCAAGGTCTGATGGCATGATGCTTATCCAAGCGTTATCCTATAGAATCAATTCATAACTGTCCGGATCTGGTTTCTTCCTCGTATGGTTTCTTCCTCGTATATTTCTTTCAACGTCGGCTCTGTGTTATAGTAGTGGGTTGGTTCAAAGGGCTCTTTTCTTCATCACGAACAAAACGTTAGTGATGGAAATTTATTTACATTTGAGCATGTTGGCCCAAATCCGTCAATTTGGCATGGGTGTACCAACTAGGAGGGCATCATGAAGTTTTGCTCGGCCCAGATAACCTATTGTTGGCTCTTGTAGTTAAACACTGGAAGGAGGAAGAGGGGAGGACGAAGAGGAGGAGGAGGGAGCGTATCGGGAAAAATAGACCATCGAGAACATGATACAACAATTAAAGGTTCCACGTTCTATTCTTTATTCGTTATCACATTATTCGTTGTTACAAGTAACACGTTCTATTCTTTACTTGTTGTTACATACTTCATCGTTACATGTAATTTCATTACAACGAGCGACCAGAGCCTTGCCTTCGTTACTGTGATCGCACTCCAGACTTGGTATATCCTTTGCCAGCACTATCCCTTCTCCTATGCCGGCACGAGGCTCTGTGGGTGCTTGACACGTCGTGAGGGTCAGGTCTGGGTCCGGTGCTAAACGGCACTGCAAGTAAGGTCTCCCACTGTAGCATTGGTCGATGCAGACACATTCTCCCTGCTGTAGAGGTCGCTTTACGGGGAGAGGTCGCAACCACTTTTTGTTGACAAAGTACCGATAACCAAGAGCGAACACTTTCATTTCATTGCGATCGAGGTACACGGTGGTTTCGTTTGAAGTGCAAGGTGTCGACCCTTCCTTGCACGCTGTTGCAAACTGGACCCTTTGATCGTTGTTTCCAGAAAACGTACAGAATCCATCGTTCACCGTCACCAAGTCAAAGTGTTTGAACAGGCAGTCACGATAAGAACCACAGGGGCACAGAGAGGGAGTACAAGGACGCAGACAGGTGCACTTTGGAGCCCGTTGTAAGTGTTCCTGAGTGGGAATTTTGCATCCATCTCTCATATTCGAGGTGCAAGTCCAGGTTGTGCCGTTCGATGTTGCTATCAGTGCACGCGGTCAATCTTGCGAAATTACCGGTAACACCTTATGGCGGAGATCCTGGCTGTTTTTCTGGTATATGGACGGGATGCACTGCTCCGGTCTGTTGGACCATTCAGGTAACACGCACGAGATAGTGGGGAAACTGCCGAGGCAAAGTCGTATGCACACGCAAGTACCCGGTCGCCACGTGGACACTGGGAGATCCATGGGCTGGTAAAACATGCCAACACTGGGACGCCAGAAGTGATACCCCTGCGACAAAGCCACCACACCGTATCCATTGATAGTTTTTTGTCGCCAATGGGCAGGACACTGACCTTGATTCTGGTTCCTTGTCTTGTTACACGGCAAGACCGGAAATAAGCCCGAAAAGGAATACACTGCACGCACATCGTGGATACCCGTTTTTATATCCATCCGTTTTTATTGTCCTGGGGCCGGTTGCTCGAAGCCCGGTTAACGCTAACCATCGGTTAAGAGGTATCAAAATCTATAGGTTTCCATGGTATTTAATCCTGGTTAGCGCTAACCATGCTTCGAGCAACCCGGGCCTGGCCATGACTCCCTGGTGAGGAATGCAAGGACAGTGCATCGAATTGCAAGACAAGCGGGATTGACAGAAACAACCAGGGATAGCTCTAACATTCACTTCCGTGATGTTGGATTCACAAGCCTCTTCTACTGCCACTTGGATGGAAGGTCGTCGTGATGGACACGCACAAGACACATTCCCGTGGCCATCTAAGATGCCGTAATCTTGGCCGCATTCCACACGGCACTTGGTGGTGCCCACTCGTGCTGCTGGTGCATAATCTCCGTTCTTGTCACGTGCTACAGGTACGCACCAGGGTTTTTCCGTAGTGGATCCGATAAATCGCCGAGTGCATCCTCCCCCTAATAAGGTACAACCAGGATCGAGCCAAGTGTCTGATCCGTTACTGGGTCCGGTAATGTTCTGGCATTCCCTTAGATCGATGGCCGTGTGGTTCACTGGACACAATGAACTACTGCACTTCACGTACAAGAGGAGCCCCGAATGACCAAGGCAGCCGTATGGAGTCAAGCAAGAGTCTCGGTAGTACATTCCCAATCCAGCAGTCACCAACGTCAAGGCAAATAGCGAAAACATGTTGGATTCGTTTCTTTTCGTTCAAACTGCAAGTATTCGAGAAGCAACGTGAACCACGTCTTTTAAACTAATGGTATCCGGATAGGAACCAGATTTTATGTAACCTTGGATTCGCGCGATCGTGTCGTCACTCGTTTCGGACGCCCAACGATCGTCTTCCTCTAAGAGTTGTCTCGCTTTTTCTTGCCACTACGAATGGTCCAAGTGCCGGAATACATCATTGAAGTGTTTGTTGTGCAATGGGTGGTTATGATTCTCGAGTGGCTGCAAGTTGATATTGAGAATGTGGAGAGCATCCTCTGGCTTCAATTTCATTCCATGAGTGTTCTCTATTTCTGCAATCGTACGCAACGTGGCAATCCGTCTGTTCCGATTCTCTGTTCCCGAGTTGGACAGAAGATACAGATTCATAGCATCCAGTTGCTCTCGAAAAACATTCAATGCATTGACCTGCAGCAGTAGATCCTTTCTAAGCGCCATGATTGTTTTCGGTGTAGACATGAACGGAATCGAGAGGTTAGTAACAGTTGCTCGACGGTCTTTGCAGCGATCAATGCAAAACTTTGCTGGGACTGTCATCAGAACGATTTCCGATACTTCAAGAATGCATTTGATTGTAGTTCAAGGGGATGACGTGTTCAATGCGCTGTGCAAATTGGAACAGTCTGATTTTAAAGGTACGCAAAATGCATTGCGCATCCAAGAAGATTGCAATGCAAACACCCCCGTTCGACGGCGTAAACTTGGAGAATATTCCGTGGAGCTCGTGGTAGTAGAGTGGCCCCTTTGTCTAGGAGAGGGAACCATTCGATGCCTCAAAGAAACTCTTCTATCTGTGTTGACAGAGGCGGAGAGAGAGGAGAGACCGGTGGGTGGCGTCACACTTGTTGCAGACGACTCGTTACTTTCAAACGAACCGGATTTTAACGTGGCCTTCGTGGATACATTTCACTGCCTCCAAAACTACCGTCCTCGTGTTATCGTACAACGCTGCGGAAAAAGTCCCACGACAAGAGATTTACCCTTTTGCGCGGAATATTGGCCACATTCATTCTTTACAACGATAAACTTGCATCGACTGTTAGCGAAAAGAATCGAGTCTTTGTAGAAATGAAACGTTCCCAGCAAGATGATTCCACTTACTCGACCGAGATCGAGGCAGCTAAGGAAATGCTTAATTCTGGTGATTGGGACGACGAGTGGGATTGGGAGAATGAATATCCATGGAAGAAGACCCGTGGCAACGACGACAACGGGAACGATGATGATGGTCAAGATCATGACGATGACGATGATCACGATGATGAAGATGATGGAGACGATAACAGCGATCAAGAATTGGACGCCGAGTACGTAAAGACACATTTTGATCGATTGTACGTGGAAAAGGTGGTCGGTTGGATAGATGAGAGAAAGAATGTGTTTGTCACCGGGTCTCCGGGTCGTGGCAAATCGACGTGTATGAGTAAGGTGATCAAGCAGTTATATGAAAAGGGTACAAAATTGATCGTTACTGGGTCTACGGGCACTGCTGCTGTCAACATCGGACACGAAGCCCTCGGAGAACTTTGGAGTGCTGTGGATAGGGAACTCATACCTAGCGAACTAGCCGGCATCCTTGCTCCAACTACTTTGCATAGTGCTTTTGGTATGAGAAAAACAGAAAATGAATGCCTTGATGAACTCAGGAAAGGGGGTGGGGGAGCCGAATCGTTCATGTCTTCTTACGTGAAACGTCATCGAAATGATCGCAGCAGATTCCTAAAAGACAAAGGCGACCTGTCTTGCAAGAACGTTCCGGCCATCGCACATGCCACTGTGGTGATTGTAGACGAGATTTCCATGATCGACGGGATGTTGCTGGGTGTACTGGACGAGGTAGCGAAATTTTGGCGTCCCGAACAACAGCAAAATCCGTTTGGTGGCCTCGTCATGGTCTTCGTGGGTGATTTTCACCAGTTACCGCCTGTGAATAGCGGTACGCGACAGAAGCCCATCTACTTATTTGAAAACAAGAAGTGGACCACCACGACCTCTTGAGGTGGATGGGTCGATTGCATTCTATTGCTCAAAACAAACATTCGCCAAGAGGAGGATCTACGGTACGGAGAGCTTCTCGATCGTATGACCATGAATGATTTGTCTGAGGACGATATAGCATTGCTCAAAAGCTGCAAACTGAAGTCAATTATCGGAGAGTCGTTGAGTGGAGATAAGTGTAGAACGATGGCCTTGAATCCGTTCGTGATGCCTTTCGTTCTGCGAATCTTTACGAAGAAGGTCAACATTTTGGAATACACGTAAAGGGTATTGTGAGAAATTGGCGAGGATAAGGAGATCAGGTTGACTGCTCAAGAAGCATATGAACCGAGTGAGGAACGTATCTATCTTGCCTATGGTAAAGATAAGGTGGTCACTAAGGTGAAAGCATTCATCAAAAAGACGACCGAATGTTGCGACGAGGAATTTTTTGTCGGTTGCCCCGTGAGATTCTTGGAAAACAGAGATGTCGAAGAAGGGGTGGTCAACGGTGCCGTCGGCTCATTTAAGGGGCTTTCCAAAGTGGGCAAACACCCCATCGTCCAGTTGAAGAATGGAAAGGCGTACACGCTAACGCGTTTGTCCGCAATAATCTACCTGGACGACTACACCTCTTACGAGTGTCGCATGATTCAAACTGGACGTTGGCGACCCGACCCCAGTCGCCCCCTGGCCAAGTTCACGTATTCGCATTATCGACTCAAGATGGCTTTGGCGATGACACTGTATGCCGCCCAAGGCTGTACCCTGGAAACGGTCATCATCCACCCCAATGTCGATTGCAAGAACGAATTTACGACCATCCAATGTTTGTTGGTGTCACTTAGTCGACTTCGCACGAGTGGTGTCGATCATCCAGATAAGGCCAAGACGACAAGGGTCGTGCCAAAAGCCATGTTGTCGGCCGACAATGAGGGTCCGCAACCTGTCGGGTTGTATTTGACGCGGTTTGCCAAGTTCAACTTTTATGTGGAGCCAAAAGTCAGAGAATATATAGACAATATCAAAGACCACCACTCGCTACTCAGACGCCATGGAAAAGAGGGAAATTAGTGGTACTTTTGGCAGCATCGAGATCAAAGATGGACAAGCAATCAAAATACCACATGAAGACATGTGTCCCAGTGCTAACAGAGAGGTCATTGCCTATTGGCGTATGATGCCGAAATTGAAGGAACATTCTGTCGCTGTTTTGCAAAATGTAGTGGTAAAGGAACACAGAAAACATGGATACAAGTTTGTCACTCGATTATGTTTCAAGGATGCTGGGACCGATCTAAGGTCGTGGTTTTCGTCTCAGTGGCTTTTCGACCCTATCAAAGTGTTGCTTCACCCCTTACTCGCAACACTAAAGTACTTGGAGGATATTGGCATCGTGCACGGTGATGTCCATCGATCTAACATATGCATACATTCCGACGCACGTGGACAATTGACGGCCAAATTGGTCGATTTTGGTAGGAGTGTGGTGCTCCGGGACAGCAAGGAATGGTCTCGTCATCCCAGTACCGCAGGCTTCGTGATAGACCCTGCATCGGGTATGGTTTCTAATCAAGGACACTTTCCTCGACCTTGCTCGAAAGAAGCGGTGCTTAGCTCTTTCTACAATTTCTGTGCCTTTCGCGATCCTATGGCTCTCATCGGAGTGGTGGTAATGAACTCGATGCAAGGCTTGCCCGAGGGACTGACATTAGGTCCTGCTGACAATGTATACGGTCTGGGAATTTGTGTTATTCACGCTTTGACATTATTTCTCTGTGTTCCAAACGAATGGGTTGCATTAAACGAGTCGTGTTCTGGTGTGACTTTTTGTGATAAGCTTCGTTTGCTAGGCGATATCTTTCGACGGAACCCTGCATGGGATCCATCCTTTTTTCTCGATTTACATCTGAGGATGAGACCAGGGTCCTTGACGACCTCTCAGGGTCTCGTCCAGAAGAACTCGAATCTCGATGCTGAACAAAACCTCGAGGCATTGGCTCAGGCGGTCCAAATACACCTCCAGAGAATATATACATTATACCCTCGGTTTTTCGATCACGTGAAGGAAGTATATAACAGCGTAACGAGCGATCTAGTTAAAGCGTGCGTCCACCCAGATCGTCATCATCGGTCCAGACACTGAATGACAGACAGACGGATAGAAACGTTGATGCTGATTTTTTTTCGGATGGGAGTCATCCAGTCTGTGGTGACAAAACAGGGAGTCATTCATATAATGGTAGGGTATTGTTGGGTCATGACGGGGGTTGTGGATTGTGGTCGAGTGAGATGGTGGTCAGTAGCCGATGGATTGATGGCAAGTGAAAAGAGAGGTGCATTTGCATTACGGTTGTTTATTGACGAGGCTTGTAATTTGAATAGTGATTTACGAGACAAGGACTACTCCGAGTGGCTCTTCGACTTCCCATTACAACGAGACCAGTGGCTCAAGATGTTGAGTCTGCACGGTCGTGAATGCGGTATGGAGATAGATCTTGAGCCTCGGTCGAACGACACGAATGGACCAGCAAAACGACGACGCACACAGCCAAGATTGCAACTAAACAAAAAGCCGAAGTGACTAGGGTCGTGGAGTGAGAAGTGGGACAAGATATCGGTGGGTGTGCACTAGTGGTGGATGCATGGTCATATGCAGCTTGACGTAATCTCATCAGGACGCGAGCATCCAAGTCTTGCCAGAGATCGATTCTTGAGGTGACTTCGACAAAATGATCCAGTCCGACCACCGGGTCTCGCAATACGACAACCGACACGTTCGAGAAATCGGTCGATACCAATGAACCCGAGACCAATAGAGCAACGAGGCGTGTAACCTCGAGGCTTCCACGAAGTCCCGTAAATGACGGACCGTCCAGTTGTAAAGTTTTGTCCCATGTTGGAGGCGACAGGAGCACGGCTACGGATGTGTATCTGGTTGCAAAGGTCAGATTTTTCATCATTGTTTCTGAATCGAGACGCGAAGAACGCGGTCTCAGTATGATGGCAGCAGTGCCCTCGGCTGTCGGAATAGATGTGGCCACAGTTGTTGCATTGATGCACTCGGAGTGATCGAAGATGACGTCCTTCACTTGTAACACGTTGGCAAACGAGAAGAGAATTGCACAGTACGTGGGTCCCTTTGGGTCGACCAATATAGAAACGGGAGTCTTTTGCAGAATGAGTCCTTCGATGCAAAACGGACGAAGTACTATTCGATGTGAGGTCAGTCGGAGTGCATTAGTGACCCTGGCCTTGAGGTTGCTTCCTGGACATGGAACGGCGTTTTGATCAGGGACCTGGGTGACGATCACATCATCTGGTGCTATCCACAAGGTTATGGACGTGCTTGGATCGAGTCCGTGGACATCACTGACGTGACCAGCACAATCGTTCACATTACACTTAAACGTTTCTGGCTGTATTCGGGTCACCAAAGCAAAGAACACGAACATTGCAGAAAAGACAGAAATGGTGACTGACATGACTTAGAGTTTTATGTATTTGGGACGGTTTTGCTATCTTTTTTTTTAACCCAAGCTTGAAATTAAAAAAAAAAACGATCGATAATGCCAGCCGTTTTCATTTGTACTTAATGTCTTTGGTCATCTTCTTAGACTGATCGTCCAGTGATGGATGATCTTGGATGATTCTAAATGAATAAATCTCTTAGTGACATGGTGCATTGAATGTACTCCCCGTCTTTTTTTTATTTATTTATATTTTTTTGCATTTTATTCGGTTATCCTGTTTCCTTTACAATCGTGAAATCAAAATGAGAACCAACCCTGCTAACGTCATTCCCAAATGCCATCGAGATAAACAGGTCGATGAATGGAAAACGACGCATTCTTTTTCATCGTGGTTTGTAGGGCATTTCTGTGATACCGTTATCGTTTTGTTGAATTCAGTCTTGACCAGGTTTGACTGCAATGATGTTGCTCTAGAGCACGTTTGCGACACCGTTACCGTTTTTACTGTCGTCTCTGTCCATATGGTGATCGTTGTGGTAGTCATCACGTTACGCACCTTTAGTGCTGGTGTATGGGTGGCTTCGGGTAATGTTGGTAAAAAAGGTTGCATTACAGTCCACTTGCTTGTCACCTGATTTTGTCATTGCCTTCAATACGATTTCGTGCAAACCTACCCCAAGGCCGGATGTCATCGCCTTGGTGACCACTGCATTTCTGTCAATGTTAACTTGTTCGATGGTAACGTTTTTAAGAGCCTTCCCAGAGTCTTCATACGCTCGGAAAGACACAAGAGGGTGATCACTTGCCAGTGATGAATGATCTCCAAACGTGCATCGGATGACTGCCGGGTCACCTTCGGCCACAAAATACTTCTCTATGATTGGGTGAAGGAGCATTGGCGATCCTAACGCACCGAGGGAAAAGACGATCACGCCAACAGACGAAAGGAACGATGCCCTCATAACCTGTTGAGAACTCAGAACTAAGCTTTATTGATTTAGCAATAAGATATCTTCCGCCCTAAGCTTTCCTGATTCGCTAGTTTTCACTTCCTTAGACAATGCCCCTTTTATGTACAAAATGCATAGCCACGCTGCTTTAGTCTTTAGTTGAATGTGGTCACCTTCAAGTAGTTCAAGTTTATAGTTTATTTGGTTAGTTGGATTTGGCCCTCAGAGACAAGCGGGAACCGATATTTTATGTTCGATCATCGTCAATAAAATCACTGTCAAGGATAAGTTCCTAACTCCGTGATCCTCGTTGACCTTTAGTCGACTAGTAAAGTATACCCGCTTCGGAGTTTCGCCGCTACAGGTAGTTTAGCCGCGTGACATTTAGGCTTCTCTACAGTTGCTGCGCATCACCCGTAACATAACCGTTTCCTGAAGCGAATACATCTTTGAAATACAAAATACCAAGACGAGGCACTCTTTATAACGTTTTTTCTCGTTTATTTCTTTTCATTCAAAATGGCTCATTAAATTTGCATTCAACGCTCTTGTTTGATTCAATGTGGATGATCTAGTCTGAATATCGACGTATTTGGTTATCGTACAAATGGGGTGTCTACAGATGAATTATCTTAGACGATTTTAATTTTTTTTCATTCGATTGTAATTGTATTACACGTTAGATAACCCCTCTCATATCAACTCTCCCCCCTTTTTTTTTTCTCGTTTTGTGTTTCGTGCTTCCAGTTGCCTGGGTTTTCTTAACCATTACGAGCATCGTTTTTCTGATGGTCACATTTGCAACAGTGAAATCAAACCCGGTGATCATCGTTCCCAACTGTGGCCCTGTGAATTGGGACGATGAATCAAAAATGAATGTAATCCGAATGTCACCCTGTGTCGGCACAGAGCACGTTTGCGACACTGTTACAGTTTTTGTCTTCGATTCGGTGATCGTTGTTCTCGTATTTGACCTAATCAGCTCAGAGCATGCTTGTGACACTGTCAGCGTTTTGACTTCGGTCTTTATCGCGGATGTGGTCATCGTCCTGGTGCCTATCACGCGTGTGTAAATCACTTCAGGTTGCATCGACGAGAGGGTGCCTTTTACAGCAGACAAGGTCCAAGGGCGTCCAGCACGCGACGTCTTGTTTGTCGTAGCTATCCACACCTTAGCAATGCACAAATGCTGGCCCGTGCTACCTGGCTTCAAGATAACGTCGCCACCAATGCCGCCACTGTAGTAACCTTGTGGGACCTTATCTACTAGTATTCCGTTTACAAATTGTTGTATCGTCACTAAGCCGGGCAGCATGCTTCCACCAGCCACGGCACACGATAAAAGAGTAATTGGATTGCCAAATTCGGTAAAGGTGTAATTATCGAGGGTGATGCTTGGAATGCGATGAGCTGCCACGACTTCGACCGTCGCATTGCATTCACATGTTTAGTCCCGAGCATTGTTGTTGCCCTCAACACGATATCGTTCAGACCGATCCCAAGGCCAGGTATGGTCGCGTTGACTTCTATTGCATCATGAGTAATCTCTCTAACCTGAACAATGGTGACGTTTTTAAGTATCTTTCCGGTGTTGTCATAGACTTTGAATATCGCTAGAGGGTCACTCTCTCCCCTCATAGAGGAATCACCGAACGTGCACTGGATGGTCGCTGCATCACCTTCAGGGACGAAATACTGCCTTATGATTGGGTTGATGAGCAGTGGCGAGACCGATCCACCAAGCGGAAAGAGCGTCACAAAGACGCAAGTAAAAAACAACACCATTTTGACCGTTTCTCGCAGTAGATGCATCTTTTTTACACACAAGACACGATGTACATTTTCATATTTTTGTCCTTTATTTCTGCTCGCCTAACATGACTGATTCAATTTACATTCTACGTGCTACGTGCAGGTTTCATTCGATACACTATTTCGCGTGGTCCTATACTCGATCACATGGAAATATTTTCGTACGCGTCAGGCGCTCAAGCTCGTTGCCCTTCACAAATCGCACCCTTTGCAGCTGTCCCTCGCATTAAGAGTTCATCTGTACTCGTATCAAGAATCTGCAGAGTTCTGGTGTCGTACCACCAACTCCTCCTGTGAATGATCCTTCTCTTGTTTGGTATCTTCTAAGTCCGCTTTCCCTTCTTTATGCTCTTCACTGACAGGATAAAGGCTCTCGTTCGAATCGGTGACTTGTTCCGCGGCGACCTTTGTCAACTCGTTTAACTTCTCCTTTATGGATTCCAATTCTCTTCTCAGCGCCATGTTCTGGGTGATCATCTCGTCGCAAAACATGCTCACGAGAACCAGTTTTCTATACGTGTCCTTGTTTTGTCTTCTCAGGTCATCGAGTTGCTGCTCTCTCAAAAGGGTTGTTTTCTCGTCTGGAGTAGGCTGTAGCACTTGCTTCAGTTCATTCATCCAGTCGGGATCCTTCAGCCATCCGACATCCTGTCCAGTCTTGATTGAATGCTCGCTCTCAGAAAGTCTTTCGTTTATCTCATGACTCTTTACGAACGCGTTCGGTATTTCAGGCATCACCAAGACACTCTGAATCAGCAGCGGCTCGTACTGTTCCATCTGACTCGTGTAAGCCTTTGGGTTCAATTGGACCGGGATGCGTGGCAAGGAGGCCAATGGTTTTTGAAAGTAGACGGGATTAACGTTTGGTTTATACTAGTTTAATGACTCGTTCAATTTTCGTTTTACATGCACGTTTTATTCTGTACAGTCTTTCCAGTGGTCCTCTAAAAAATTGCACGGAATCAGTTGCATGCATATCGGACATTGCAACTCGTTGCTTCTTATAACCGCACGAGGCGGACTGGCCGTAGGGGATGCGCATTCTTTGGGGGGCTTGTTGTAGTTTTCTGGAGTCAGATTCTGGTAATGACTAGACGACGACACTCGCTGCGTCAATTCCAGATATCGTTTTCGTAGCTGTTCGTATTCATTCTTCGCGTGGTCCAGGTCATTTTGCACCTTCTCTCGATCTCGTGTAACTTTGATCTTTTCTTCGTGTTCCTTTTTGAAGTCCTCCTCGTAACTTTTAAGCACTGCTTGCATCATTCCCAGTTCACTCTGCAACCCCTCGATTTCTTCTTGCAGTTGAACCACTTGCTGACCCAGGTCGTGGGCGCGTGCATCGCATTCTTTCGAGACCTTGGTCGACTTGACCAATTCCTCACGCAAATGCTCCCTCTCCTTCCTCGCATCTTTTAATTCCGCTTCCTTCCTTTCGTACTCTTCTGTAACTTGTTGAAGGTTCTTCTTCAAATCGGCAACTTCCAGACTCAGGGTTTCGACTCGTTCGGCATGTTCTTCGACGGCCTTTACCGACACATTCAACTCTTCTCGTATGCAATCTCTCTCTTCCTTTGTTTCTCGTAACTCTGTCGCCAAGTCCTCTTCCAGGTCACGGCGCTCCTCGGGAAATTCTTCCAAATCGTCCTCTGTATTTCCTGTCTTCACCATCAACCTTTCTACTTCCTCTTTGTCGACAGTCTCCTTCCCGGCATCGTCACCCTTGTCGTCACCGTCACCGTCACCGTTCCCGTCCCATATGCGACTCGCAATTTCTCTCATCTCGGGCTGCGTTTTGGATATGTTGCCAATCGTCGCTTTCATCTGACGAACCTCGACTATCTTTTCACCTTCGTGCGACTGCAACTGCTTTTTCAGATTTTCGTTCTTGCCTATGATCTCTTCGCAAAATGCTTGTTTGGCGTTCAATGCTATATTGAGCTTCGTGACTTGTCTTGCCAGGCGAGCATTCTGGTCTTTCATACAACCTGCGTTATCGTTTCGGATGGTGTTCATTATTTCCTTCAGTTTGTCTATCTCTACTGTTTTCTGGTTTCTTTCGTCCCTCAACTTCATTATGATTTCGTGTAATTCTGGATTCTCTACGGCCAATTCTGTACCCCGAGGAGACTGCGATACATGTTGCAGGGCCTTGGTGAGTTTTGCGTTTTCTCTTGACAAACTCTCTAGGACCTTGTTTGAAACCCCAGGCGTTATTATGGCACCTTGAGATGGTCCTCCGTTTGGTGCTACCAAATGACTCAACTGTATGATCCTATTCTCTGCTCTTGCGAGACTTCCTTCCAATCGTTCGCACTGCGATCGCATAGATTTCGACTTCTGTCCTTTTCGTGTGTAATTGGTCGACCAGGGCTTTGAGCCCCTTGAATCGGTCTTGTTGACTCTTGTTCCCTTGGACGAGTACCGTCACATACTGGCGCAAAAGATTGTACTCGCTTTCTAGGATCTCTATTTTTTTGTGGTTTTCTTGCTCCATTCTTCAACTCTCTTGGTCACTCTCTGTTTTGACTTTTTTATTCTAACCTTTTTTTCTTCGTTTGGCTTGCTTCTTATCTCGATGCTGTTTGCAACTGGAATGAAAATTCTGAGATTCCACAAACGTCTTTATAGTGTAGCGTTCAAGTATCAAGGGGATTTTCCCTGTCTGTAAATACGATAGACCACGATCTATTTTCAATCTTATGATTCGTTTGTTGCATCACTGGAACTTTCCCCCGGTAATGTCGTCATTTCCTTTTCGCGAATTTCATTTTCGTGTAGTTCGAAAGAACTTTTTTTTTTAGAAAATGACGTCCAGCTTGTGAACAGAAACCGATAACGTCGGAGGTGACACCGTCAGCGTTGTATTGTTACAAACTGTTCCCATCGACAACTGCTAACGTGGTCACCGTAACGGCAGTTTCTAGCAAAGTGATGGTAGGCAATGAATTTGTTGTCGGAAACCCAAAC
This sequence comes from Astreopora myriophthalma, assembly GCA_014634185.1. NCBI lineage: Eukaryota > Metazoa > Cnidaria > Anthozoa > Scleractinia > Acroporidae > Astreopora > Astreopora myriophthalma. The sequence continues at coordinate 2,375,746 of BLFK01000926.1, forward strand.
ATAAAATAAAAAATTAACATTAAAAATTCAAATGAAAAAAAATACGGGCGTTGTGACAGAGAGAGGTTTATGACGTCACCGGACACGATAAACCATGCTTATGTTTGCTAGTGGGGAAGGTTGGATAAGTAAAAACGTAAACAATAGAATATGACGTAACAATGGATATAGAACTCAGCCCATCATTATCACGCGTGACGTCGGTGGATTTGTTATAGGGAGGGGTGAGAAGTTACGTAAATTGACGCTTGGCGCCTTTTTGGTATAGCAGGAGGGAGGGGTGTATTAGACTCCGCCCATTGATGTCACGCGTGACATTTGTGGGTTGAATGGATGGGAGGGGTGAGTAAATGTGCAAACCGATGCGTGATGACTTTGAAATGCAGTCTTTGTACTGACAAGAAAAATTAAAACGTATGACATGGGTGTGACGTCATAAGGACATCAAGCACCACCCATTAATGTCACGCGTGACTTTTTTGAGTTTATATACAGGGAGGGGTAGATAGGTGAGTAAATTGGCGCGTGACTACTTTTTGGTATTGTTTTTATCGTGGGTAGAGGGGGTAAAAGGTAAAAACTTCACCCACCAATAGCAAAGCGGGATTAGAGACCTTAAGATACTCGTATATCGGTGTACGGGTACGGGTAGTGTACCCGTACACGTAAAATGTTCTTGTGCGCAGTTAATTTGATTAAGATACCCGAAGAGTTAACGCGCGGGGATTGGTAGCGATTGTTTACAAAGATGGCGGCTGCGGCGGCAAGGTTTGCTCTTTTTACTCAGAAATAAGTTGTCTAAATTGTTTAATAAAGTCTATCAAATGTATCCAAACGTCTTCTTTACGAATGTTCTGTCTTTAGAAAGTACGCCAATGATATGCTTCTTCTCCATGCGTTTGACACTGACAATGAGGACATCGAAATTCTCGTTGTGGATGCTTTGAGTAAAGTTCCGTCTAGTGTTGACATAGGTTTTAAAATTGACCTTGAAAATCTGGACGAGCAAACTTCCATCGACCTGTTTAGGTAACAGCGAGGTTGAATTATAGTCGTGATAACAAAGGTATGGTATTGCAACTCTCCAAACCTTACAACTTTCCGACACAGGTTTAGCAAAAACGATCTTAGAGTACTGCACGATGCTCTTTCAATACCTGCTGTGTATAAGTGTCCAAATGGAACTGTGGCTGGTGGCTTGGAAGCTCTGCTTATCCTACTACGAAGATTGACATATCCAAACCGTTTGTGTGATTTGTGTCAGTTGTTTGGAAGACCCGAGCCGGAACTCAGCATGATAGTCCATGAGGTAAGTCAATTTTTTTTTGAGTTGGCAAGGGGTGGGGAGGGGAGAGTCAACATTAACTTGTGTAAATAAATGGCCCTACTCTTATCATTAAGTGCGTTTTTCAGACACATGGGACATAATAAACAGATCAGAACTAGTATTCCCTGGTAGTATTAACTGGTATTAATATTTATAAAACATATCAAAAGCTAATTAAGGGTATTCCATGTATGTGAAGCACCCCCCTGTCTTCTTTCAAGCCACCTGTTTATTGACCTTTTCCCCCTACTTTTTAAAGGTTTTGAATGACATATACATCAGGTGGAACCACAAGTTGGAGAACTTGGACCAGAACTGGATTGATGCACAGTCATTTGCAGAAGCCGTTCACAACGCTGGAAGTCCACTAGACAACTGCTGGGGTTTTATTGATGGCACACTGAGGCCATGCTGCAGACCCATAAGAAACCAGCGAATTTTGTTTTCCGGGCACAAGCGCACACATGGTTTGAAATTCCAGGTAGAAACGACATCTGGCCAATTATAGTGCTAATGTTATTCTTTGTCCATTTCATAATTGATGTTAACATAACTTGTGTTCATTTGCTTTTAAAAGTGCATTTTGCAAATGTTCAAGTTAAAAAATATCTTAAATACTATTTTATTTTTCAGAGTGTTGTTTGTCCAAATGGTTTGATAGCAAACTTATATGGCCCAATTGCTGGACATCACCATGATGCCTTCATGCTTCATGAGAGTAATTTAATGCCCAGGCTTGAAGGAAAGTTCAGAGCTCCACATATATTCAGCCTGTATGGAGATCCGGCCTACCCTCTCCGACAGCATTTACTTGCCCCATATAGAGGAGCAATGCTAACTCCAGCTCAAGAATTGTTCAACAAAAGAATGAGCAAAGTTCGGGAATCAGTTGAATGGGCATTCGGGAAGGTTGTGCAATATTTTGCCTTTCTCGATTTTCGGAAAAACCTCAAAGTCCTTTTGCAACCAATTGGGAAATACTATGTTGTGGGTGTTCTTTTGATTAACTGCCATACTTGTCTATATGGTAGTGTAACTTCAGATTACTTCTTCTTGCCTCCCCCTGACCTACACACATACCTTAACTGATAATTAAACTGACAAATACAACCTTAACTCAAAACTTTACCTTCATTTTTCATGATTTTTTTTAGTTACAGATATGAAACCTTGATAAGTTTCTTTACTCAGATAAAAGGGCACGTCCATAACTTCTTAACTTCTCTTACCACAAGAATGAAATATCCAACCCAACATGAAAAGTCAACAAGAAGTCTCATGCAAGCATGTAACATTAATTTTGTAGTGCTACTTTTTGGAGGTCATAAAAGCTTTTAATAATTCAAGCTGCATGTTCATTTGTTGCTCCTGGAGGGAAATGCGTCTCTTGTCAACTTCTAATTGCTCTTGCCTAAGTTTAGTTTCAGCTTCAAGTGCATCACGTTTGTATTCTAGCTCCTGGGTTCTGATTGCTTGTTCTAGCTCCTTCTTTTCTGACAGGTATGACATCACATCTGGTCGACCTCGTTGCTTTGATTTCTTTGGCTTCCCTAGTACAATAATAATTATTTAAAGGTAATTACACAATCTGTGTGGATTATTATTCTCACAGGAAATACCAAGGTTATAACTAACGGCATTTTCGAACTACAAAATGACATTTTGCAGACAGCTTGATACTTATTTTACTCCACAGTGAACCTGATATAGAGGGACTTGACATACAAAGAAATCAGAAATGAGAATTACCCCCCAACCCCCCTTCAAAAAAAAGAATCATGAAACTGCACTCCCAAAAATGAATCTTGATGAACAAGAAATTTTTGAGTGTTTGCAATAATGCATTTTCATATTTACTTTTTGAGGGAGAGGGGGTGGTTTGGCCAGTTTTACCTATGTATTCTATGAGTAGTACCATTCTAGCTCATAAATCTTTAGAAAATAAAAGACAATGGGCCAGGCTCTGGCTCTGGAATGAATATACATCTACTTAACACTTCCTGAGGATAACACTTTTATTCACAAGTAAAGTAGTAGCATGCACAACCAGTTATACTTACTGGCACTAGGGCCAGCTGCTCCCTCATCATCTGAGTTCTCACTGCCTGAAGGACTTGATTCTGAAAAAAGAGAAAGAACAGAACAGGGATGGTTATTTTTAACATTCCTCTATTTTAAAAGTTAAGTCTCAAGTGAGTAACAACTTACTTCTCTTCAGTGTTTCCATAGCCTTATCCCTGAATTCATTTGCTTTCTTTTTATCCTCTTCATCTTTTTTTTGCCCTTCTTGCTCTGCTGCTGTAAGTCATCAACATAAGCCCTGACATCATCTAAAAGTTGATGAATTTCATTATACTGCTCCTCAGTGCCTGACCTGACAATTTAACAATAAGACCCTCAGCTATTTGCTCATTATTTTAATGGCTGCAAAGTGTTGTAAAAACTCAAAAAGGAATTAATGAAGTACTTTTTTTAGGCTGCAGAGTTTTCATCTTTGTGATGGCGGAGAAGAACATCAAAGTGCTCTTTACATGAGCGGCCTTTCAGTGTCATTTCTTCATTTGCCCATGCTCTTTGGAGATTGTCAGCAATTAGGTTCCAGTCATTGGGATTACTAGGTCTTAATGCCAGCACTTCTTTAAGAAGATCAAGGTCATGGTTTATGTGCCATCTAAACATAGTCTAGAAATGAAAAACCATTGTGAGGTTTTTTCTAAGATACTGAAGAGTGGATAGGAGGGTTTCTGAAAACGAACACACTTCTTTGCACTTCTCACAATTAGGTACATTGCTTTGAACCGTAGGTGATCGTATTTTAGTTCTAAGCAAGTTATAGTAATTTTAAAGTAATTTTGTACATGCATGTCGCTTGATACATACAAAATCGCACTCAAATTCTACAGTTTATATCTTAACAACAAGCTACAACAAGTAATTCATTCATACACTAGCTTATTAGCTTATTGAAATATCATGGAACTATTTAAAGAAACTTGGCAGCAAGTCCCTCGACCGAAAGCGCGAGGGCACAACAATAATAAATTATTGTTATCGCAACCCCGCCATTTGATCGAGGCACATCGCCAAACAATTTTTTTAATTTTGAACTTCAGCAGTGACTCCCATGCAAAATTTTTCAATGCTAGTGCTTTTGGGAGACTCGAACGTTGGAGCAATTCACAGAAATCCCCCAAATCCGCCACAAATTGATATCGTTTCAGAGTTCAAACCGCTCATTTGAGATCCAAAATCAATCCAGTTTGAAGCGCTTTCTTTACAGCTAAAATTTAAATTTGGCAAAAATATTTCAACAGACTTGCAATAACATTGCCAAGGAGTCATACAATTCACATTTGCACTTAAAACGTCATAAAAACTTACTCGCTTCTCCATCTTGTCTTACTCGTAATTCTTCTACGGGTAAACTGGTGTCTACCCCGGGAAAACGGCTGGGTCTACCGGGTAAGGTCGATGACGTCATCGCAAAATGAAAAAAACATGGCGCTACCCATTACCCGTACACCGATTTCGGGGTATCTTAAGGTCTCTATTATGTCACGTGATAACGGGACCTCATACATATTCACCACAATTACCATCCCTATCGACCAATAGGAAGCGTGATAATGTGGTAAAAACATCAAGCTAATTATTAGTATTATTCCGCACAGGTTGTCGAAACGTCAGTCAACAACAGTCCTTCTCAGGACTCCAGTCACCCAGATGATCATTTTCAATCGAGGTACTATATTGAATGTTCATTAATGCTTCAATACAACAAGAGATAAACAAAGACCAAATTGCTGACATACAATACTTGTATTAACATGCCTTACACATTTTAGATCTACCGCGTTGTTTTTCGTCGCCTTGAAGAGTAAAACAAAAATATTAAAATGTTGGGTTTTAAGCTTAGGGGACTCATATGGGTGGTACCGTGGATTCAAGGGCGAAATTTCAGCAAGCATCATACGAGCATAGTGGTCTGACACGAGCATAATTTTCGGCATAATGGTACGATTTTTAGGGTGACGCTAAAAAGCATAATGGTCATATTTACGAGCATGATGTGTCTAACCCTAACACGCTGGCTTCATTGTGTTACACCATTTCATCCTGGCGTCAATGCATGTGCTCGTAGTTAAGATTCTAAAGTTGGTTCGACTGGGGCTCGACTCATTCCACTGAATTCTTAACGGGCAGGTACAAAAGTCGGACCGGATCAACTCGGATCAACTCGGATCACTTAAGATCACTTAAATCGGGTCAACTTAAAAACAGCTTTTTATAAGCAAATATGATATGATTTGCTCACTTTAAGCCTAAGGTTAGCGCTGGCGTTAGGGTTGGGGTAATTTCTCAAGGCTTTATTCGTTTTTACGTCAATCCGAGTCAAGCGATCCGAGTTGATTCAAGTTGATCCGGTCCGACTTTTGCACCTGCCTATTCTTAACCTCTCCTACACTATATGAGGCATGATAGGGGGTAAAATAATATCAACAACAACATTATCAATGAATGAGAAGGAAGGATAAGAAAACCCTCAAAAAAAGGGGAAGTGACAATTCACCTTCTGCCTCTCGAACTCCTCAGTATCTGATTGTTCAACGCCTCGAGCACGGAGAAAATCAACAATCTGAAAAAAGGAAGCATTCCGCTCTCAAGTTAAACATATTTTAAGACTTTAAGGACTGAAAATAACACTCAAAGATCGTAAAACACTTACCTTTTTCACTGTGATGTCCTCCATTACTAACTCTGAGAGTTCACACCCAAGCAAGGCTTCTTCCTCAACCGGAAAAACCGGATTTTGGCGTAGAAATCCGAGTTGTGAATATGGCGGCAAACACAACTCGGATTTTTGACGTAGAAATCCGAGTTGTAAATTTGGCAGTGAACACAACTCGGATTTTGACAGTAGAAATCCGAGTTGTACGTTTTGCTATTAAAATACATGTAATGATGTCCTATATGAGCCACAGTACAAAATTGACCCTTGCGGGACTCCAGATGTTACAGGGAGAAAATCAGACGACTCGTTATCTATCACGACTCTGTGTCTTCTACCCGATAAATATGATCTAAACCAAGGTAACAAGGATCCTCCAATGCCAAGGCATTCAAGCTTAAATAGGAGCTCTTCGTGAGCCACACGATCAAAAGCCTTAGAAAAAATCTAGAAAAATAACATCAACTTGTTGTCTCCTTTCAAGAGCAACAGCAGATTGATGAACAACTTGAGATAGTGGATTTTCCTGGCAGGAAACCATGCTGCCAGTGGGTAAGATGAGGGCAAATAATACCAAAGATATCATTATAAACTTGTCTTTCCAAAATTTTAGATCGAACATCAAGAAGCGAAATACCACGGTAGTTTGAAACCATCCTCTTTGACTCACATTTATGAATAGGGACAAGATTTGCATCTTTCCATTTTTCAGGAAATGTCCCAAAGTCTAAGGACAAATTAAATAATCTGCATAACGAAGGTGAAATTCCATTAGCACAATATGGTAAATTGTTCAATGTAAAATCCACCCAAAGCTGAAGAAACCAAAAGCTGAAGTCATCTTTCCTAATCTTCGTCCCATAAGTAATCTCACATTTGTCTCGAAACTGACTGAGTGTGCTGTATTTAGTCAAACTCACAATCATTTGACCATTCATGACCTCTACCCGAAAGCCCAGTCATCGTATCGTGAGTGCCATAGTACCGAGACTGCACTTCTCCGCATCAAGAACGACATTCTTATGAATATGAATAGGCAGCACCTAACCCTTCTAGTTTTACTAGATTTAAGTGCTGCCTTTGACACTGTAGATCATGCGATATTGTTAAACCGTCTTAAGTCAGA
>BLFK01000926.1:2391095-2408595 GCA_014634185.1 Astreopora myriophthalma
TATATATATATATATATATATATATATATATATATATATATCGAAGTCGTTTTTTGTTGTATCACTCGCTATCCATCCTAATCCAGCAATTGGTAACTGTTTTCAGTCCTCGTTATTAAGTTGTACTCGTCGTTTCACTCTTAGTTTGGTTGTAATCATTCACTCACTTTGTTATCTTTAGGCATTTACCAAAAACAGTTTTCATCTATCCTTGGCCCTCGCCAATTCAGAATTGGCGCTAGATTATCACGGGTTTTAGCAAAGGGGGATGAGTATCCTGTTAGGGCTGGTTTACACGTACAACGCAAACATAAGCGCAAGCAACATACGCAAGCACAGTGGCGTTTTGCTCATTAGTACTTTTTGTTGGAACAAGAGACACTAATTAAGAACAAGTTAAGGCGCCTGCGTATGCTACTCGTGCTTAGGCTTGCGTCGTACGTGTAAACCAGCCCTTAACAAATAGATTCCATGTTGCTGTGCGTCTGTTCAATAAAAGATCAGATGACGTCAAAATGTGGTAAGAACAAAAAAGTGAGTCACTGATGTTCTCACCACATTGTGACTTCTTCTGTGATCTATTACTGAACAGACGGGCGGCAACATGGAATCTATTTGTTTTATATAATAAAGAGACAAAACGATGACGTCAACTGTGAGTGTGTCCTCTAATAGATCATATGTGAGAACCAATCAAAACGCACGAAGAATTGAGTTTGTTATATAATTTATGTTACATTCAAACGCGTGACTTTGTATTCTCGTTCGTGACAGTATGTAGCCTTTGTCGTTACATGGGGTGATCAGCCGTAGCAGCCGATTACATAGGGCTGTAACTCCAGCGCCGCTAGCCGGATTGAAACTCCAGCCAAGCTTTGTAAACAAGTGGCCCGTTTAAAAAAATCGCGATTATATGGACAAGGTTTCGGCCAAGGCCTAAAATTCTAGCCCGGTTTGAGGTAACCGGGCTGGAAGAAAGGGGCTGGAAAAAGCCATGTGATCAGGCCGGCCTGAAAGAAGAATTGGGGGCATTCGCATCTATTGTGTTTTCAATTCGCGCGGGATAAGAGGAAGGTGGGCTTTTCGCATTTAAAATGAATAAGGTATCCCAGCAAATTTTGCCACCTTAGTTTCTATTTCGCGACTGGGCTGAGACAGTATGAAATCGCAACAAAATTTCAGCCCGGTGGGCCCGGGCTGAAAGTCGCGTTGTAATCTAAGGCTAAGGATTGGTAAGGCTTGCTAAGGCCTCTAAGGCTTGGGTAAACCTGGAAGGCGTTTTTCTGCCGCTTAAAATGGGTTTAATGCAAATATCTCGTTCGTGTTTCAAGCAATGCCAAAACCCAGTGTTCAAAACACGAATCGATGTTTTCAGACGGTGTTTTGTAAATTTCTAGATGATTTTTGGGTATATTTGGGAGGAGGCAGTTTTTCTCATAAGAGAAGTAAACTTTTGAGAAATAAGAAATAGTGAAGATTTAATGTACTTTAAAAATTATAATTTGAAGTTTAAGTTGAATCCCCTACCAACCTGGGGTGCTCTTGAGTGGTGGTCAACTGTCTGTTAGTGTTTCAAAAGTAATTTTCATCCTTTTATCCTGTCTTTTAACCTTTGATTCAAATTCGGGTGGACCACCGCCTTAAGCATATCAGGGGAAGACTTAAGTTACACCAGCTTCGCGTAGGTGGTTTCTAGCTTTGCTGTTGTTGTCCAATAATAAACTCCTGAGGCTAAACGATAACTGACGTTAGTATCACCCAACTAGTGGACTAATGCAAATCCTGCATTTTCATTGGCTACGCTACTAGAGGGCTATTAGTAATAGTCCTCGAGTAGCGAAAAGCGTGATGCTTTCTTTCGTTTTATTTCCAAATAAATATATCTTCAACTTGCATTTGCGAACTTTATTATTGCCTTTTCTGTCCGACTAGTTGGGTGATACTAAACTAGAACAATTAGACCCTTCGCCCTCAAGGACCAAGGGTCTAATTGTTAAATAGTATCCTTTCACTTAAATGTGCAAACCTATAGCTCAGCAACGTAAAACAATCTGCTGATGACAACGATACTAATAACAATAACAAAACCAAAACAAAACTGTACCGGAACACGACCGGCCATCACCAGTGAAGCCTTGCTTGCACGTGCAGTTAAAGTATTCGGCGGAATTTGTACAAGTCGCATTTTCGTGGCAATCATGGATGCCGCTGCTGCATTCATCAGTATCTAAACAACAAAAAAGGAAAAACTGATCTTCTAAGGGTGAGATTGAAGGGATTTAACCTTGTAATTGGAACTACACCACCCCGAATTTTCCAGGTCTCGTTCTCACCCCTCCCCCTGTTTTCTCTGAAGCATCTTTTCTCTGAAACGCTTTATGCCCATCTCCTTTGTGTCTAGTTGTCAGTGTTGTGTCTGGTGAGTGCATTTAAAACGATTCTTCTCCATGTTTAGTTAAATGGAACAACTTCCTTCCTTCCTTGACTGGCCCAGCTGCCACGGACACAAGCTGTACGTCTTCAAGGAAATGTAGCAAAACGTAAAGATGACGTGTTGTTCACTTTACCTTTTTCGCAGTTTTCTCCTGTAAATCCGGGCACACACTTGCACACATAAGTCTTGTTAGTATATCCCAAAAGACACTTTCCATTGTTATGGCAAGGATTTTGGCAGCAAGGATTCTGATAACGTAAAAAATGTGAAAAACGTCACGTGACGAGACGTGATTCCCACATTCGAGAGAACTTAGTTACTGTGGAAATGTCACATACCCCACATAAAACAATCTTATGTAGCCTCCCACACAGTCGTTTTTAGGGGAGTCGTTTTTCTCTCTTTTCCACAAACAGCGCTATATATTTCTAAGAATTGGCGAAGAAAAACTGAGATGCAAGGCTTGGGCTGTCAAACTAAAAGCCGTTACACATTGAGAAGTCGTGACATCCGCCCCAGAATATTCCGTTTTGAAGTTCACATGTCATACCTCAGTTGCACATCTGTATGTCCATCCGGGTCTTGGATCAAGATCTTCAGAACGCTGACAGTGATCCGAATCACTCAGTTCACAAATGACCTTGTCCTCAGTCGTTGGACCGATGTTGACAGACACACATTTGCTTACCATAAGGCATCGATGTTCACATGGTGTCTGTTTACCGATGGTGAGATTCATAAACACGTGACCTTCCAGGTACTGTCCCGTTTGTGGTGGCAGAAACTTGATGCTTCGACAGCCATCTACCGAGAATGGTTGAACTTTCAGCACAATTATTGTTACTTGTAATCGTCGCGTGATTTAAAGAACCACCACGGTCTTAAACCCATCCGTGACCTTACCAGTAACTTTTCTGTCCTCGCGAAATGCAACGAAACACGCAATCGGTCTCCATGCGCACAAAACGTTTTCTTTAAAGAAGTTTATTTGGGTCCATTATTTTCTGGGTCAATCCAAACGGTCGTTGTAATAGCTTCGTACTAACACTTAAAATATGACGATGTATTTTGTCACTTGAACTTCAAGTGACAAAGTACATTGTCAAATTTGAAGCGTTAGTACGAAAGCTATTGCTGGTTTTCAGTGTCACGCCATTCAAAATAGACCAAAATAAAAATAAAAACCGTTCAATAGATAAAGTGCAGAATCTGAGGAAAGAAAGAAGATGAATATGCAGACTCTCGCCAAGATTCAGGTCACAGCAATTTTTCTTACGCAAGATATGCGGAGAAACTTTTTACCCAAATTTATAGAGATTTGTATGGAGACGCCATGCTGGTGCCCATTCGGATGGGCACCAACATGGTGGCCGGAAGCCAACAGAAACACCTGTCACTGAGTTTTGCTACAAAAGCATGAATATATCTATCAAGGAACTCAAAAACAATAAAATAATACTTTTTATAATACAAGATAGCCAAATTCCCTGAAATAAGTCACTTTTTTAACCAACATGACAGCTCTCTCGGCCGTCATCTAAAATGCCGCATCACGCAAAAGCTTAGAAATTCAAGCGTAGTCGACAACAAAACCAAGAACCCATTCGGAGCAAAACTTTGTATGAATATTAGTTTTCAGCTGCTCTTATACATCAGGAAATTAAAATATCAGGAGGATCAATAGTTTTGTAGTTTGAGTTTTAGTGACGTCATGTGAAAACCAGCAACGACTTTTGAAATGTTGTCATGGCGACAGCGAAAGGTCGTGTCAGACGCCTTTTTTACTCATTTTTATTTTTCGTTTTACGGCAAAGTTTAATAAGTCGAGCTTGCAGGACCGAGGAACAAACTAATGGAACACTTTCTAGCAATTGTGTACTGTCCTGTTGTGTCCGTGAGGGAACGTTTGTAGGACCGCTTCTTTTTCCAGATCAGTTGGACATCAAGGAATTACTTACCGATATGTCGCCTTATTTGTAGTTTTTAAAGCGTATGACATTTTATGCAAACTTCGGTTATCCAAGTGTGGCTAATTAAAAATAACGAGGACAGAATTGATCCACGCACTTACTGTATCCTGCCGAGCAGATGTTAAGCAGGCTACCACAGGGAAATTAGGCAAGTTAGCCAAAGAAGACAGACAATCGGCCAGTGAAGAACGAATATGCAACAGTACTTCATCGGACTTGAAGCACGATGACATAAAGCCCGATACTTTTCTATGCAGTCTTGGTCGATGTGGGAACAACCGAACTTGATATTTGGGTTTGTCTCCCTGTAATAGGTGTTAAAAGCTCTCTCTTGTGTTGATACGAATTATTAATGAGCCACAGGAAGTTGCAGCGAATTTAATTGCTTCTCGGCTCAAATTGATTGAGTTATGACATCCCGAACAGTAGCCAAAGTTATTATAGTAATTAACTGGCAAAGAAGAATTTGCCATGACGTTAAAAGATGCTGCACATTCAATATTTATTAGCTTCGGCGAGCAAAATTTGACCTCCAAAAAGCCAAGGAAATTCACAATTGTAAGTGTTGCCTAGACCTGTGTGCCGTCTAAGTTAATTTCAAGAAAAATGAATCGCTCAATCGATGTTTTCGAGTAGCAAAGATGAAACTATTTGGAAATAACGTCACGATTAAATAACTACGGTGGGGCACGACTATGCGTCACACAGATGAATAAAAGAGGGGGTAGGGGTGATAACATTTTTGTCCAAATTTCTGATTCAGCGCGGAATTTTAACAGATTTTTGGATCCTGCAATTCCAGCGGATTGCGGTTTCATCCTTCTTTTTGGCCCGGATTGACGCCCGGATTATAGTTTGCCTGTAATAAAGGTCGGATTGCGGATCTCGTCGATCTTGTTCGGATCATGAACCTGTCACAAATTACGTGACAAATATTGCGAGGATTTGGATGTAAGGACTTTTTTTAACGGATCGTCGGATTTCGTTATTAAATCCTAACGGATCGGCGGATTTGCATACCCCTATTCACCCCCCTCATAAAACGTATACCTAGCTAAAAAGCAATAGCATACCTGCCTAATTTGTGAATTTAGGTACGGTATTTTGGCAGCTATAGTGACACGGTAGATATTGCGATAAAAACGAGAGGCCATGATGGCTGTCACAATGAACCATAATATGCTGGCCCTAGTTACGTTGTTCGAAAGGTAGATAACGCTATTTTTTCCCTGGCGAATCGTGATCTTTATAGCAGCCGTGAGGCGTGATCTTGCGAAAATTATTTTCCGTGAAACGTGAAGTACATGTTTAATTCGCCGTGAACTGTGACTTTTCATCATGTCTTCGTTTTCGTGAAGGGACCGTTTTATTTTCCGTGAGAAGAGATCAACTGTATCTTTGGTTATTAACATAGAGCACCGCTATCGCACTATTTTGGCCTCACGGTAGAATGCTGAAAGATGTCTTTAAATCAGTGGAAGACCCAAATAATAATGCAGTTTGCTAGCTCATCTTTGCTGTAGCAGGGTTAAATTTATTGGGGGGGCACATCACGAGCGCCGAAGGCGCGTGCTTCTAGAGGGGTCCGGAGGCATGCTCCCCCGGGAGATTTTCAAATCTGGGTCCCTAAAAAAGACAAAAGTCATTGATTGGATATGTTACTTGAACGTTGTAACCTCCTTATTGAACAGGTTTATACAAATTAATATGCAACATGTCAGTGTTTTGAATTTTTTAATTTTGAGTTAGCCAAATTTTTTTGGGGGGGAGGGGGAGGGGGGCGGCGGCTCCTCCCCATGCTACGGCACTGCTTACTGGAGACCATATCTCTGCACTGAGACTATTTACTGTCTTCTGTTGTTGCGGATGGTAAAGATGGAAATGGGAAAATGTGGCCTAAATTATTCAAATGTTAGCACCTCATCTTGAATACATGGCCAAAATTGCATTATGGATGACTCTTCCTGCAAGAAATCGTTTATGATCCTCCTCCTAAATTTAAAGGAATGTTTTGGGCACTTTTGTTTTTTTCTTTGGCAACAAAACTTCCGTGACAAAGCCCCTTTAATTTTTCTTTGCTCTACTCAAGTTTGCCATAACCGTACCGCGATCTTCGCAGCTGCGAGAGATTTAATTTTACAGTCGAAAAGATTAACTTGATTTTGGCCAACTTGTTCTTCGTTTTTCCACTGTTTTGTTTTGTCTTTGTGTGCTTGTGTTTAAAAATGTAACACTTTTTTTCTTTTTTACAGCATGTGCCATGTAAATAGGTAGCTGCGATGAGCCAATTGAGCTCTTTGGACTAACGTACGCTATATTGTTTTAAATAATAAAAGAGAAAGAAAGAAACAAACAATTAAAAGTAAAACGTTCGACATTGCGTTAACTCAGATGTAGCGTTAGTGGGTTGTACTTGAAGGCAACCGGATAATTTAGTTCAACTCACTGATAGAGTAGCCCGGTATGTCACCGGATACTAGAGAGTTTGAGCAACGATAAGGCCAACGTATTCGTCGCTTCAAAATATAAATTTCCGTTATCGTATGTACTTCGCGATTATTCCTTCTCGTTCACGTTGTACAGCGTGGTGTGAGTGTCTTGCGACTGGATTGGTTGGAAGGGCGTTGAAGTAAACGTATAGTCAGAGAGTGAAGGATTCACTGCTGTGTGCTCCGTTGTCGTGAAAACCTTAAATTTGGTCATTTCAGTTTTCACGTTGTTGTTTTGCACAGGACGTCATGGAAATGTGCTAAAATGCATGCCGCACTTGCGGAGCGTGCAGAGCTGTTGTTTTCCCTCAAACCTGTTGTTTTGTGCCGTTGCAGTTGCCTTTGCCGTGGTCGTTGGTTAAGCTTCCTTGATAAAACCACCACAGCAGCATCGAAGTCATTTGGGTTGTTCAAGTTTCACGGGACAACCACAACCCACTTCTTATCTCAAACACATCAACGCCGCTCGACACGCACTCAAGTTGAGCCTAACTTGTGTTAATGTGAAAAAAAGACAGAGCTCCGGGGGCGGAATATCCGAGAGGTACAAGCGCGCTCGGAGATTTAGCGTTGCGTGAAGAAGACTCCCGTTTCTTGGGAAATTCCGGTTAGGGTAATTGTTGCATTTCCGAATACACTGCATACCGATCAACCGGACAAAATCCTTAAAAAGGGCCTCGAAACGAAAGATTCGTAAAATGGTAAAGGATTTTCTGAATACCCATTCCGAATGGGAAGTCGAGGTACCTCTGGAGGTACCCACGAAATTTCGCTGTGACATCATTAAAAACTACACCATTAAAAATTATGCCCGGCGTTGACAAACCTTGAAACCCCGCAGAAGTCCACAAAAAGGGCCTCGAAACGAAAGATTCGTAACATGGCGACTAATTTTCTGAATACCCATTCCGAATGGGAAGTCGAGGTACCTCTGGAGCTACCCACGAAATTTCACTGTGACGTCATCAATCTAAAATCAAAATCGTGAGGTCTTCGGAATTTTTATCTGCACCGCCTTGAAGATAATCTAGAATTAATTCTTTTTATAAGTTTCCAGTGCCGTACCATCTGTCGTTTTCAAAATACGGCATTTTCAATTTCCGAATTTTCACTTTGCGTGACAACAAGACAGTGGCTGGTTGAAGAAAAGGCTGTCCTTGTAATTTTCAAAACTTAAAACGTGTCAAATATTAGAAGATTGTGTTTATGCGTATGTATACCAGCACACGCGTGAGAAGAAAGCGTTTTCATTGCAAAGTGAATTCCAGATGTTTTCTGGCGGCCATATTTGTGTACAACATGTGTACATAAAGGAGTGTAGCAAAGGTGGGGGACGATCGTGATCCCGGAATTCCAGTAGTCAGTTTTTTCATAAATTCACTTATCTCTTTGCTGCCCTCATAAAGATGGCGCCGCCATACAAACAAATCACTAAAAAATGGTGTACCACACAGATTTGAGGCTTTGAGAAGTTGTTTACGTGCTTTTCTTTTATAATATTTAATTTTCCTGGCTTTTGTCCAAGGTTAAGAATTAATATATTTTTATTTTTTTTATTTTTTTTGTGGCGGCACCCGAAGACTTTCCCGTCAGATAGATGTCGGCGGACATGGCACTGGTAAATACAGGCATGTGCAAATGTACTCGGGTTCAAGATTGCGCACATGAGTTTGGAGCAATATTTGGGTCAGGAGTTCATATATGACCACATGAAATGTCCTGAGCACCCCATACCTATACGTGTAGTAGATGTAGTACCTGTAGTACGTGTAGTAGCTGTAGTACGTGCAGTACATGTAGTAGCTGTAGGAAGTGCAGTACATGTAGTAGCTGTAGTACGTCTAGTAGCTATAGTAGCTGTAGTAGCTGTAGTATGTGTAGTAGCAGTAGTACATGTAGTACGTGTAGTAGCTGTAGTAACTGTAATAACTGTAGTACGTGTAGTAGCTGTAGTAACTAGTACGTGTAGTAGCTGTAGTAACTATAGTAGCTGTAGTAGCTGTCGTAACTGTAGTACGTGTAGTAGCTGTAGTAACTGTAGTACGTGTAGTTGCTGTAGTAACGTTAGTAGCTGTAGTACTGTAGTGCATGTAGTAGCTGTAGTACATGTAGTACGTGTAGTAGCTGTAGTACCTGTAGTACGTGTGGTAACTGTTGACACCTGCTTTATTTGTGTTGTTTATTAATGATATGCCAAGTGCGTTATCTCACTCAAGCACATTGGCTTCATTTGCTGATGATGCTAAGTGCTTCCGCGCTATAAGATCTTATACTGACTGTGGTTTGCTACAAGACGACATTGACAAGTTGATTGACTGGAGTAACAACTGGAAGCTGGCCTTTAACATTGACAAGTGCCCACTCTGCACAGTAACAAGGAAGCGTAACCCCATAATTTGCAATTACAAAATGGAAGGGAAGGCTCTTAGCAGGGTGGGAGCCCAGCCCGACCTTGGGGTACTTATGTCAGATACAGCTAGCTTCAGTGATCACATCCACGCCCAGGTGAACAAGGCTAACAAAATGCTGGGTCTCATTCGTCGCACTATTAGCGGGAGCAAAATTTTATTACCAACTCTGAGATCCCTTTATTTGACTATTGTACGTACTCATCTCGAGTACGCCTCTGAAATCTGGAGCCCAAAATCAGTTACTATGGTAAAAAGAATAGAAGGGGTGCAACGACGTGCGACTCGGCTTATGTTACCCGATTTTAGCTATAATGAGCGCTTAAAACGTCTCAACCTGCTACCACTGGTTTACCGCAGAGAAGTCAAGGACCTTTCAACTTTTTGTAAACTGAAGTGCGGGCATTTTAACTCTTCATTTAATTCGTATTTCCAATTTTGTTCAGATGTTCAGAAGATCATACGCAAGTAATAAACTGAAAATTAATAGAGTTAGGACAGAACTTTTTAAGGGAACATTTTTTAATAGAATTCCGTATTTATGGAACAATTTGCCTGATACATTGAGGACTGCCAACTGTAGTGTTTCTTCTTTTAAGAGATTATGCACTACTTTTTGTAAAGATAGGGTTTTCGACCCTGAGCACCAATAAGAGAAAGAAACCACCTGGGTTTAAATCAGCAATTAGTTAGTAAGGTTCTTAGTTAGTTAGTTTATTCATACATTTTCTTTTCATAATGGGTTGACTAGCACGCATGGTTCGTCAGTTCCCTTCTAGTCTTCCCCACTGCCTTGTTATGTACTTCGATTTGTTATTGATGTGATTATTATTATCATTATATTATGATTATATATTGTGTATGAATTTTTTTTACCTACCCTTAGATGCAGCAATTTATCTGGGTTGCTCAGTGTGCAATTTTTACCTCGCACAAATCAGTTTTTATTTGGTATCCCCCATACCTTTTCTGATGGCCCGTCCCTTACCTGTAATTGTAGATGCGTCGATCATGAGAAAGCTGCTTTTGGGGATACGGCTTCATCAAAACACTTCTCAATGCAAACACGTCGTCCCCCACGAAAACATAAGGCATTTCTGTATTTCCAAACGGGAGAGGTCTTGGTGAGGTACTGGGAAAGTGTTATCTGCTAAAGATTGCAGGAGCGTGCATTTGTTCCAAACTCCGCTGTCTGAAACACGGCCGTTCGTCCCCACATCTGAGTACAGGCATTCATAGTCTGGTCTAGCAACAGCCATCAAGACAACGGAGTGGCTCTTCTTATAGTTGAAGAAATGGGAGGCTGATGCTGGAGGTGGTTGCAGAACTAAGTGTTTCCCGTCCACAGCACCTAGACAATTGGGGAATTGCCACCTTTCCTCGAACTTCAAAGAAATCTCTAGCCATTCATCTACAGTTGGGGGAACTCGAAGGTATTTTTCTCCCAGGACTTTAAAGATTGCTTGACACACTTCTCGCACGATATACGAAATTGCTGATCGCGAGATTCTGAATTGAAAAGAAAGCGAATGAAACGTTTCGCCAGTAGCAAGAAAGCGCAGCGTCAAAGTCAGTCGTTCTGCAGGTGAAATGACCTTGTGACCTCCAATGACCTGTCTTTTCGTAATTGAAGGCTCAATTGCCGTGAGAATCTGTAGGAACTGTTCGTGCGCCATCCTCATCATCTCCTTGTACCCTTGCGTGTATTCGACCCTCAACTCTTGTACAATGTTGGTAAACAAACCCCTCTCACTTCTCCTCTTAATCCAATCTCTTGTCTTTCCTCGTGCCGATATCTCTGACATGCTTGCTGGCTAAGATTTTTGAAGGTTTCACTTTGTGCAGATCATTACCATCAATTATACCCCAGCTCGATGATAGACAGTTTGCCACCGCTGGCAAATCAACCGAACAAGCCTTAGTTTATTTGCTCCATCTCGCTTTTGAAACGCTAGACAAAGGAAACTGTCACCTACGCCTGTTTTTTGCGGATTTCCGCAAAGGGTTCGATCTAATTGACCATAGAATTCTTCTGCGTAAGCTTTCGAAATTTGGCGTTCACAGTAGTATTGTTAGGTGGGTGGCCTCATTTCTGGAAGGGAGGTCGCACGTCACGCGCATAGGTTCAGCAGTATCTAGCCCGCTATGCTCCCGGGGCGGCATTCCTCAGGGTACCAAACTTGGTCCGCTGCTTTTCGCTATAATGGTTAACGACCTCCTCCCGAAATGGGGCCCCCACATTAAATACGTTGACGACCTGACAGTGATGGAGATCATCCCCAGGAACTCTCCTTCACTGTTGAATATCCTGGTTCAAGACGTCAACTCTTTTGCCAATACCAACAATATGCGCTTAAACCCATGCAAATGTAAATCTATGCATATTGACTTTCTTCAATATAACAGTTGCGTGCCCAACCCTATAGCAATCAACGGAACATATATAGAAGAGGTCCCAGCATTTAAGCTGCTCGGAGTTTTTATTTCGGACGACCTCTCTTGGGTTGCGCACGTAGACTATATAGTGAAGAAAGCCAATAAGCGCCTCTTTGCCTTACGCCAGCTAAGAAAATGTCGAGTTCCACCTAAAGATATTGTCCCGGTGTACTGTGCCCTTGTTCGCTCCATCCTAGAGTACGCCTCGGTAGTTTTTAGTGCCCTCCCTAAATACTTGTCTGACACGTTAGAAAACGTCCAGAAGAGAGTGCTAAAAATAATTTGGCCTGGTGTAAAATATCATGAGGCACTTGAAAAGGCAGGCATCCCACCACTTTCTGAGCGTCGTGCGGACTCGTGTGGTCGCTTTATTCGCAAGATCACTGAAGATAACGTTCTTCACGCGTGTATATACAGCCGGTTGCGCGCAACACCTGTCACCATGACGCTCAGTTTGAGGTTGGGAGCCACTCACAGGCCAATGCCCGTTAAAACGGATAGATTCAAAAACTTCGTCACAGTAAAGTATGCTTAATGCATGTATGTGTGTAAATGTAAATGTGTATTAAGATATTTTCATGTGCTTGATTACGCCAATAATTCAATGTATATGCTTATAGATTGCAAGTGGCGGTAATAAACAATTTATTTATTTATTTATTCCTCGCATAACAAAATAAAAACCAAACAAGCAGCCGCTTTCCTTTTCCTTTCCACAACATCCACGATATCCGCCATTTTGTTTGTTTTCGTGTGGTTACATTTTGGCCGCACTAGACTAAGTCCGTAGCCTTGAAATGTTTTTTTTTTGCAACTTGCGTGTACTTGCGAGGGAACTTGCGAGTCCGTTTGTCCACCCAACGCAAGTCTATACGCAAGTTCAACTTGTGGCTACTTGCGACTACTTGCGAGTCCGTTTGACCAGGGCCTTACAGTATATATGTACTGGATTACTCACATAATATGTTATAATATGTATTCCCGACGATTCGTAAAGGTATTACTATGGCTAGACTCAAAGCCTCGCAAAGTTGGTCGCCACAACAGACGAAAATTACTATTAGATGCGGCAGGTCACTGGAAGCCGAATAACTTTAAATTTGCGGGGCTAGTGTCGCGCTTTATATTTCTTTATTTTTATTTTACTCTATGGATTCAAATGATTTAAATGTATGAACATTCAGAACAGTTTCATATCATATTATATTTCTGGTGAAATTACCGGCACCTTAATCTTACACATGTGAACTGACTATTCACAATTCTTTAAAGAAGTCTAAGAAGTAGACCGAAGTTCTTAACGTTTAAATACCTAATTAGTGCACTTCAAAAGGGTCACGCCAAAACGCTGACCATGCAGACTGCAGACCGTGCAGACCATGCAGACCGTGCAGACTGAATACTCTTTTTGAATCTACGGCCGCATGCCTAATGGCATAGAGACGCCTGTTAGCTTTCCTGATTACGGCATCGCAGTGTACCGACCAGGTGAGGTCCTGCGATGTATGCACCCCGAGCAGCTTGAAAGACTCAACACGGCTGACAGCTAAACCCCCGATGCTGATTGGTTGCCACACGCAGCTGTCCTACATCAGGAAGCTAATAGACATCTCCTTGCACTTGGCTGGATTAAGGCGCATGTTGTGGTATGATTTCTAGTACGGTTAAATCATCCACAAACTTTTCCCTTGGGGCCCAACTAGAGACCAAGTCGTTGACCATGACTGAGAACAAAATTGGGCCAAGTTTTGCACCTTGGGGAATACCTCCATTCAGAGACCGTAAAGATGAAGTACGGTCACCTATGCGCGTTATTTGTGTTCGGCCTTGTAGGAACGCAGCTACCCACCTCAGTAAAGCAGCGTGTATGTTGAACTTCGAAAGCTTTTGGAGGAGAATGTGGTGGTCTATAAGATCAAACGCCTTCCGAAAGTCTGCGAAAAAGAATCTAATTGCACAGCCACCACGATCTAATGCTTCTAGCGCTAAGTGTAATAAATAAACTATGGCCTGTTCAGTCGAACGTCCCGCGACTGCAAACTGTCTACAGTCCATCTTTTCCAACACCGAGGGTTGGAGTCTCGTCAGGCTTTTGTTTGGGTAAGGGTCGTACAGAGGCGGTCTTGAGGATTGGTGGCATGTAACCCCCAAGGAGCGAGGCATTGTAAAGTTAACACACAACGGGAGCAAGCTCGAATGCAAAGGTTTTTAGCAGGAGGTTTGGAATGCCATCTGGCCCGGATGCCTTTTTGACCTTGAGTAGCGTGAGCGCACGTTGGACTTCATCCACAGTGATACCGGTGACATCCTCAGCGGAGAGGGGCGTCATGGGCAACGTGAGATCAGCAAAATAGTTGTTGACCTCGTCGCTCAACGATAGAATAGGGTCGGGAGAGCTGCTGTCAATCATGTAATTTAACCATTGGCCATCGTTTGTTGAGGACCCCGAAAGGGTCTTAATCTCGCTCCACCATCGGCTGATGTTAGAATCCTTTAGGTTTTTCACCTTCCTCTGGTAGAACTTCTGTTTGCAGTTTCGCAGTTCACGCTGGACCTCATTGCGCCACATATGAAATGTGGGAGAGTCTTTGCCGCAGGATGCCAAGGCTTCCTGTCGCTTCGCAATAAGGGACTTCACACGGTGAGTCAGCCAGGGCTTGTCAGAGCTGTGGAATTTAGACACCTTGAGGGGCATAAAACGATCGAGGGCGTCTGTCAGGGTAGTAATAAAGAACTGGAACTTTCCCTTAGCCGTAGTAAGTCTGTAGAAGGGATCCCAAGAGAACGATGTTAACCACCTTCCCAAGGCATTGATGGCGCTTTCTCACATGTCCCGCCGTGAGATTGTGCGCTTAGAGGCATTCGTGCGCGGGCCCTGCTGTACTAGGACTCAGTAGTGGTCACTAGATCCAAGTTTTGGGAGTTGTTTGGGCTCGCTCAGCAACTTCGGGTGGTTGGTGAGGCACCAGTCAAGGATGCCCGTGTCCCTAGTAAGCACTTTCACGATTTGACTCAAGCCGCATGATCGCTCAAGTACCGCAGGGGAGAAGTTGGTCGAGGTGGGGTTGAAGTCTCCCGTTATGCAAATCAAGGCGTCTGGATGTCTCAGCATGTACGAGTCAACAGATCTTTGGATATGATCGTACAACACATTTAGAACACATTATTGTCATCTGCACAGGCCGATGGGGGGTGGTAGACCACTCCCAGGAGAATGGATGAAACCGGTCTGGGGAGGCGCACGGGGCGGAGTTCAAGCCACATGGTCTCAGAGATGGATTCCGAGAAGTCAAGGTCGGGTAAACGTTTGCATTTAATCTGGTCTCTCACAAACACTGCAATCCCGCCGCCACGTTGTGAAATGCGGTCCTTTCGGAACAGTGTGAAGTCATGAAGCGAAGGATCCAGGGAGCTGTCTGACAGCCAAGTCTCGGTAATGGAGATAACATCAACACCATTATTCGTAGCCACGCAATCAAGCTCATCCATTTTAGGGCCGGTAGAGCGGGCGTTGCAAATCAGAAGTGATTATTTTTCTCTTTTTCGGTTCTTGAAACGTGTCAACGTTCGTAACATTGGGAGTTGTCTTTCGATCGAGGATGAGTTGCCTTTGGATCGAGTATTAGCAGACTACGTTTAGCTGAGTACAGCATTTTGTAGGTGATTTTCTACAACTTGCGTTACTCAAGCAGGCATAGCTTTAACTGGATGTGTTTTTACGAAGTATTTGTTAGCTGTTGTCAATCCCTTCGAAGAGTTTATGCCCGAAATATTGCGGCGAAATCGACGTGTAGATTAGCATATGAATACGGTGCCCTGTCTTCGTTGAATGGACCGAAGTCGAGTTTTTTTGGCAAGTATCCATCTTTACCAGGTGCACTGTTGGTAAAGTGTCTCCAATCGAGCCATCTATATCATTTGACGATCTTAAATGGCGGAGAAGTCACGATTTTATTGGCTCTGTTGGCAGCGAACAATGGGAATGCACATTTGGAGACGCGCGTGACTTCGATGATTCACGATCAGTTAACAAACAATCCCCTTAAAATGGGGATCATTGAGCCCTTTGGAGGGATTATTCAGCCCTTTCGAGGGATTATCAAGCCCTTTCCAGGGATTATCAAGCCCTTTCCAGGGATCACTGAACCTTTAATTTTTCGAGGGATTATCCAGCATAATATTCGACGGATTTTCAACCCTAATCGATCCAGTGGAAGGAACGATTTGCATGACAGCGCCCATTGGGAAGAGCCAGAATGTCTTTTTGTCAATAAAGAGCGCAAGCAAAGAATTTTGGTTCAGAAGATCGTGGGAAACACATTCACGAAAGCTATGCCTGGTTACCATGGGCATGTAATTAGTAATCCGGCAAATATTCGAAGCTCAAATGAAAGGCAATCTCGACAGTGTCTGCACTTAAAACAAGTCAAACTTTACAGAAAGCGAAACAGAGAACCATCGAGAGTACCATCTAAAGTTTTAAAGTTAATGAAACGCAGAAAGTTAAGAAGCAGAATTAAACGTTATCTTAAAGAAAGTTTTCCCATATCATCTGTTTCATTCAGCATTGCAACCAATTACAAACTGTGGATTATCAAGGTTGCTGGTAGGAAGGAGTCATTTTTACCAATTTTTTCAGTAAGAAATTTCAACGAGAAAGTTGTTGGACATCTAGATCCAATTTTAATTATTATCCAATATTATTGTGCCAGTCCTTTGACAATAAGAATTTCAATTTGTCGGAAAAGAAGCTTTTATTATCTGGAGATGTAGAATTAAACCCTGGTCCTGTAATAATACACAACTTATTAAATACACGGTTACGTAGACATGGATTGACACCATTAGATGTTGGTGGTAGTGTTGATTGCTTTTTTAAATCTGTATCACATCAGTTATATGGGGACTCGAGTCATCACTTAGCAATTAGAGCTGTAGGTGTTGAATATTTAAGAACAAATCCAGAGAGATTCATTGAAAGCTATGTAGGTAAATCACGGCCGGAATATTTGAACAATATGTCTATGCAACAAACATGGGCTGATAACATCATTATACAGGCAGTAGCAGACTCGATGAATTTAAATATTCATGTAATAGAATCTAGTGAAAATTTTGCAGAAATGACTGTTATTCAAGGAACACGTTTGACACCGCACCAACGATCTATATACCTAGGGCATATTGGAGAACTGCATTGTCTCTACTTTGCCATCTCTTCCACAGACAAGTGCTAATCAAATTGCTAATGAGAGTTCTGATATAAATACCATCTTAAACCACCATGGTTGTGGAACTGATACTAAAGAAAGACGTAACACTTACATGAATAACTACAGCTTGAAGATCTCTCGTACCGCCTTTGCTTCAGCTAATATTTCAGCAGTGGCGGTTGTGGTTATGTCGTCTGGCCAAGCACCTGGGTGTGGGAGCCATTTCGGACCATGCCACCAGAGGTCGTTATCTTGTGCTACAGGCCCTCCAAGACTCCCAAGGTCTGCTGGATTCTCTTTGGTGGGCACATGCCTCTACATTATCCAATTCTTATCTCGGATTTTGCGCACCCGGTTGTGCACAAACTGCTTGTATTCTCCTTCTCCTCTTATCCAGTGAAGCGCAACTGTACTGTCTGACCAACAGTAAACTTGGTCAACCGGATATCCTTCCAGGGCTTCTCTGACGTTAGTGGCCATATTAGTTGCCATGTGACAGGCGACCACCTCCAGGCGTGGTATGGTGAGACCTTGTTTGGCCAATCGAGCT
>BLFK01000926.1:2412580-2420080 GCA_014634185.1 Astreopora myriophthalma
TTGACAATGTTGCTAGCAATACAAAATCATTCTGAAAACTTGAACAGTCAACATTGAAAGGGGGAGAGGGGGTGGGGAGGTGGAAAAGGTTCAAATTGTAGATCAGGCGGGTATTGAAAGCTAGAAAAGGTGTTTTTTAACGGGAGTGTCTCACCAATTTTGCAACTTGTTGTAGCAACCAATCACAAACAAACAAGATGACCCTCATCGCCATCCAATCAAAGGGAAATAGGTCATGTTGTGATTGGTTCCTTATGATGTCATCGATCCATCATACCTTAAGGGACAAACGTTTTGTGGTTATAAAGGCACAGTTCTTGCGACAACATCATGTCAGAAAAAGAAGGAACAAGTAGTACCGATTCGAAAATCCACTCGGCGATCGAAACCTCCTACCAAGAAGAAGAAGACAGAAGTCACACAAACATGTGGAGGAAACAATGCCGCGACCATTCCCAAAGAAATAGAGGGAATAAAGCAATAGGCCATTTGCATGATGGCGTCATTTTACTACCAAGACCAGAATGCATTGAGTAGCTTCTATTGACAGGCAAATTTTACCAATTGTCCCGTTATTCCCTGAAGAGTGAAAAAAATCTGCATAAGAAAGCATTTTTGCAAAGCATCCTGGTCTTGGTAGTAAAATGACGCCATCATGCAAATGGCCTATTGCCAGCCATGTCACCAATGCCACCCACACCCACTGTGCAAATATTGAAGCAGACCCGCCAAGAAGGGGAAGTGTGGCCACCCAATGAACCCACCACCATCGAGGAGCTCAAGGGGTAGATTCCCGATTGCTCGTTGATGGAAATAGAGAATGTAAAATGCGCGTTTCACGGTTGTTTGTTGGAGCATCGTAAGTCAGACAATGGGTTTAAATATGTGAAATGCGCTGAGCACCCGTGTGCCTTCATTGCGAGTCACAAAGAAGTACACAATTACTTAGAAGCTGTGGACCAACAACGACACGAACACCTTGTGATAAACGTCGGAAAAGAGCACTCCAAATGGCCAAAGATGATTTGTCACTTTGAAACAAAGCAAAAGTGAAAAAACCACTACAGCCTCAATACCCCGGCTTCGCACCATTCCTGGTGGCTTACCAACCAAAGAAGCAGCAGAAGGTAAAGCCACTTCGATATCAGGCGTACAAGTGGAGTGGAAGACCGCTCGATTTCAAATGGGTTGTCACATGGCCCAACGCCTATCTGACGGATGCTTTTCACAGAAAACATAAACGACTATAAGATAAGTTGTTGTCCTTCGGTAGCATATAGATAGAAATAATTTCAAGTTAGAAAGAAAGCATATAGATAGAAATTTCAAGTTAGAAAGGTAGCATATAGATAGAAAGTTTTCAAGTTTCACGGTAGTGTTAGGCCTCATTCGAACTTGAAATTATAAACGACTATGATTGGTCAATGTTGTAATTTTTTTAAATTGGTTCAAAGGTGTAATAAAAAAGAATGGAGCCATTTGATTGACGTAGTTGTTGTTTGAGTGAGAGCGAGCAAATATCCAAACTAAGATGCTTGCCGCAATGGAGAGAAGGACGGAGTTACATCGATCCTCTTTGAAAAAGCGCAAGACCGTTTGACCAAAATACGCGCGAAACGCACAAAACAGAAGCGCGCGAAAAGGAAGCCAGGGAGCGATCAAAAAATGTTGATAACATCGTAAGAGAAGTCATTGCAACTTGTATTATCGACCCGTTTCGAGAACTGGACAAGTTTGCCGCTTCTTTGAAGCTTGAGATATACTATGCTAAAGAGTTTTCGCCATGTTTTGTCTCTGTAGATGAAATGTATTAAATAGGTTGTCAACAAGCCTGACGCAAAATGATTTTTTGTTTCTCCGTTGCATAAAATCGTTTTTGATTTCGTAAACTATACTTAAACAGTAGTATTCAGTCATTTGAAATGTGTGGTTGGTTTCTAAGAAAGAACTAACTTTTCCGCTCATAGCTCAAGGGTAGAGCGCGAAACTGTAGATTTTTCTTTCATAAGTTAATTTGGTATACTGGGCAGCGATCATGCCCAGACACGTTCGGGTAAATTGAATATTCATCAAAAATGATACTGTGGCTTCTCATTGGCTCTGTGACCAACCCTTTGTAATTTGAATGACGTCGGAGCTTTCTCATTGGATGACCATGACATCACTTTTAGCTCATTGGCTCGTTGTCTTTCCCAATGTTCTTTTAGCTTTATATTTGCGATAGCACCCGGATGGTTGGGTGGACACATGAGAGAAGCACAATACACACATCTCTCTTCAATCCTCCCACCATGCGCACCAATAAATATATTCATAAAAATCCTCATACACCTATATGTCCTGTATCTCATTAAAAACCCTCCCTCATGATCCCATAGGGTTTACCATAAACCCTCCCCCAACCCTAATTTATGCGTTCTTAATTTATGCGACATGGGATCGAGGTTTTTGGGTCTGGTTGCTCTATTGTGTTTCCCTTGTTAATTTATGCTAATGTATGGACATGGGATCGATATTTTCGGGCCTGAATGATCGCATGCAACTACTGTTGTTCCTGTCTTGTTTTCCGGGCCCGAGCGGACGCTGTCGATTTGGTATTCAAGCAACAATATAAGGCCGACAACACACGATTCAACATGTGTTGATCAACAGATGTTGAAGGCCTTGCACAACAACAGTCCGGCTGTCATGCCATGTTAAATGTTGAAATAGGCCATTCAACATGTTGAACAACGTCGAAAATAGAGAAAATAGAGTTGCGGTCCCGGCGATTTCTTACTGAAACTCTACATTTATAACCTCCCATAAGCGGACACCTCTTGTGAGCGGTACCGGACAGTTTTTTTGAAGCACCAACGTGCTAAAATAACTGCCCTTAAGAAGACAGTGCTCCTTAAACTCGAGCTGGAACGACATTTCCATTGTATTACACTTCATTTAGGTCGCCGCTTCACTTGCTTGTAAAAACCTAACGATATTTGAAAAAAGGTCACTGTACAATCTGAAATGCCCTGCAACGCAAAGAGCCACCCAGGACCTGGTTAATTTCTAGCCGACCAAGGGCGTTACATGACTTTGAGAAAGCAGCTGTTTCTTGTAAAATGGGGTTCGATCTCAACTGAGAGTGGTACACTAAAACCTCCCACGGTGCACAGAAATCGAGAAATGTAGAGTGTGCGAGAGTTATGTGTGATCATCAGCTCCCCTAGAATTCGTGAATGCGGAAGACGAAGTGCCTTCATGCCCAGAGCTCATCAATACCGAAAAAATCTTGGCGAGATGTCAGAAAAGATATTCATCGTTGAAGATAGCAATGAGCCCGTAAAACAAGACCCCAAACTCGACCATGTGGATCAGGAAACCAGCGATGAGGATGATGGCGTTGATGATGATCAAGATTTTGACTGTCCTCTTAAAAACCCAGGTGTCTTAAAAATGCGCAGCGCAAGCTCTAAGAATAGCCAAGCATCTGTCCTAGTTTGCCGACTTTCAAAGCAATGAGGAATTGTCTAATGCTGTTCTAAAAGTTTAAGAGATATGAGGCTCAAGGAACCTCTAAATCAATCAAGTATCTATAGTTTTTTCACAGCTTTATAAGATCGGTATCGGTATACTGTACGATCTCTTTGAATGAAAACTGTTTTCTTTGGCGAGCTGTAGCTTACTCGAGATTCATCGCTCCTTGCCATATTATTCACGATCCGTGCAAATTTTCACATTTTCCAGCGTCCAGTTGCTGTTTCATGATGTTGTTTTGCTCGAGCAATCGAGACATTTTTAAAATTGGCATTCGAAATGTAGACTTACAATTTTCATTTCAGTTAATGATTTTATGATAGACTGTGTTCAAACGGTTAACAGAAATTGTAAAAGTACAACGGTAACTCCATATCCGAGTTCAAGCTGCGGGTTAGATCACTATAAATCGCTTTCATGTTGCTTCTAACACTTCCCGCACGATACTGGAAATTTAATTTAAAAAAAAAGACAACTTGTGACTATGAAGAAAAACAACACGACAAGGGGAAAAAAAAAAAGAAGAACAAGTCAACAACACGGATATTACAGATGGTTACCCATCCAAGTAGTAACCCCAGCCAACAGGTCTTAATTTCAGTGAGAAGCACCAGCACGTGGCTGATTACAAGGTAGGCGGTTGTGTTATCTTGAGCTCCGTTGATGGCCATTTACTAGTTGCTAATCTAAAATCGTCTCCACTTATCCTTGGAAGCTCCGACTTACGACACCTTCAGTTAGATGGTGAACGCTTGCTATGGAAAAGTGATCTAGACTTGTTGAAGAATTTCGTAAAGAACATGCAGTCTACAACAACATGGGAAATGGTCGTCACCCGGTGAGAACACAAAGCAATTCAAAAGTAGCCACAAAAATCTCACTATTAACTGGTACTGCATAAAACAACATACTCTGTGTTTCCAGTGTCGAGATGGTCCGAATTTAAGGATAAACTAGTTCAGCTACTTCAGAGTAAGTCAGGAATGTCAAGCAAAACCCCGGAGTCAAATGCATCTACCATATCGAAGCGAATTGAGCAAAAGTAGTGGTAGACGCCCCTTGGCGGCACTTTTGGCGGTTGGAAAAGGAGACTTCTGATTGGTCGATTCAAATTTTCGCGCCAGAACGGAGCACACTGATTGGTGAATTTCAAAACACGGCCATTTTGAATAATAAAGACCGGGGATGACATCATCACGCTCGAAACCGAAAATGACTTCATCAAACCGGAAGTCACGTCCAAATCAGTAAAAAACGAATTTTGAACGAATGAAAACAATTTTTAATGAATAAAAACAAAACTAAGTACAAGCGGGAACGTAGGGAGGTCCGTGTCACGCTCCCGTTCCTCAAGGTGTTTAAAAAACGACTCTTGACACAGGGTCACCATAGGTCCGGCACCGTCCGAGTCTCTGGGCAAACCCGTCCTGGTCACCACGATTTGCATGGATGCCCCTGGCACCTCATCGTCCGTGTAGGGAGGCGTGTCGAGCCACACGAAACCGTACTGGCCATCGTCCGTCGAGAGCTCGTCGTCGGCGATGTCATCGTTGTCGAGGTCCCCAGACACGAAGCTGAAAGCGAAGGTAGAAGTCGTGTCCGAGGACAGCTCGTCGTCGGCATCGGCATCGTCGATGTCTGTGACACTCACCGTGTCCCCACCTTCACTCTTGGCGTCCAAGGGGGGTGCACTCGCCGAACCCAGTGGGATCAGGAGGGCACGGCAGTGGGGGCAGCACCAGTGTTGTCGGTCATAGTCGCCAAATTGGGCCAGACAGAACCGCATCAGGCAGAACACGTGCATTCACTTCCCACAACAGGGGGTCTTGGCTGGTTTCCACAGGTGTACGCCCCGGGAACCTTGGCGGGTGGCGTAGAGGTTGACCGCGGACAGTCAAGCCATCAGTTGGAGGGTGGGTACGTAGGGTACAGTGTAGTGCAGGCAGATCAGGCGCGGTTCTTCTTGGGCAGCCACCATGATGGTTTGGAGTGAAGCGAGCGGGGTCATCCTTTATAGAGCCTTTGAGAGACACGTGACACGGTCCGGGTGGACCAATCAGGGTCACTTTTTTGAAAAAGTCACCCAGAGGGGGGATAGGGGGTATCCCCCAACAGACCCTTTCAACCACGTGAGACGCATCCGGGCTCCCATTGGTCGAGGCGCACTCGATAAAAGGGAGACCTCACCGAGAGACGCGCCATTTTCCAACATGGAGAGTTATTGGGATATCCTCCCACCCGAACTTCGAGCCATCATTTTGGACATGAAAGCAAGGATGGAACACCCTGACAAGATGTGTGCTGTGGCGAAAGAACTCAACGAGCTGTCCGTGTGTCCCTTCAAGAGACTGGCCGTCATTTCAGCCACCAATCCGCCCAGCCGTGCCCACCCCGGATTGTTCCACTGTTCTCGGTGTGAGATGTTTCACATCCTCAGGAACCAGTGGCTGTTCCCAAGGTCCCGTGCCGCGAATGTTGGACATACCCTTTATCGTCGATGACCCGGACCGCTTCCCACAGTGACCAAACCGACCCAGCTCCACCCTCAGACCCGGACCGTTCCTGGATTTTTCCCTCGGGGTCTCTTGAGACCCCACCTTAAATGATACGAAAGCAATGACCAATAATTATGAAAAAATGAATAACAAATTGAATGAATTTTTCCTATGTACAATCAAACACTCAAAAAGCGCCATGCCCATTTGACGTTCACAAAGCGCATGTCTCTCTGGCGCCCCAAGGCCCCGCGCATCCACTGCACAAAATGGTAGCACTCCACCCTCGGGCAATGATGGCGGTCGGGATCGTCGTGATGGCCACAGGTTGCCACGGTGGTCAACTGCGTCAGGTCGTCGAACTTGGGACAGGCGTACTGTTCGAGATCAAAGTACGGAATGTTCAAGCTTTTGAGCAAGTCCTTTTCGTAATGGCCGCCCTTGAAAGCCAAGCGAGGACGTTCGGGTGTCTTGTAACGTGCGTACAACGTCTGGAGGTCTTCGGGCAATTCGCCCAAGGGAACGGCCTGTTCGCTCTCGTGGGCATAGAAAGGCAAACCGTGCACACGTTCTCGTACGTACCGAGTGGTCTTGCGATCAGCCACGTCCAAGCGACGCCAGAGGTACGAGTGAGCATAATGTTTGGACCCGTGATGTTGGCCGGTCCAATCACACCAACCCAGTTCCCGCGGGACGAAGGTGGCCCATCCCGCTTCTTTCTTGTTGAGGTGCACACTGTACCCGTCCAGGTCGACGACCAAGCACACATTGTTCAACAATGTTCGATCCATGACGCTCACTCACACTGACTGTTTCAGTTCCAACCGCATTTTTTATATACACACCAAGTCCACGCACGCATGCACCCACGCACGCACTCACTTGCCTTTGTGGTTGTACACGTACCGTGGCTTGAGGGACGGCATAAACGCGTACCGAGGCCATTCCATCACCGGCGACGGGACTTTCTTCTTCGTGTCTTCGGGCGCCGGAAAGAGACTGTGGATGACTGGGTACTTTGGTTTAGGCTGTAGGGGTTGACGCCACCCCAGTGGAGCAGGTGGGTCGAACAGGGCCACACGGCATAGACGGACTTCGGGTGACCACGGCCGATCCGTCCATTGGAAAAAGGTCGTGACGGTGGCGCGTCAAAAACCCGCGTCCTTGGTTGGGTGTGTCGCGTTGCACCACGGCCACGTGGGTGGGGTGACCGCAGTAACAGAAGAACGGTCCGTCCTTAATGTCTGGATGGAATTGGAACTCAGGAGTTTTCAGCAATGCGGGAGCCTTGTCGAGACCCACCCACACGGGACACTGTTGGTTGATGCATTGGACGTACCGCCAGCCTTTGCGGGAGACGTCGTGGTGTAAGGGTAAGTCCTGGATGGGGCAAGAGAGATCCCAGGGCGTGGTATCGTTGCCCAACCGTGCACTCAATTCGAGATGTTGACAGCCTTGGGCGTGGCATCAGGCGGCAGCTTTTTGACGG
>BLFK01000926.1:2425080-2435080 GCA_014634185.1 Astreopora myriophthalma
ACATTAAAAACATTACAGAGGTTCTCGGGCGTCACAACCTCTCCCTCAGGGGTTCGGGTCCAATGACGTTCCAAACAACGGAATCCCTTGTAGTGAGTTCGACAATCACCACAGAGATCGGTAGGGCTCATTCGAGTCCGGGCAATCCCTCTGCTTGCAAGACCCGCACTTGGGGCATCCCTTCGCAACACTGTTAGGCGACCGTGGCGGCAGAAAGGACTCTGTGGCAGTTCGGACGCACTTCTTTAGGACGGGGTTGTCGTGGTAGACAAGCGTACTTCATGTGCTCTTTGCAGGAATGACAAACAGTGACGACGCGACCACCAGCTCTGCAGGCGTGGTGACACCCCAGGTACTCGTTTCTCGGTGATACATGGCAACCGGAAGATGTCTGGTGCTGTTGAAGTGAGACAGACCGTTCAAAAGATTGTCCACGAGGTGGACAAACGTAGGTGTAGGGATACACGTGGGCCACAGTAGCTGGTCCGGTGGCAATTTCGACAGCAACACAGTGAGTGAAGTGAGACCCCAACGAGAGGGGTCCGTTCTTATAAATTCTGCGAGTCTTACGTGACTCAGCCCGGGTGGTCCAATGAAGGACTTGGCCCAGGCCTCTATCAAAAAAACCCTTTCGGAGGGGGGATGGGGCTATCCCCCAGAAGGCCCCTCCATACCTTGTGGGGACAGGCCACGCTCCGACTGGTCGGTACGAATTCAATAAAAGGAGGGCCCGTTGCGACAGCCTCTGGGATATTCTCCCACCCGAAATTAGAGAGAACTTTAAAGATGAAAGCAAGAGTCGAGCACCGTGACCAGATAAAACTGGTGGGAAAGGAAATGAGCGAGCTGGCGCTCTGCCCCTACAAAACGTTTGGCGCCATCGCAGCCACCAACCCACCCAGCAGAGCCCATCCCGGATGCCACCATTATTTCTGTTGCGGCTGGGAGTCACCAGCTGTACCTGAACCTGGGCCGAATGCTATTGAGCCCGGACACACTTGTCATCCCTTAACGGACCCGGACCGTCCCTGGAAAAGCCATCCTCGGGGTCTCCTGAGACCCCACCATACATGATAAGACAGTCATGACCAACACTTATGAAAAAATTATGTACACTGTCTTTATTGTACCAAAAATCCCATCAAGCGCATTCAAACGCCGTGCACAGTCCGTGTTCACAAAGTGCATGTCTCTCGGGCGTCCTAACGTCCCTCGCAACCACTGCACGAAATTCTTCCACCGGTCTTCAGAGGCAGGCCAGATCGTGTGGATGGCAGGAGGGCGTTGCTCGTTCTCCGGGTAGTGGAACTGCTCACCGCGTTCATTGCATTCCCAGGTGCGGCAGGGCAGGGGCGAATTGACCAGTTCCATGCGTCTTAGCTGGACCTCAGGCCACAAAGGCAGATCTGTCAACTGGAAGAAGGGGCACTTAGCCACTTGATGACAGGTCAGGTAGCATCGACTCGGTTGGGCGTGTCCCTCTGTGTCACGGCGGCCAGCGTGTGTTCCCCGTAGTAACAGAAGAACAGCCCCCTCCTGGACGTCGGGATGGAGTTGGCGTGCCAGGGCCTCCAACAAAACGGGGCGCGGTCATCGCCCACCCACACTGGGCACGTCTTCTCGACGCACTGCATGCAGGCCCAGCCTTTGAGCGAGACGTGGTGGTGCAATGGCAGCTGGTGGATCGGCCATGTCATCACCAATGTGAGCGGCTCGAACCCTGGGACCTTGCCGGGTCATGACACGGCTGACCCTTCTTCCAGCACCTCGTCTTTGTACGAGGGCAATTAGACAGGCTCCTCCATAGGTGGAAGGGGCGTTGGCAAAGGAGGTGGCAACGGGTCCAGCTCCGGGAGAGGGGGAATGCTGGCCAGCAGTTCCTCGATTGTCTGAGGTTCTGGCGTCTGCAGCATGTTCCCCCACCTGCCGAGCACGACAGGATGACCTCATCGGGACTGACGGTGATTGGTTGGGAAAGTATGGCCTTCCACTGAAAGTACTGAGCACATGTCCCTCCACGCACATGGGGCCAGGAAAGGTTCGAGCAAGTGCTCCTCCACCTGGTCCCGATAGGCTGGGCGGCCTGGGGGGTCTATAAGAGTGCCCCGTCCGTGTGACGTCTCGCAGTCAAGAGTTATCACCACTACTCCCAGAATGTGAGCTGAGACGATTTTGACACCGACGACGCTTACTTGTTGGCCCGCATGAGACACGGACTGGCCACCGGGCACATGTTCAAGGAGACCTACCTCCATTGGGTGCAAGATCTAGCCAACGCTTTGGAATGCTCGGAGTTGGGCCCGCTGTACAATGCCAAGACCGCTGCTGCTTTCATGCCAAGAACCCCTCCTCCTCCCTCACAGACGTTAACAGGGCAGCCAGAAACCGACCCCTGATGAACCATCCCCACCCACCCCAACGACGGATTGACCTCCTGGAGCAGCAATTGAGTGAGGCGCAGGAAGCCCGCCTCTACCACAAACGGATTGAAGTGCAACTCTCAACCATGACGGAACTGAGCCTGGTGACGGGAGGTGCGATAGGTACCGATGTATTGGTGGAAAAATATGCCCGCGAACTTGGGATCCCTTGCCCCATGGTGGTCAGTCCGTCCCATCATCGAGCACGAGACGCGATGCCCTTGAGCTACGAAGCCCTGGAAGAAGGCTGGGAGGTGTTGTGCCGTGTGAGACAACCGCAACCCGGAGAACGTGTACACGTGCCCGTGTGGGAACTGTTGAGCCACAACTACCAACATTGTCAAAGATGCCAACGCGGTGGTGGCTTTTGGACATTTGGAGATCGACGGTGTGACGGTCCGAGGCAGGACAGCCAGGACGGACTGGAGCGTGGTCTTGGCTCACCAGAGGGAGAAACCCAAAAACCTCCACGACGTGGACCAGAACCGATACTTTGCCTACACCCAGCATCATTTCGTCCTGACCCAGACCGTCAACGGCAAACGAAGATGGGATCCCAACGCTGTCAGGCTGCAACGCCACGGTGGGCATGCGTGACCTGCTCCAGTATTGCCAGGCTGTGCAACAATTGACAACTCTGTTGTGGCATGCCTCACCTCATGCGCAGACCTACCACGCATTCAGGGCTCGACACTAACGGTGGTCAAGTAGACAATGGCCAGTGGAAATTACACTTTGGCCTGTAAAAGTTTGGGCATACAGACCTTTTTGGCCTGAGGAAACTCTTTAAAATCTAAGTTCACATTTGAGATCAAATGAGAATTATTTGTACGTGTCACTTGGAAAACTTTACCATATAAGTTTCTTGGGCTTTTCAAATTACTGAAAACGATCAATCCCTGAATGCTGCACGGCTTAAAGGCGATTTGTCGAATGCAAAACCACAGAGACAAGAAACTTGACACCATTCCATTTACAAGTAAACTGCAGTTCTCTATTTTTTGCTGGAGTGCGCTTCTCGTCCAATCCTTGGAAACCTAGAACTTCTTTACAGCCTTATTACGATAAAAGTATAACATAGTTTGATTGCCTAAAATCACGTGAGAGTCAGGCAGTAGTGAAAAACTGAATAACAACTAGTAAAATACGAGCGCCTAGGCTTAATTAGCAAACGAATCCCATTTTCTTCACGTGATCTCCAGAAAAGTGTAGTTAACCAAACCGTAAAGTCAAAGCTAACATTTTACAAGAGTGCTTAGGCATAATCAGGAAACGAGTGCTGTTTCGAGAAAAGTGTAGTTAACCGAACCGCAAAATGAAAGCTAGAACAAGGCAATGCTGTTGACGCCACGCTTAAAGAACTAGGTATACTACATGTAATAATATTTAATATTTATATTGCGCCTTTTCTATAAAAATAATCAAATGGTAATTTGCTGGAACAAGGCCCTGCTAGAATGAGGCAATGTTGTTGACGCCACGTTTAAAAAAACGAGGTATAATGCAAAGTAATTTGTCATTTTTATTCTGGCAAAAACCGTGTGCAAATTAGATGACTGCGGGTAATCACTGAAACGAGCGTGTCAGAGTGTGACACAAGGCCATTTCATGACAAAACACCATGAAGGATTGCAGCTGTAGGACAGCGGGACTGCAGGGGCAGTCGTTGAATGCATAAATTGTATCTGGCACTGCAGGACCACGGTGGCAACTACCTAATGTTGCATTTAGGTAGATGGGTATTCTGCAGTGTTTTAACTTGGCGTCAAATAGGCCTGACCATTTAAAATGCGTTTGCAAATAAAAAGAAGTACATGCAAATTGCGCTAATAATCCTTATTAATGAATGAATAATGGAAAGGAGAACATCTTAGAAATTTCTCATACATTTACAATCGGTATACCTTTGGTAATATGTAGTGGGTAGACTCCCAGTGCCACATGAAATCATTTGCGGTTTGGAATTTATAGTTGCACAATATTTGATACGATGAAGAGCAACTTACAACATTTATTGTAACAAATGATTCGTTAAGGAACAGGAAAGAAGTCCGTTGTATTCCAGGAAATCAATAAGCTCCATGCTTTACAAGTTACTGTGGCTTAGGCCAAGAAATCTAGGCCAATTTAAAGTAATAGTCACATTAGGTCTACAGAAAACAACATTTCTAATTACGCACAGGAGCACAGAGAACATGCCCTTCTTTGGGCACTTGCATGAGTGCTTATAAATTTGATATGGAACGAAAACGAGAACCCGAAGGGGCGAATGATCTTTGGCACCCCTTATGCTGTTTAAGGACTGAAGGAACGTGGCATGAGCATACCAGCAAGCCAAATCAAAAATAGTCAAAACACACTTAATCCAGATTTGACGTGTGCTTGACGTGTAGTGTATTTGATTTCAGAAGCCACATATTTCTACATATGAACAATTGTGAGAACAAGGGTCTGGAATGTCAGGTGCCTGTATGCAAGGCATTGAAAATGCGGAAGGATATGGACACACACAACGACCAGGCAGCTGCTTCACATTACACACTGCAATGTGCAGAAATCCAGACTGTGTCGCCTATTATGCGAGGGGGTAAATATCTATATTGTTATTTGTATGTTTAAATTTGAATAATGTAGGTCAAATTTTGCCATTTCCATCCTTGCCATCCGCAACAACAGAAGACAGTAAATAGTCTCAGTGCAGTGACATGGTCTCCAATAAGCTAGCAAACTGCATTATTATTTTGGGGTTCCACTGATTTAAAGACATCCTTAGCGTTTTTCAGTGACGCCAAAATAGCGGTGCTCTATGTTAACAACCAAAGATGCCGTTGCTACTTTTTATGGGTAGCCAATCCGTAATTTCACCTCCCAGAGGTTTCAAACACTAACAACATGTCAATAATTCCGAAAGGAATCATTAAAAATCTTGGTGCCCCTCTAGTTTCTCAAAGTTCGCTACGGCCCTGATAATACAGGCATACTGTCGTCGATTAAAGAGTATAGTAAGTGTAGCGATAACTCTCCCATAAGTCAAGCTTTCATCGCTTGTTGAGTTCTACGGACCTCTAGGACTCCACCTTATCTTTGTGCTTACCCGTCTGAATAGAACTAAAGGAAATGCTCCAAAACATTGTGAGAGCACTGACCATGATAGGGGGTGGTAAATGGGCCTGGGGGGGGGGCTAGATCACATTTCACGGAAATAAAACAGTCCTTTCACGATCCACGAAAACGAAGACATGATAAAAAAATCACAGTTCACGGGGACTTAAACTCGTATTTCACGTTTCACGGAAAATAACTTGGCAAAATCACACCTCACGGCTGCGATGGAAATCACGATTCGCAAGGAAAAAAACTAGCCATTTTACATTTCAGGGGGGAAAAAAGAGTGGATGGCGTTATCCACCTTTCGAACAACGTAACTAGGGCCAGCATATTATGGTTAATTATGACATCCATCATGCCCTCTCGGAGCAAGGGAGGACCACCTCCAGGTAAAACCTAAAAATGACTCAGTTATGAGGCATCTATTAACTTGCATGAAAAAGTTTCTATCGCAATAACTACCGTGTCACTATAACTGCCAAAATACTGTACCTAAATTAACAATTAAGCAGGTATGCTATTGCTTTTTAGCTAGGCATCTCTCTTATTGATCTGTGCGACACATAGTCGGCTCCCATCGTAGTTATTTATAAATTGTGACGTTGTTTCCAAATAGTTTCATCTTTGCTACTGGAAAACATCGATCGATCGATTCATTTTTATTGAAATTAACTTAGACGGCACACAGGTCTAGGGAACACTTACAACTGTGAATTTCCTTGGCTTTTTGGACGTCAAATTTTGCTCCCCGGAGCTAATAAATATTGAATGTACAGCATGTTTTAACGTCATCCCCAATTCTTCTTTGCCAGTTAATTACTATAACAACTTTGGCTACAGTTAGGGATTTCACAACTCAATCAGTTTGAGCCGAGGAGCAATTAAATTCACTCAACTTCCTGTGGCTCATTAATAATTGATATCACAACAAGAGTGAGCTTTTTAAAACACCTATTAAAGGGAGACAAACCCAAATATCAAGTTCAGTTGTTCCCACATCGACCAAGACTGCAGAGGATCGTATCGGGCCTTATGTGCTTCAAGTCAGATGAAGTGCTGTTGCATATTCGTTCTTCACTGGCCGATTGTCTGTTTTCTTTGGCTAACTTGCCCAAGGAAAAGCACGCATGCCAATCAAGGTACGAAAAAATATCCCTGTTTTCTTTAAGTCTTACTTGAAAATAATCTTTCTTGCGCGTGCGTTTCTCTAAACCTTCGGGCCTATTTTGTGTGCTCATGGCATAATTTCAGTCCTACGCATCTTAAAAAGGAAGACGTTTCCAGGCATGGAGTTTTGCACCATTCTTGCCCTTTCTTATCTTGAAACTAGCACATGTTGAAGACCAGGGCTTCCGAATCACTAACGGATCCCAGTTTTCCAAATGGTTTTGAGAGGCCGAAAATGTGTACGCAAAAGAAACGCGATTTCTGCCCACATCAGGTAAAGCGAATACAACACTTAAGTGTACCCTCGTAGCCGGTGCCATGCGTACCACAGTTCCTTTGACATTTTCGCCTGAAAACTCAAATCAGAAGACAAGCTTTTCGTTTATGATACTTCATAAATTTACCGGCTTCCATTTGAAATAATGTCAATATGAAAAAGAAGAAGAAGAACTGCACATCGAACTTAGCCAATTCATATTGTAGTGTGTAAAGTCCAATCATACCTATAGGTCACGAAAAATAAACTCGGACTTGAATTTTAGATGTTTCAAGACAGTTCGATTAATAATGCCACTCATTACCGCGGAAAATCAGTAAGAGAAGCTATGAATGCCACATGGAATGCAATCAACAAACTCCATAAGCAGTATGAAATAAATTTAAATAAACTTCTACTTGATCATGAAGCAACGAAAGTTTTTTAGTGTCAATTAGCTTCTCTGTTAGGTAAAATAAGTGAAACCGTAAATTTGATGCAACTGAGATGACCAGAACCGGTTAGTTTTGGTGCTCGGCTTTCATACTTGGTTGGGAATTTACCCAGCTAATGACATCAATTGAACAGCTTGCAAACGTTTCAACTTCCAGACTTCAAATTAAACACCACTATAAGTTTCAATTGAGTTTTAAATTTATTCCTCGAGATATCACAAGTCAGTTTGGGTGTAAAATCAGAGCCCCTACAGCACAAAACTAGTTGCAACATGAACAGGACCAGGTATCCTTGTCGTCAGCCAAACGGTCAAGCGATCAAGAGTGCGACCTTGTGTTACATAAGTCCAATAATCGTGGCAAAATGTAGTATTGTGAAGGCGCAGTGTGTGAGCAAAGTCGACGGAGTAGACATTCAAAAAGCTTGGAAGGATGTATGTAAAACTAGAGATACTTGTGACAAGGCAGTTTCAGTTAAGAATCAGTAACTCGATGGGTTTTTCTTTGCTATTATAAGGGAAGCGAGATTAAGATCAATTCAATTATGGGAATTAGTAATTTGCAAATGGACACGAATAACTTTTGGGAATAAAACTTCGATCTTGGGAACGAATAACGCCCTCACGGGAACACGACTCCGCGTCTTTCGACACACAGAGTAGTAAAGGGCTATGTCATGCATTTTTAGACAATTTCACGACCCATCAGATCCTCAAATAAAATAAAACATCACAATAACCACTTGCAACTGTAAAACAACATAAAAGAAGTACAACAAAGCAAAAGAAGTGCATGGATGGGCAGAAAAGGACAAGATTGGAACGGACTGCATTTAGCTTATCTTAAAAAAGTCAGCCCGATTTTTTCAAGTTTCATATGATTGGCCTGGATAATGGTCACTTTTGCTCAGAATCATCTTGTTTGTCATGAAATAATGAATTGATCATACAAGTAAAGGAGCTTGAATTTACGATTTTCGAGTCAGTAAGTCGTCATTTCTCCGAATCACCCAACATAGCCTCTTTAAACTCCCTTTTGGGAACTTGTGCTTTTAACGATCTGAGAACTTGCACATGTTGTTCCGATGGTTCACGAGCTAAGCAAATGTCTTCGCTTGTTCGACACTCGAACTTTTCTGTAAGGGATCTGTCTCTTATTCAGAATACAAAAATACGGACAAGCCGTTTAGCTATGATAAGAATCTTTTTGATAAGAACGTTGAGGCAGAGAACATACTAAGAACATACCTCAGGCTGAGAGTTAGTTACGAACATCTTTAGTCTGCTCGGTTCTCAGTACTATAAAAATAAAGGAAAAATAGATGTAAAACTGTAGTCGAAGAACAATTTACCCAAATACTTAGAGCATATTTTTGTTTTTCAACAATGTGGTTTTCATATTGCATGGTACACTGAGGAACATCTCATTTTGTAGTTGTACATTGTTCTTAATACTACTAGAAAACTGCAATTCATTGCGCAGTTCTTATTTATAACTTTTCCGAAATAACTTCCACACCATCGAAGTAACGTAACTTTACGTACATTATAAGAACGTTTTCAGGTTCACAAATCACCAAAAAATAAGAGCATTTCAGCCTCAGCTTCAAAATTAAACGTTCTTATAAAAAAAAGAGTGTATGTCACATTTATGCTCGATTTGTTACAGAGCAAATAACAGTATGTTCTAACGACGTAGCTCATTTTTCTTTGCCAGTAATTACCACAAGACCCGCTTTGTTAACCCTAAGGGATATAGATACTTGTTTGTGCTAAGACTGAAGAAATTAAGTTCACTGCAACTAGCTGTATCTGATGAATAACTGATAACACTGTAATAGGAATCTTAACGTTTATTAAGGAGAGGCAAACCCAAACAACAAGTTCAGTCGTTCTCAGATCGACCAAGACAACAAAGAAAAGTGCCACGCTTTATGTCGTCGTTCTTCAAGTATGAAGTACTGTTGCATATTCGTTCTTCACTGGCCGATTGTCTCTATTCTTTGGCTATCTTACCTACAGAACAACACGCATGCTGATCAAGGTGAGGAAAACAATTCATGTTTTCTCAAACTCTTCCATAAAAGTTAATTTTCTGCCGTGCGTTTCTCGAAGCCTTTCGGGCCTAGTGCGGGTATGCATGCCATAATTTCCTATCTATCTTAAAAACCAAGGCGTTTCCAGACGTGAAATCTGCAAACATTTTTGCCCTTTGTTATATGTATCTTTAAAAAATGTTCGTAACAGTCCAGCTTTTTGGAATAAGCATATCTCAGCTTTGCAAATGGTATTTGACCCCCAAATTTTTATACGCCGGAGAGAAACAGCACTTCTGACCACGTCCATGCAAAGCGAGGGTGGCTTCCCAGCCGGTGCCATGCGTATTACGGTTTGTTTGTCATTTTCAGCATTTGGGCTGAAAGTTTGACGATCTTGCTAACATCGTTCATCACGTATCAGTTCAAAAGTTGAAAAGAAAAAACAAGCTGTAGAAAGTTGCACCAAAATAAACAAGCAAGTCAAACTGTTTGTAAAGAAATTTAGTGGAGAGTCAAGAAGGTTGACAAAACTCTTTGGGTAAACAAGATTGGCAAC
>BLFK01000926.1:2454483-2479484 GCA_014634185.1 Astreopora myriophthalma
AACGGTATGCATAACTATTGATAAGGGTTATACGGAAATCTTTCACCGATTGCGATAGAACGTCGGGATAACAGCATTATTTTCTGCACTTTACATTTATAAGGCACCTTCAAGTATTATTAGTCGAAAAATAGCGCTAGCTACGAAACATTTTAAGCTCAAGCTCAGTTATCTCACCTTCATGATCATGGTGTTCCAAAGATTCGAGTCTCTCTGCCACTTGTAGTTGTGTGTTTTTTAGTCGGCTTAACTGGCTGTTGCCGTTTGCCATTTAGCGTGAAATCTTGCTAATTTCTTGCTGAAATCGCTGAAATCTTGCTAAATCTTGCTAAATCTTGCTGAAATCTTACTGAAATCTTCGCGGCCGCAACACATGGAAGAACAGTTCACACGAGAGCGAGGCTTTGCCATAGTGACGTCATTCTGGCAATCCCATAATTATCGGCGGATTTGGCACGCACGAAGAGAACTCAACATCGAACTTTACGAAGACGAACATGGCGTTTGGCAAAGTCGAACATTTTGTTTTGTTGACGTGAGAAAGTCCGCTGTTGGTAACTGTAATGTCGGATGTTGAGTCAATAGTGCGATGTTGACAACTGTGCAGTTGGATGTTGAGTTACAAATAGTCAACTAAAGTCCGATGTTGAGCCAATGGTCCGCTGTTGATAACTGTAATGTCAGATGTTGAGTCAATAGTTCGATGTTGACAACTGTAAAGTCCGTTGTTGATAACAACAAAGTTCTATGTTGACTGTAAAGTCCGATGTTGACAACGGTAAAGTTGGATGTTGAGTTACTAGTTTGCTTTTTGGTGGAGATGGTACCCCATACCCTTGGGTTTCCGGCGAACACACCTTGTATAAATGGAACAAACATATAAGACATGCAGTAGCGGTATTAGTTTGTATGAAAATGAGGAAAACGTGTTAATTCTGTGGCTTGACACAAGAGATTCCATCTGGCTGGCCCCAACTTGGCAGGTTAAATACCCGAAAAAGACGAAGTGACCCCACTCCCTCAAAAAACAAACCAATATATCGTATTTGTGGGTGTTTGTGCCATCAACAGTTTGTTGGCTTGTTAGCTATTAAAGCGGCCCTTTTTTGCGCACCGAATTTCTACCCATCAGTACAACAGAAAGTTATTACCAGACAGTAGTGAGCATAATGTGACAGAGGCTAATTTTGTAGAAGTCCATAAATGAAGTTTCCTTTGCGATGTCATTATGTAGCATTAAGGCCTGGTTTTCACTAGCAACGCAAGCATAAGCACAAGCAACATACGCAAACTCAGTAGCGTCTTCATAATCAACACCTTTTGTTAGGACAAAAGACACTAATGAACGACGAGATAATGCGCCTGCATATGTTGCTTGCGCTTATGCTTGCGTCGCTAGTGAAAACCAGGCTTAAATGTTCCAAGTTAACATTTTAATGAGAAATACTACCTTGTTAATGAAAAAATAACACACTGTTAATGAAAATGAGGTGGTAATAAACTTGGATTTGAAAGTGGTCATTGCTTTCTACTTGACCTTATTTTTGAAGAATACAAAGTGTTTAGAGCATTATTACGAGTGTCTCTTGCCTGGAAATAAACTGAACAAATCAAAATTGTACAGCAATATAACCTTAACAAAAAGATTTGCCAAATGAAAAATAACTTTCACAAGATGTGGGAAGCAGGTCTTTAGACCCTTTATGATGCTTTATAGTATGGCGTAGTCCGGCATTTGGCAAATGCTTAATATGCGTTGCTAACCTGAGAAATATGGCCACCGTCAAAGCAAAACCAAAAACTTTTAAGCGTTACCTGTGAGCGAGTACTTCGTAGCGAGTGTCTCTAAAAAATTTACAAAAACTGACTAGACTCATCTGACTGAAACGAGACTCGTTTAATATTTACATGATTGTGTGTTGCGAGCATCGCTTGAGAACGAGAATCGTTTCAAATGTTCCTCATTCACGAATGGCATGGAACAAGTCTCAATTGCACTGTGGGTCAAAGGAATCGTGAATCGAGTGGTTATGAAATCGTTTCGATTTTAAATCGAGTGGTTTACCAGAAACCTTGACTGATCCCAATTTGCCAATATAATCTCAGGGCGGTTGTCCCGAAAATCAAAAGATGCAACACCGATAGGTTTAAGCAATTTGTAACAGTTAAATATGGTCACCATTTAAGGTGTAATTGAACCGAATTCTACATAGTTTACATATATGTATATTTAAATAATTGAATTGAACTATCATATATATATTTATCTATTTATTGATTGTATCATGTATATGTTAACGTCAACTGACGTCTTCCTGTAATTCAGTTGTGAAACTGCGAAAGGATTAATTAAACGACATTACATTACATTACATCACTTCGGATCGGTCGTCTTCGGTCCACAGGGCGATCCAATGCGTGCTCGCTCGATCGTGCGGGTCCGTGTTGACGATGTACCTGCGTGGTCTGTCTTGCTCGAGCGGCGTCGGTAACGTGTCGCTGGCAAACACCCCTGCAAAGGACCAAGCCAAGGTGGGATCACTGCGGGCCAAAAAGTCCAACTGCCGGTCGGTGGTGGC
This sequence comes from Astreopora myriophthalma, assembly GCA_014634185.1. Taxonomy (NCBI): domain Eukaryota; kingdom Metazoa; phylum Cnidaria; class Anthozoa; order Scleractinia; family Acroporidae; genus Astreopora; species Astreopora myriophthalma. The sequence goes on from BLFK01000926.1 coordinate 2,457,063, forward strand.
CACGAATTCCATGGTTCACCTGGCTCGTTTCTCGTGGGGTCAGGGCTTTTATACCTGGTACACGTTGTACAGCACGGCCCCTTCGGGGTTGATCTCCAACACGTTCTCGAATTCGGGGTACAACACGTTGATGACGTGGGCTTTGGCCACCCCCAGACGGAAGAGGATGCGCATGTCGCTGTCTTGACGCGGGTTCAGCATGCGACGGTCCGCCGACCTGCTGGGCACGTTGTTCCACCTGAACAAGGTACACCCCGCCGTGCCCCCCCACTTCTCAGGGGTGATCATGCTGGGTCAGCTCTTCATCAAGGCTTCGCTGGCTTGCAAGAACCGATGGTACCCGTCCAAATCTTTGTACAGGTCACCCGTGTTCAATTCCAAGGTCTGGTAAGGGTACTCCTCGCCCCGCACGATCTGCTTGATGCTGGTCAACCCGAATTTCTGGAAGGCGAAGGGATGGTAAGCCACGTGGCCATTGTAGGCGTTGGTGTGCAACAGGCCCACAATCAGTCGGTCGGGGATCCGGCCTTGGAACAGGTTGCCCTCGTCAAAATCCAATTGGTTCTGCAGATGCGAAAACACCCAGATCTCGCTGCCCACCACCGTGTACTTGGCCACCTGCCGTTTCCGCGGATCGTGCCGGGCTCCTTCCAATTCCCGGTACAACATGTCCGACAACCACAAGTGACAGACGTGGAATGTCAGTTTGATGTCGTCTTCTTGCAAACGGCTGTTCAAGGCCACCCCGTTCAAGAAGAAGGCGGGGGCATTGAAGTAAAACCGGATCTTGAGTTCCACGTTGGGCACCAAGGGTTTGCCCAGGTGAAAGATCTCTTTGAATGCAGTACGAACTACAACGTGACCATGTGTCCCCGTCGGTACCGTTTCCAACACCGCCGCTTTCTGGCTCTAGCTCAAGGCCGTGTAGTCGGCGTGCGGGGCCACACTGTCCAGCTTGTTGGCTGTCAAGGGGGTGGGAAAATCCAAGACGTTGAAGGCTTTCAGGCCGTGGCAGTAGCTATTGAACCAGCCTTGCAGTTGCAGATGGTGTTCCCTTCGTCGTTGGTGTAATTGAGCAAGGTTTCCAAGTAGGCCTTGTAGGCATACATGTCTGTCTGAGGACTGATCAAGGTGCCGTCACTTGCTTGAGCAACGTGTGGGCCAGGTTGGGCGTCGGAAACAACGCCTCGGCACCGGCCAGGTTGCTGGCGTCGTCTTCAAACGGAGTTGCATCCGAAAGTAACTGACTCAGATCCACGTACTCGGGCAGGGCCGCCATCACGAACTCCACCGGATTGATGCCCGTGGTCACCGGCGACAGTTCCACCATCCGGTACGCCACCGCCGACGTGTCTGTGCTCGGCACCTCGAACAATTGAAAGTCGTCGGCGTACGCGGGCTGCGAGGCCCCGTGCAAAGGCAGGGCCGTCATCGTCGTCGTCGTTTTTGTCTCACACCGCCACCTCATCGAGGAATGGGCCGATGTGGGCGGTGCGTGCTTCTTTTATGCCATCGGGCCGACAGCTCGAAGGCTGGCAGGACGGGGGCCCCGCTCCAAAGACGTCCCCGCCCTGCCTCGACAAACCGCGTTCACCCACCCACCTTCACCCACCCGCGTTCGCCCACCCGCGTTCGCCCACCCGCATTCGCCCACCTGCGTTCGCCCACCTGCATTCGCCCACCCGCGTTCGCCCACCCACATTCGCCTAGTGCGTTCGCCCACCTGCGTTCGCCCACCCGCGTTCTCGGTCGGGATCGCACGGTTCACATCTCAACCGATCAGATCCGCCACGCGTCGTCGTTTCTTGGCCACGCCACTTGCCAGTCCCTACGCTTTCCATTTCACGGCTTTCTGGGCGGCTCCCACCAGTCCTTGCGCTTTCCGTTTCACGGCCTGCTGGGCTTGCCTTTTAAGCATTCGGGTGGCCAATCAGACCACGCCGCGAGGGCTGCCCAAAGCGTCCAACCCCGATTTCAAAAACGTCTTGACCCCCGACAACAAGATGCCCCCCAGACCACGTCCGGTGTGATCGGGCATGTACGGCGTCAGACTGCCTCCTCACATGCTTGGCCTCGTGCTCTGCTTGGCTCTCTCTTTTTTATAGGTCGCTCCCTTTAGAGTGCAAGGTGACGACCGTCATGCCCCGTCCCACGGCCGCCGGCCAGCCACCGCTGTCGGTCAGGTGCATGTCCACCACGTCGAAGAAGAGTTGATGCACCGGCACGTGTCGGGGTTCGAAGTGCGTCCGACCTCCACCCGTGGTCTGCATGTCCACGTCGGTCAACCGCGTCCCCTCGCGACGACTCTGGCCCACGTTGCTGTGCATGTACCATGTCCGCGACATCCGACAGGGCTGTGGCCGCTGCCGCCGGCGACGTTTCAAGAGCGTCTCGAACCAGCCGTCATTCAGGCCGCTAAGTTCCCACGAGTATTGTTGACAGGATCGTGCTGTTGCCGACGATCTCCCAGGCCGGCACGGTGAACCCGGCCCAATCTTTCTCCAGGGTCACGGGATTGACGGTCAGCAGCATCGTCAAGTGGGGCCCAGGCACGCAGCCATTGGCGTCCGTGCCACCCATCTGTCGCATCAGGTCTTGACGGACGCCCAGCCCAATGTCCCCGTCGTGCACCACCCGTTCGTTGTCGATCACCAACATGTCCGGCTCGGGCCAATGAAACTCGGGCAAGAAGGTGGCGTTGCCTTCCATCCAGTACCACCCCACTTGCACCATATTCCAGTACTTGCGTCGTAGATCGTCCACCACCGCTTTCACGAACGACGCCCCTTCGTGGCAACGGTCGGCCACGTCCTTGATGTGCGTGTCGGCTCGGATGCTCGGACGCTCGGACAATTCACCTGAGTCTGGTCTTTGAACGAAAAGAAGTAGGCAATCAACGTGCCACGCAGGTACACGCACAACGCATCTTGCCAACTCTCGTCGTCGTCGTCGTCGTCATTGTCATCGTTGTCGTCCGGCACACTCAAACTGACCAACCCCACCAGCCACCGCCCGCCTCATAACCACATGGGCGGGCTCATGCGGGTGCGGAAGGCCACGTTGTTGTCGGGGAACCCGGCGTTGTTGCCGTTGCTGGGCAAGGTCACGTAAAAGGCGTTCATGGTCTGGTGCCCGTGCGTCCCCGGTGCACTTTATACGTCCCGTCGGAAGGTCAACAGGGTGCGGCCTTGCCCGAACCGGACCAACATGCCGTCCGTCTCGGCCACTTGCATTTCCAGCACTTCCATGACGTCGATGCGCATGGGATGGTACTGCACGTGCAACAGTTCAAAGTACACGTGCCTCGGCCTCAGCGCTGGTACTGGACTTCATGCAACAGGTCCGTCACTTGCCGTCCCACGATGCTGCTGCCCCTGGCATTGCAGTAGACGTGCAAGGTGCGCGTCGGGTCGCCCACCACCGCGCGAAACGCCTGGTTCAGGTGCTGGAACTTCCATTGGCAGTTCATGCTCAACGCCAGATAGTGGAAGCCGAACCAATTGGTCCGCACCGTCCTCCAGGCGGCTTTGTTGCTCTTGAAATTGAGCAAGGCGACTCTCACCCCAGCCAAGGTGGGTGCCTGGTCGTTCGGGAACTCCATGCACAGGTTGGGTCCCAACACGTAACTCTTGACGGCCGTTTTAACACTGAGGATCAAGGTGGGCGTGTTGCTATAGCTCGTCTTGGTCTGGGTATTGTCGACGATCAGATCGCGGTCGGTCCCCCGCTGCTCCCACCGAAACGTGACGTACATGCGTCGGCCTGTCTTCTCCATGAACCGACTGCCCAGGTAGACCGCCCTCGTCCTGGCACATTCGAGGGTGTCGACGATGGCTTTCAGGAACGATTTGCCATCCACCACCGACTCCAACACCGCAATGTCGGCAATCTTGACTTGCTTCTCGACGACGGTTGACGGGTGGGTCGCCACTTTCGTGTCTTCGACGTGCCATTTGCTGTAGAGCAGGTACTCGTCCGGGCCCACCAACTCGTACAGATCGACGCGGGCGTCCGGCAAGGACAGGCTGCTCAACACCACTTGCCAACCACGGCCTTTCAGACGCAACGGGTATGGCAACCGTACTTTGAACCAGGCCGCCGTGTTGCCGGTGTATTCGGCGCTGCTGGCGTCGCTGGGCAACGTCACGAAAAATTCTTCGCTCATCCTGGAGTCTGCAAGTCCTTCTTGGCCACCCAACTGTCGTACTTGCTCGGCCACCCTTTCCAACGCACCAAGACCTTATCTCCACTGCGTTTAAGTACATTCTCAATGCGTCTTCTCAAGATGGATCCGAAGGCTCGGACCAAGGCGGCCCCCATCTTGGTCTTGAGCGGCCGGACCCACGCAAACTTGGACAAGACTTCCACCACCGTCAACAAGTAACGAATGCCGTGGATGTGACGGGCCAACCGTTGCACCTTACCGACAGCGTCGGGATCCCGTCCTCGTCACCGTTCACGGTCCGGGTCAGCACGAAATAAGGGCGGACGAAGGCAAAGTACCCAAACACGAACCACGCGTCGTGGTCCACCTCGTACAAGAAGACGGGTTTTCGTTGCTGCCACGCCAAGGCCACGCTCCAGCTTGTGCAGGGTCCCGAACGCCACCACCGCATCGGCCTCTTTGACGATGTGGTAATGACGGCTCAGCAATTCCCACACGGGCAGGCCCAACCGTTCGTCGGGACGTGGGTGGTGTTCTCGGCACAAGGCTTACCATACTTCTTCCAGGGCGTCGTACTTGTTGGGTGACTTGCTTCCATGCTTCCAGGGTCTTGCGTACACTCCGGAACTGATCGCGCAGTTGTGCCCGGACCCGTTCATGGTGGTGACACACCTCTTGGGCTTCACTCAATTGGCACTCCAACCAGCGGATCCAGTCTTGTGGGTGTTGGGTCAGGGACAAGGGGCTTTTGGGATCGCACTGCTTCGTCGGCGTCGGCGACGTCGGTGGAGCCGGAGGGACTCTGGGCGTGAAGGCATGACGTGTGGTCGGTTGGTGCTGGGGACCCGTGTCCGAGCATCCGTTCCAAAAAGTACCCTTCTTCCATCGAGTAGGCGGACGAATCAAGGTCTCAGTAGTAGGCCTGATACGTCAAGTCTGCCAACGAGACCGTGGCGGCTTGACTCTTATAGGCTCCCGGGCCGCCCAGCCCGTCGGGATCACGTGGGAGGGTGTCGCGCGCGTGGTCTCCCACTCCATGGGCTGGATCGGGCTCCACGGTTTGTAGGGTGGGCTCGTCTCCCACGCCATTGGGATCCACGGTTGGACGCGTAACAACGGGCTCTGACCTCCTCGGCATGGCCACATGCTTTGTTTCAAGGGCCATGCAGCGTCCTCTCCCTCTTATAGGGGGCGTGCCACGCCCACTCGGCCTGCCGGGACCTGCCCACGTGCGCGCGTGACGGGGCACGTAGTTCTACGGGCCGGCCGTACTTTTCCGGACTCCCCACGTGTGGCAGGGCACGTGCTCCGACCTTTTCCGGACTCCACACGCGTGCTCCGTGATTTCCCGGCGCTCTCCCATTGGACGACAATGAGGTCATCCCGTCGTGCTTCTCGGGTGTGCGACCACCCTATAAGAGAGTGGCCCGGACCCACTCGGCATCATTCAAGTGTCTCGACTCAGTGGAGCCAACATGATCTCTTGGGAGTACGGCGATCTGTCTCCAGCCAAGTACCCGTGCCCCAAGAAGAAGAAGAAGAAGAAAAAGACCCCACCTAAGAGGATGGACCACCTGTCAGGGGCACGCATGGATTCGTTGACGTGCCGTCAGAAACCTGTCCGTCAGAAAGCCAGCCAAATAGCCGCCGCCGAACACCGCGCCCAAGGCGGTCAACATTTGGACTTGAGCGCCCGGTTGGGGAATGACACCACGCCCCGGGATGCGGGGCCTCTGCCGCGCAAGAGAACTCGACCAGTGCCCGTGCCCACCACCACCACCACCTGCGGCGGCCCAGCTGGACATGCCTGAACCACAGACCTTGGAGGAACTGATGGCCAGCATCCCTCCCCTCGAGCCCGAGCCGGATCCGTTGCCGCCACCATTGCCCACCCCACCCGTGGTCCCAGAGAAGGCTCTGTTTTCTTACTCGCCACTGGAGTGGGCCCTCTGCTGCTGGTTTCCGGAACCCCCCAACCAAGAGGCACTGCCGTGGGCACCTGTTGCGTCGCAGACGAAAGGCAAGGTGGAGGTGTTGGAGGAAGGGACTGCTTTGCCCCAGCCGGCACCCCAGGAAGAAGGACCCACGTATCCCAAGCCGGTTCTGACGTGTCCCATCCACGACTTGCTGCTTCACCACGACGTCTCGCACAAAGGTTGGCGGTACATCCAATGCGTGAACAAGCAGTGTCCTGTGTGGGTGGGTCTTGACAAAGCTCCCATGTTGCTCCAGGCTTTGGAACGGGGCGTGCATCCCGAGATCAAGGAGGGCCCCTTCTTCTGTTGTGGTGGCCATGGTGCAACACGACACACCCAACCGAGGACATGGCTTTTTGACGTGCCGTCGCTCTGATGATCAAGGGTGTGACCTTTTCCAGTGGACGGATCGTCCGTGGGTGCCTCAAGTGATGTGGCGACGTGTGGCTCAATTCGACCCACCTGCTCTGCTGGGGTGGCGTCAACCCCTGCAGCCCCCACCCACGTTGCCGGCCATCCACAGTCTCTTTCCGGCACCCGAAGACATGTGGAAAAAGCCCCGTTGCCTGCCGAGTGGCCTATGGGATCCAAGATACCCGGTAACAGTTCCCCCAAACTGGAGCGTGTGTACAACCACAAAGGCAAGCGGGTGCGTGCGTGGGTGCACGCGCGTGGCATGGGTGTGTACATAAGAAAGCGGTCGGAACTGAAACAGTCAGTCATGGATCAATTGTTGTTGAATAACGTGTGCTTGGTCGTCGACCTGGCCGGGTACAGTGTGCACCTCAACAAGTACGAAGCGGGATGGGCCACCTTCGTCCCGCGGGAACTCGGTTGGTGCGACTGGACCGGCCAACATCACGGGTCCAAACATTATGCTCACCCGTACCTCTGGCGTCGCCTGGATGTGGCCGATCACTCGGTACGTGCGAGAACGCGTGCACGGTCTCCCCTTCTACGCCCACGAGAGCGAACAGGCCATGCCCTTGAGTGACTTGCCCGAAGACCTCTGGACCTTGAATGGACGCACCAAGATGCCCGACCGGCCTTGCGTGGTTTTCATTTCAAGGGCGGCCATTACAAAAAGGACTTGCTCAAGAGTTTGAACATTCCCTACTTCGACTTGGAATTGGTCAAGTGCCCCAAGTTCGATGACCTGACGCGGTTGACCACCGTGGCGTCCTGTGGCCATCACGACGATCCCAACCGAGGGTCGAGTGTTATCATTTCGTGCAGTGGATGCATGGGGCTTTGGGACGCCAGAGAGACATGCACTTTGTCAACGTCGAACGGGCCCAGCGTTTGGCCCACCCTTGATTGATTGTACATAGGAAACACATTAAATACATTGATCATTTTTTCATAACTGTGTGGTCATGCCTTTCCTAGCATGTAAGGTGGGGTCTGAAGAGACCCCGAGGGGGAAAATCCAGGGACGGTCCGGGTTTGAGGGTGGGGCTGAGTTCGGTCACTGAGGGAAACGGTCCGGGTTGTCGACAATGTAGGGTATGTCCAGCATTCGCGGCATCGGCTCCATGTACAGCCAACGGCTCCCAATGCCATGAAACATTTCACACCGGGTACAGTGGACCAATCCGGGTCGGGTACAACTGGGTGGGTTGGTGAACTCAACCAGGGCCAGTCTCTTGAAGGGGCACACGGTCAGCTCGTTGATCTCCTTTGTCACCTGTTGCATCTTCTCAAGGTGCTCGGACCGGGCTTTCACGTTTAAAATCATTTCCTGAAATTCGAGAGGGAGGATATCCCAGTAGCTCTCCATGTTGGAATTGAACGCATCTCTCGAGGCGTCCACCCTTTTATCGAGTGCGCCTCGACCAATGGGAGCCCAGAGCCGCCTCACGTGGCCTAGAGGGGTGTGTTGGGGGGATACCCCCTATCCCCCTCCGGGTGGGTTTTTTAAAAAGAGGTTCTGATTGGTTCGCCCGGGTCGGGTGACATGCCTCTCGAAGGTTCTATAAGAGGGGAACCCCGTGCGTGGGGGTTCACTGTACTCAAAACCATCATGGCGGCTGCCCAAAAAGACCCATGCCTGGTGTGCCTTCATCACTCGGTGCCATACGTGCCCACCCTCCAGCTCATGGTCCGCCTGTCCGCGGTCAATCTGTATGCGGCCTGCCAAGGTTCCCGGGGCGTCTATCTCTGGAAGCCTGCCAAGACCCCTGCTGCCACCAATACATGCACGTGTTCTGCCTCATGCGGTTCTGCCTGGCCCAATTCGGTGAAGGCCATGTCAACCGACGGAACTGGTGTTGGCCCCACTGCCGTGCCCTCCTGGTCCCGCCGGACCCCACCGACGTCCACAGTGAAGGCGGGGACATGATCAGCGTCACCGACACGGAGGACATGGATGCCGACGACGAGCTGTCCTCGGACACGACTTCCACCGTGGCGTTCAGCTTCGTGTCCGGCAACCTGGACGGCGATGACGTCACAGATGCTGAACTGTCAGACAACGATGGGACCTACGGCTTCATGATGCCTGACACGCCCCCCTACATAGAGGATGAGGAGGCACCCGATTTGTAAATAGACATTGTAAATAGCCGTTGTTTTTTAAAAATCGAGGGACGGGAGTGTCCCTCGGACCTCCCCCACGTTCCCCACTGTAAAAAAATAGGTTTTTGTTTTATTAAAATTCGTTTTTACTTCATTTTGAGGATGTGACTTCCGGCCTTATGCCCATATTTGGACTAGACCAAAACCCTAAATTCAATATGGCAGACAGTTAATGAGATGCATTGTGCTCTGATTGGCTAGAGGGTGATCACGTGTGCGATATCCGGCTCTCTGATTGGTTAGGTCCTATACAGACCACTACAACTACTGATACTCACCATTTTCCTCAAAAAACCATTCCAAATCACCTCAATTGTATCGAGCTCCTTCTCTGTTAGTGAACATGCTTGGATGCTGTAAAGGAGCCAGGAACGCACACACATTGTCAGAAATCTAACTCGGGTTGACAGCTTGATTCATTGATCAGTGAGGACATGTTTAAGCTCATTCCGTTTTTGGTAAGCCGCTCCAATCCTTGCATATAGGAAACGAGATGTTTTCTTTTCGTCGTTAGTAATAGTGTACCCAAGATACTTGGTAATGGTAATCAGACTTTCTTGGCTCTTTATTTCCTCATCTACATTGAAGGCCATAGTTTCAGTTTTACTGTATGACATCTTCAAGCCGAAACGTGCAAAGGTCCAGTCGTAAATTTCAAGGATGATCTTCAGTTCTTCTATAGAGTTTGCAAAAATCGCCTCATCGTTAGCATATAACAGTTCAGTGATCCGGGTTGTCCCATGTACTGGGGCTTCTGAACGGTATTCTCGTGGCGATACTTCATTAGGGATACAGTACTCAACTTTCATGCCTGCATCTGGGCGTTCCTTTAGAACTTCTTGACGTTCTACTCTAAGTCCATGTAGATATTAAAAAGGACAGGAGACTCCAATGCACCTTGACGGCATCCTACAAGTGTATCAAACAGATGCTTACTTCCTTTCACATATGCCTTCGTGCCAGTATACAGTGCGCGTAGTATGGATACGAGAAGCGGGGACTTCAGTCTGATCTCTAGACATTTGCACAAGGCATCTCTTGGTATCCAATTGTAGGCAGCTTTTAAGTCCACAAATGCTATATACATTGGTTCTTTTACTCTCCTTGTGTTCTCGAGTAGTTGACGTAGTATATATATGGCGTCAGTAGTCGACCTGTTTGCTCGGAAGCCAAACTGCGACCTCAGGAAGTATTCGTATGCTTCCCTAATTCTCTCAACAATTTTAAAATCCGCCATGGTCTCCGCCATGTTTACCAGCAGCTCAAGCCGCGTGTGATCACTGCTTGGAAGTAATCAGAAATCGGAAACTGCCGGAAATTTGATTGAGGGCAGTGAAAAAATGCAACAGCTGGTCGAGATTTCAATTTCAGAGTCCGCATGTTATTGAAAACTGCAGTAATTTGTCTTCACTGACATCTACCACATGCAACCCTTGGTCATCCGTGTTTTCAGGTATTGGGTGCTGTTTTTCTTCAATTTCCCTCAATAGAGCCAAAGTCTCCAGTGGTTTCTCTTGCAATGCCCTTTTGTAACACAAAGTTTTCCCCCAAATTATGCTGAAGATTCAACAGCCTGTCTGGAGACATGCAAATTCCCAAATGGTTTAGACAAATCAAATCTTGATGAGACACTCCAATATGAAACAAAACACAGGAAACTCGGTAGGCTAGAGCAGACATGGTGTTATTAAGAACACAAGCATTTACAGAGCTGGCGAGTGCCATAGAGTTTACTGCGAAATGTGGAATTTCATCGATTTGCTTCAAATCCACACCACTCGCTCCGCTAACAGAAGAACTCCAAAATGGGCATCTTTCAATTAACTCTGTAACAAATGAAATACTCGAGAATGCAATTAGGTGTTCTGTTGAACGACCTTTCAACATTGAATCGGCGGAGCTGTATTCCTTAAATTCAGCATTTAGGGTGTGCCATAATGACTTCAAGATTTCCGTCTCAATCGAGGATGCTTGAATACAACATTTGCAGCTGATTGCAAATTGTTTAGAGCCATATTCTTGATGAGAAGAATGTCTTTGTTAAGGTATCAGTGTACCCCAAATGACCATCATACTTCGGCGCCGCTTTACGGTGGGACGTTTTACGCAAACCCTACAAAAGTATGTATTTTCTGAAAGCTTAATAGTTTTAGATTACGATGGTATATTCATTAACATAAAAAAATTACGGTTTTCCAAATATAGCGCGCTATTTCTCAAAGTACAGAGGTTCACTAATCAAGTTCGTTTCCGGTCGGATTTGAGCGGGAGAACGCGATTAATATCACTATGTCTTCTTGACACCTTTCTCTAAAAAACGGTGTCGGGAAATTTTGATTACTTGTCTGGTTTGTTTTTGACACGCAGTTAAACTTTGAGAGTTGAATAAAACATGCATTCTCTTCACTAAAACCGTCATAACTTTTGAAAGAAGCAAAAAATAAAAATTCCCCGACACCGTTTTTTAGAGAAAGGTGTCAAGAAGATATAGCGATATTAAGTTCTTGCTTAAGTTGTCCAGAAAGTGTGAGGATCATTCTTCAGTTCATTTCTAACCCGCACTTCATAATCATTTCATTCATCATTCCTTTCACGGGAAAACACGCATGAGCCCAACATTGACCCGCTCTCAACTGTGTGATTCATAGCTCAGTTGGTAAGAGCACTGCACCGGCATCGCAGAGGTCGTTGGTTCGAATCCCGTTGGAGTCACTTGAATTTTTCAAGTGCATACAAGAGACAATTGCTTAAGTTGTCCAGAAAGTGTGAGGATCAGTCTTCAGTTCAGTATTCTTAATGCCGCTTTACAGCATCTACAGTAGTTATTTGGACTTTCAGCCGTCGGCTTTTTTCCTTTACATATTTTTTTCGGGGTTTCTGCCTCAGCCATGGGAAACTGATTACCGCTCACAGAATGCATTGGCAATGTTTACATTTGTGTTTACTTCCAGTGCGTGCTGGATGGTTGATTCCTGACAGCTCGCACGTAGGGGCGGCATTCAAAATTCAAAGCCATGCGGGCAGGCTCTCATTCAATCTCGTTCCCAGAGGCCGCATTCCTTTTAGTCAGTGACGGGGATCAGGACCTCTGGCCAGTCCGCAAATCATGGACTTCCGGTTACGCTGCACAGAATCAAAGGTAAGCCCCAAGATTTCGTCCAAGATGTCGGAGAGAAGTGATCCAGATACATTTCTCGAAGGCGTGAAATATGGATTAGAAAAAGTTGGAAAAGCAAATATTACACTCAAACAGAAACAAGAAGAGATCCTGAAAATAATCGCTTTGAAGCAAAAAGATGCTTTATCCGTTCTCCCAACTGGTTATGGAAAATTGTTAATGTATCAAATAATTTCACCCTTGATGGATTATATGGATTATGGCCCGAGACCAACCCAAAAGAAGGCTATTGTATTAGTGGTGTCACTGCTCAATGCCTTGATAAGGGATCAGGTAACAAAGTTAAAGCAGAGTGGACTGAAAGCGTGTATTTTGAATGGTGCTCGCATGGAAGGAAAAGAAGAAGAAAGAAAAGAAGAACAAGAAGGGTTAGCATTCAGTGCAATAGAAAACCTGAAGGAGTTTCAGTTAATTTTTGCCCACCCGGAAGCCCTTGTAGGCATTAAAAATGTCATTAAGCTCTTGAAGACTGCAGGGTTTAAAAATCGTATCAAAGCCATCGTGGATGAAGCACATTTCTTTGTTGACTGGTGAGTAGTGAACTTAAGCATCGACAATGAAATCGACAACAACGACAACGACGACGACGACGTTTGCGAACCATGGCGGACTGGGTATAGGGTTTCGGTTTCAGTGGGAAAAACAAAGTTTAAGCATTTTAACCTCAGATCGTCTACGGATTTTTCCCTGGTGTACCCATTTCTCGTCATTATGGCATTTAGAGACGTTTGCAATCTACTTCTTTTAAGCCATGGGGATGGAACGATCGATGATGAAGAATTTCTTGTTCTTAACGACCTCTACTTTTCAAAAAATGCAGACTTTCCATACAACTCATACACGCCTTTTGATCTAGAAGAACTCGACGAATCTGAGTGTTTGGCGGAATTTCGCTTCCGAAAGCAAGATATTCCACGGCGGTACAATGTTTTACAAATTCATGACACTCTTACCTGTAATCAGTGCTCGGTGTGTGATGGAGTTGAAGGCCTTTGTATGCTACTTAAGACGATGGGACTGTAAATATCGAGAATTTATTTTCAAAACTGAAATTACGGATTTCTTCATATTTTGCCAGGAGAAACCCGTTGGTAAACTATTTTCGAAAATAAGGCTAAAACTTGCCAGAGAGTTTTTGATTTTGAGAAATCCAACAAAATTATAATTTTGGTTTTTGCGCTGCGGCCGCCATAAAACGCAGCCGAAAACTTGTGCATATTAACATCGCTCTCAGAGAAAGACGACTTGGTGTACTTAAATTATGTTTTGCATGTATGTTTTGTATCACAATTATAACACAAATCTATAAAATCATTGTCAAGAAGTGCACTTTCACTTCAGATTAGAAGCGCCCGAAGATTGCTAGTTTTTGCGCTTTGAAAAAAAACGAAAAATGGGGCATTTTTGAAGGCAATTTTCGTACCTTGGTACATGGAAATTTTAAGTTAAAAAAAATATTTTTGCAAAGCCCTTTTATTGTCTTATAACATATAAAAAATTCAGCTTGGGCAATTGAAACGCCGCATGATACGAAATGTCCAAAAAAGGCTTTTTACACGTAATTTACATGACAATTACAACGGTCACGCAAGCACAAGTTTGTGGAGTTCGATCGGAAATTCTCATGCTCCCACACAGCGATAAGTTGTGTTCACACGGGAAAGGAGTTGAAGCATGGGTCAGAGCTGAACATGAATTCAAATTATCGATATCTTTTATCTAGTGACGAGCAAACACTAATGATGGTGAAAATACGGAAAGGTCAAGTGTCCTGTCATAGCCACGCAAGCACAAGTAGACCCATGTCACCAAAGTTAAGGATTTCTTTGTTCCACCATAAAAACCGTATGCTGCAACTGAAGAGCTTTGCAACGGTTTAACTTTTTTTTTTCTTTAACGCTCATTCTTTAGTCGGTGCGAAGGGAAAATAGAAAAACAACATGGGACTGATACGAACGAGTTGAAACAGTATTCGGTGGACATGTGAAAAGAAGCAAAAACGGAACCAGAGTCAACAAAATATTTGTTTGTTTTCTTGTTGTTGTTGTTTTTTTTTGGCTTAACATTTGACTCAAGATAGGGACTGGTCATTATTTATTGGGTGGGGGTTGGGGGGGGGCTGGTGCAATGTAAAATATGCCATGCTTGATTTTTGCTGACCCCCCTTTTACTTTAACATGATTTTTGCTGACCCCCCCTCCCCGAATTCCCCCTTGTCCTCCGGCATGCATGAAACAAAAAGTATGTATCTATTAAGTCACCATGTCCATCTGATAAACATTTACATTTTAACCTACCTTAAATTTGGATTCAAGTTGCTCTCTGCCCAGACCGTGTGTAGACAATTGTCATATTGACATTAAAGTTCTTGGTGCTCTCAATCATTTCTTCTTCTTCAGTTGACTCCTCTTCCTCTTCAGAGCTAGAACTACCTGTGGTTTTTCATTTCTCCAAAGCAGGGACACTGCCTCTAGAGCACAACCATCCAAAAACATTTGATGAAAAACTTATTGGCAAACTTGTAAAAGTTAAAGAAAGGATGATAGAAATAGAAGAAAGCCTTAAGAAAAAGTTAGAGAAGACATGTTCCAATATGCCCCCATGTGAATGCAAAAACCAAAAAGCGTTCTCGGAATGAGAACCGAAGGAAAGCCAAAAGAAGGACAGTTTTGAGAAAAGCTGCCAACATACAGAAAGTGCGCGAGTTTGTTTCAAATGCTTCTGCGTCTGAAGTAATTCAAAATTGGAAGCTCTATCTACATTATCATTGCCTCAAGTAAAATATCTACAACTTATGTATGAAGAAGATAAACAACTATCTACTGAAGCTGTAAACGTGATTAGTGAATATGTAGACAATTTTCCAAGAAAAGAAAACACTAACCTAGAACCAGATAATGCCCATGATGATGACAGTAATGATGATGATGATGATGATGATGATGATAAAGACAACGATGACATTGTTGATGATGCAGACAATGATGACAATAATGGTGATGATGACGACAATGATAATGGTGATGATGACGACAATGATAATGGTGATGATGACAATGATGATGATTAAATGCTGATGACAACAACAATGATGATGATTGCTGGTTATGTTTACAGTAGCTAGAGAGAAGATCAATGTTGTAAGATACTGATTTGTAAGTGTTAATAAAGTTGTTTTTGTAAAGTTGTTTTAATAGGCTGTATTTGTTGATGGCATCCAGATGCAGCTTTTAACATTTTTGCTGGCAAAACGTTTGCATATTTTTTTAATCCCCCCCCTTAAGCCATGCACAAAAAATGGTGGCCCCCTATTTGCACCAGCCCCCCCATCCCGATAAATAATGACCAGTCCCTAATGTTAGTATTGTAAGAAGTGTTAGTAGTGTAAGCAATGTTAGTATTGTATGTAATTAAGTTATGATTGAAAAAATAAAAAAGGTATAGAGTAAGGAGTCTACGAAAGAAGTAGTTAAAGGTAGAACTCAAAAAATTCCATTGCATCTACAAGTTGATAATTTGAATTGATGTTCAGCTTTAAAAAAAACTTAAACCGTTGCAAAGCTCTTCAGTTGCAGCATACGGTTTTTATGGTCGAACAAAGAAATCCTAAACTTTGGTGACATGGGTTTACTAGTGCTTGCTTGGCTATGACAGGACACTTGACCTTTCCGTATTTTCACCATCATTAGTGTTTGCTTGTCACTAGATAAAAGATATCGATAATTTGAATTCATGTTCAGCTCTGACCCATGCTTCAGCTCCTTTCCCGTGTTAACACAACTTATTGCTGTGCGGGAGCATGAGAATTTCCGATCGAACTCCACGAACTTGTGCTTGCGTGACTGTGGTAATTGTCATGTAAATTATGCGTAAAAAGCCTTTTTTTGTACATTTCGTATCGTGTGGCGTTTCAATTGCCCAAGCTGAATTTTTTATATGTTATAAGGCGAAAATATTTTTTTAACTTAAAATTTCCATGTACCAAGTTACGGAAATCGCCTTCAAAAATGCCCCATTTTGGGGGTTTTTTCAAAGTGCAAAAACTAGCAATCTTCGGGCGCTTCTAATCCAAAGTGAAAGTGCACTTCTTGGCAACATTTTTTGAGATTTGTGTTGTAATTGCGATACCAAACATACATGCAAAATATAATTTAAGTACACCGAGTTGTCTTTCTCCGAGAGCAATTTGAATATGCACAAGTTTTTGGCTGAATTTAATGGCGGCCGCAGCGCGAAAACCTTAATTCTAATTTTGTTGGATCAAATCAAAAACTCTCTGGCAAGTTTTAGTCTTATTTTCAAAAATAGTTTACCAAAGGGTTTCACCTGGCAAAATATGAAGAAATCCGTAATTTCAGTTTTGAAAATAAATTCTCTATATTTACAGTCCCATCGTCTTAAGCGCTTGTCATATCCATGCAGATATGGAGATATGATCGTCCGATTTGCGAAACCCATGCCAGTGCTCAGCATGGTTACTAACCAGAGGATCGATTATGTTTACAATATTCATGGCCACAAGGTGTTGCAATGGAACCATCAAGTCTTGAGCCCTGCAAACTTACAAACTTTTGTTGATGCTATCACAGCTAAAGGGGCACCATTACCAAATTGCTTTGGATTTATTGATGGCACGGTGAGGCCTATATCCAGGCCTGGAGAACACCAGAGAATTCTCTACAATGGGCACAAAAGGGTACATGCCCTGAAATTCCAGAGCGTTGCTTTGCCCAATGGCTTAATTGGAAACTTGTATGGCCCAGTTGGTAAGTTGTAGAAAGCTCATCTCTCTCAAGATTCATGCATGAATGCAACCACATGCACATCAATTTTAAGCCTCCCTTCATAAAACAGTATGCAACTTTATGGAGCTTGGTTACAAACACTAAAGCTATGTGCATGTACCCTTACCAAATCTATATATATGTTACATATAACTGTTACATATGTATGCAGCACATGTGTGACATATATGTTGCATGTATGTTAAATATATGTTGCATGGCTGTGACATACATGCAACATATATGTCAGATGTAGGTATTTGGGACTTGTGGGGCAGCTATATGTTACGTATATGTGTATAATGTCACGTATATGTAACATATATGTGTAAGTTATGCTAAATATATGTTACATGTATGTTACATATATGTCACATGTATGTCACATGTATTTCTGCTTACATGCATGTACTGCATGCATATGTGATACGTACACATGCATGCAGCTATATATTTTGCACAATGGTAACTGCATGCAAATAGCAATTAATTGAAATCATATCAACTGACAAGTTCAAATTAACTCACCTTTTGCTACTGGAATTGCATCTTCGACAACTTAAAAGATTAATTGCACACAATGTTTTTGCCTCAAACAAGTAAATGCATGGCTTTTATTTAATTGAGATTATGTGTCATATACCAAAATGACTTAATGTTACAATTTTCAATAAAAACCGACATCAACACATAGTTATATAATCATAATAATAATTACACTTTGAAAATGATATGGCAAATGGACAAATTAGGCATGCCTAAATTATATAATGCAAACATACTTCTTCAAATAACTGGCAGATTATTCATAAATTATGCATTCATCTTAGTGGCCTAAGACACAATTCAATTCATCAACACTGATAAAATTTTAAAACTTGCAATTAATTCTAAACATTATAAAAGGACAGTAACAATCAATAGGCTATAATTCCAAATTACCTTTAGCCTCTTTCTCAACCAAGCAATTAAGTGTTATTGCCCATGCATGCATTATATGAAATTAGATTTCGTTCATGTGCAAGTTAAACTCATTTTCATATGAATGGTTGTGGAACAGGCCTCTCTTTCACAGAGAGGCTTAAGACAACTCAGAAATAGGCTATTCATAAGCATACACACTGAGTCATTTAAAAAGATTTTGCCAGATCAGGGCCGTTAACTCTCCAGTATTTTTCTTTTTGACCCTCCTCGTCTTGATGCCGTACATTTGTCTTGTATTGCTTTGCTCACTATGGACACTTTTGAGTCTGCAAACTGGGACTGTACAAATGCTGTGGAGTGAAGAGCAAGATGTCAAATTATAGTAAAGTCAACTGATCGATCTCTGCATTACCAGTAATCGGCAGAATTAATTTTAAGCCTTACAATCTGCTTTCCAGATAGCTGGTGCAGTTTAACTTCTTAATTGTGTGCTTGAACTAACTTGTTGATTGTCAAACCCAAACTATTTTGGAAACAAAACCCTATGCTTTGCAGAACAATTTAGATCATTGATGACTGGTGACAGGTCCAATTACAAAAACCCAGTGTCCAGGGTTATAACTGTACATTTTTTTATATTTCTAATCTATGCTGCTTTATACACTGATCAAATTAAATTGAACTATTACACAAATTTAGTGACTGCAGTCCTTGTTGTACATGCATGTAAATGTATGTGAGTCAAGTACATGCATGTGTGTAGTTTTTTGAAGGTTTTGATAAATGGTTATAGAGTACAGTTAAAAAATGAAGTTATATGTAGTCCTTCATTTTGCTGTAATGTTATTTATCATGCATATTGAATATCGATAGTACCTGTAATGGCTCCCACTATTTAGGGGCACAGTTGCTTGTAGCCACAGTGCCCTCCTCCTTTCAAGTTCGAAATACTCAGTTTTTCTTTGTCAAACATGACGTCCAATAAATAGGATGTCATCGTTCCTATGGTTTTCCCCTCTGCCAAGGCATTCAAGCGTTGGGAGGGGTACCAAAAGACGCCGCTCCCAACCGTCATCTCTTCCATCTACATGTTAGTAGAGAAAACAGTTTGAATGAGAATATTATTTTATTGCTGTTGGTCAAATCATACAATGATATAGATCGAGGTTAATGATCTAGCCTAGATTTCACTAAGAATTCCTCATGTAATATTTCAATATGCCAACAGGGAAGCCTTATCTTCAGAAAAGAAATCATCTGAGGTTAGAAAGATGGCTGCATATTCAAATATGTTTATGTCAAATTGCATTGTTCTGATATTACAGCAACAAATCTATGACCCCACACGACAACTAGACCATGCATTGTAATGTAACTGAAAGTAACTGAGTCCCTTTGTGAAAGCAAGGTTTTTTGTGGCCATGTGATGTGAGGGATCATAGAGACCACTGTAAACAGAATAACATTATTTTGAAAAGTACATGATCAGTAAGCACATTACTGCATGTAAAATGGTTTAATACTTCTCTTCTTTCTTTGAACAAGTTAGGAAGGAGATTGGAGAGTGCAGTGTTGGATGAAACATATTCAGCAAAAATAGCTGTTTTGATTAAATGACATTATCTTGTACATGCATGTAGTAAGGATTCATTTTGGTCATCAATGTTGCAGTGACATATTACGTATTATGTTATTGCTGATTTTCTATTACAGTATATATGTATCATATTTGCAAGCGTACCTTGTATTTCACCGCTAAAACTGGAGAAATCACCCCAGCAAGAGGTTTCTTGTCACTTTCAGTCAGTAAACTTGACTCTGAAATATTAAACAAAGCAAATTTACAATAACCTATTGACATGAATTGGCAGGCAATGAACCATGGCTGTACAGACATGACATAACATGCATCTTTATAGAGAATTTACTAATTGTGTTTTCTGTGGTTGTAAAAACAAGTTAGTACCTAGTACCTAGCTTGGCAAATAAATCACCTGTTTTTGAGGGGTCATGGCAAGGAAGCCTTTAATCAAAATGGATCGAAGGTTACTATCTTCTATCTAATTAATCCCTGAAGCAGTCTAATTAATCCCTGCAGCAGAAGCAGCATTCTGAATCTGTAGGATAGAGTCTGTAGGATAGAGTGAATCCCTGAATTTTGACAAACTGGAAAGTGACTGGAAACTGACAAACTGGAAAGACAAGGGTGTTATGATCATTTCTACATAGTTGTTAAACGTTAAAAAAATCAGAGATCTGTATGATAATGACAGGAATTCTTACCATTTAATTTTCTTTGGAGTTCTTCTACTTTGTATTTCATTTTTTTAATCTCTTCTCTCAAGAAAATGCTCTCTTGGCAGCCACAGGAGCGGGGAAGTTGACCTGTAAATAGGCAAATTGAGGGAAACTGCCTTTAAATGAAATCAATGAAATCAGGTACTTGCCTTTCAACGTGCATGCATGCTCAATAAATAATCAATGTACCATTATTATTATTGTTGTTCACAATGGGAAAATTATTTTCTCCTGAATATAAATAGATGAGGTTATTACAGTAACATTTTTTTGTCAAAATTAATTTGAAACTTCTCTCTCTATTTTGACAGAACAATTATAAGGTAGGTGCAGTTTGGGCAGAGATAATTGTTTAACTCGTGTTTGACATTTCAATTTACTAGGACTGTGAACAGCCTAACAAATTCACCTTGTTTTTTCTTAGAAGAAGCATATGAGGCTGGTCTTTTTCTTGATGGTGTGCTTGAAGAACTTGCACCTGTAGATAGAAAAAGATAAACAATCAATGTCATTTTTTATTGTTTAGAGTTCTTTCTCAGTGGAAATGGATGAAAGCTGATTGTGGTGCGAATTATACACTTTCAATAGAATCAATCCAAATTTCTCTCTGCTGCTGCTTTCACAGATCAGTTATAGGTTCTTGAAGGCACAGTTTTCTGGACAACTTGAAACACAAATTTGGAGTTAAAATCCGTATAATCTATACTATCAAATGCATCAAGTAATCTCCTTCAAATGGGTTCAAAACAGGTAATATCCAGGACTGAAAATTTGACTTACCCTTTTGAAAAAGCTCCTTCAGAGGTGAACTGTGTAGTTCATCTGAGACTGTTTCATCTTCATCATCAGAAGTAGCATAGTAATCATCTACATGTACCAAGGAGCAGTCGTCATGTTGATTCCTTGGCAGGCTACAGATACTTTCCACATCGGAAGTATCATCATTTGAAAGCACTTTCTGGGAATGTACCTCAGAAGTAGCAATCTCAAGGCTTTTTCTCCATTGTGCACCTTTAGTAGCTTTTTTATTCACAGCCTTTTTTCCTTTAGCATCACTGCTTATGTCTTTTGTCTTCACTTGTTTCTCTTCTCTGTCGTTTTCAGACTGCACCTCATGGACTGAATTTCAAAAGTGCTGAGTCAGTGTTTTGGTTTGCCTTTTCTTTATTATTTGTTTCAATGGGGGTGTCTGCATGTATATCTTGACATTGCTGTAATTCTCTGATATAGGCAATTAGAGCTATGCTTCTTCTTGTTACAGTAAGGGAGCATTATTTGGTCTATCAGTATTGATTATTTTTTTATTTATTTTGTTCAATCATATATATATATCTATATATGTACTCTTATGTCCAAATTATTGTCAATTAAACTGGAGCCATTTCCAGTCTGCTTTATTAGTGATAATTGATAGTGTTAACTAGTTTTACCTTTTTTCCCCCTTTTTTTTCCTTTTTTGGGATTCCTTGGTCCTAGTTTGGTTAGGGACTGCGGTTCTGGAGGCTGGTAGCCTATATGTATGCCTTGCTTTGTCTTTGTTGAATTGAGAGGGGTAGTCCTTGTCTTGCTGAGCATGCACACCTCTGTCCTCTGAAACATCCTCATAAGGAAGTTCCTCCTGGGAACACATCCCAGAGTTAGCACTTGGTTTGGGAACTTTGTAACCTTCAAACTGTTTGGCTTGCTCAAGCCTTCTCTTGAGCAGTGCATCCTTTGTTGCCTTTGCATTCACAGCTTTTTTAGCCTTAGCCTCTTTCCTCATCTCTCTTTGATTCTTCTTCTGTTGCTCTTCCTCACTCCCGGACTGGACCTCTTGGGACTGGACCGCTTGAACTGAGTTTCACAAGACCATTAAACAACATAAAAATAAGGTCAGGTACTATATTCACAATAACAATAATTATATTAAATATTTATTGTTTGTTGTAAAAAAGACTGCTAGGAGTGTTCCCAAGGGTGTCTATATTAGAGAGAGAGAGTGTCTACTGTACATGTATGTAAAGAATTGTAATTGACAAAAACAAGAAGAAAACTGTGATGCGCAAAGTTTGTTTGATAAAGAAAACTAGTAAATATTCATTATTGTGCATGTAAACTTCCATATGTTTTGAGGCTGCTGCCCCATCATCAGTGATCCACTGATAAAGAGGCAGCAGCCTCAAAACATATGGAAGGTTAGGTACTTTTCACCCAATAATTGTTAGTGAAAGCCTTAGAACAAAGTTACATGTATAGTGTTTAAGGAAGTCTTTAGATCTACCTGGCGTTTTTCTTTTCTTGGCCGATTCCTTGGTTCCTGCTGTTTTACTGGCTGTAGTTTCTGATTTTTTCCTTTTGGCTTACTCTGCATACTTCTTAAATAATCAAGATCTAAAACATTATAGGGATAGAATGAATTATGAATGCAAAGGAATGCTCTTAATCAAAACCAAGAAAACCTTCAACAGACACGCATGCCACTTTTTATTGGCTGTTCAGAAACAATAAAAATTACTATTTAATTGAACCACAATCAGTGGA
>BLFK01000926.1:2485001-2492501 GCA_014634185.1 Astreopora myriophthalma
ACAATGACCTCGTAAACATGACTGTGTATTCCAGATACGGTGACAAAAAACAATCCTTTTAAAAGTTCAAAAGACTCTTGCAAGATGTATTCCATTTTGTATAAATAACTCTAGGCTGCATTTATCAAATAAACACTGTCAGTCCACTAACTTTCTCAAATTCCTTTACACCTAATTCATACACTTCACACAACTTTGGACTTTGTTCGACATTTAATAATAATAATATTTATCTATATGACGCAATATGCCTCACATATATGACAAATTGAATCAAATCAAATATATATATATATATTTTTTTTGGTTGTTGTTGTTGTTGTTGTTTTGTTTTTGTTTTTTTTGTGGAGAAAGGAAAACCGGAGAACCCGGAGAAAAACTTCTCGAGCAGGGCAGAGAAACCAACAAACTTAGCCCACATATGACGCCGAGACCGGGAAACGAACACGGGCCACATTAGTGCAAGGCGAGTGCTCTCACCACTGCGCTCTCACCACTGCGCTCTCACCACTGCGCTCTTACCACTGCGCCGACCCTGCTTCCCGCTTCATAAATTCCCGCCAACCCTGCTTCGCGCCATTTTATCATACCCATCTACGTCAGATTAGAACGCAATTTCCACGGTTGATTTCAGCGCTTCTGGGTAACGTGTTTTTCGTTTTCTATCTTTGTAAGGAACTCACTCCATTGGAGTTCAATTGCCAAGTTTGTCTTACCATAATAACTGATCTCCCCTTGACAACTTTGCTTTCATCAAATGCAAGATAGCCTCTATGTTTGCGCACAGTAAATAGGTAGCTCTTTCTTTCTACGCTTAAAACAAAAAACACTTCGCAGAAAATGGGATCTATCAATTTCCATTCTACTTATGGTGGAAGGCAACTTTCGAAGAATCAACTGACAAGTGGCAGACAAGGCATGCCACTTCATAAAATTCCTTTTTTAACGCATCTTGCTAGTGTGACGTGCAAGGAGATATCATTGAGTGCATAAAACTAGAAACATTCCCAGATACTAAACACTGACTAAAATAGAAAAGAAGGTGGGCCAAGCACGTTTAAACACCCCACACCATTAAAACGTACCATCCAATTCACGGTGCAGCATCATGAACTCCGTCCATCTGCATGTCATTCCCGCAAATGGGTTTGGCAATTTAACCCGCGCAGGTTTAAGAGGAGTGACAAATTACCCCGTAATCATGACTCTCGTTCAGGTGAGGTAATTAAAAGATATCCGCGGTATCGGTCTTATCTTCTTTCCAAATTTCATAGTGTGTTTTTTACTTGCTTTGTTTTCTTGAGAGAGTAGGAATTTTGATATTTTCATTTATATTCCAGTTATTATTAAAAATAGCTTTAAGAACGTATGCAGCAAAAGGTTCAATGTAAGGTTTTAATGTACCCAACACGAGTGCATTCCACTGTCTTCTAGCATCCTTTATCAGTGTTAGTTCTCACTTTCTGCAGACCGCACAACATTTAAACCAAAACAGATCATAGTCAACAATATGAAGCAACCCTGCACATATGCTCGGCCGCTCGAGTATATTTTTATTCAAATTTCCGCCCTAAACTTTAACCGCCACTAAATAAAAAGCCTCTTTCGAGGTTCGTTTTCTTTGGTCACCTAATTTATGCAATGTTGATTTCGTCTGTATACTGATGATGTGCTGGTTTTTGGAATCCCGCACCAT
This sequence comes from Astreopora myriophthalma, assembly GCA_014634185.1. Lineage (NCBI taxonomy): Eukaryota > Metazoa > Cnidaria > Anthozoa > Scleractinia > Acroporidae > Astreopora > Astreopora myriophthalma. The sequence goes on from BLFK01000926.1 coordinate 2,486,698, forward strand.
TTTACTGGGCCTCCAGTGGCAGCAGATCATCTGCTACAGGTTCAAACGCAATTTTTATCACTGAATTTCTTCTGGGCAACACCTTAGCTAAACTGGAGATCTCCTTCTGGAGAATTCGTCTGTTGTTTCACTCCAATGATTTGCAACCCCTTGAATCCTCAAGTCATTAGCATCCGATGACATGAATTACTCTTCTGAAAGAAGATCCTTTTCTTCCGCGCCAAAAGTAAACTTAATTTACAATCAGTTCAATTGAAAGGCCCCGCGTGCACCTGACCCCACAAATGGGGTCGGTGCCAACGCTATCTGCTTGCGTTTATGGGTGTGCAATAATGACCTCATAGTAATGTTTGACTATCAAGGTAATCCAAAACCATCCTTTCAGAAATCTAGCAGTACCTGGAACATTTTTTATTCAGATTTTTGCCCGAAACTTTTACCGCCATTAAAAGAAAAGTCTCTTTACAACCCGGTTGTCTTTAGTCGCCGAATTCATGCAATGTTATTTTCGTCTGTATACCGATGATGTGCTGATGTTTGGAATTCCGTGCCACTTTACTGCATGCCCCAGTAGCAGCAAATCATTCGCCAAACGTTGAACGCAATTTTTATCGCTGAATTTATTCTCTGAAACATGTTTTCTCTCTGGCTTCGGCAAGAAAGTCATTTGATTGGAATTCATTCCCTAAGTTCCTCTTGGTACAAGACCTTGTCTACAGAGTTAAGGGCTTTCATGACATCACTGACATTAGGTGCAAGACAGCCTTCATACTACACAGTGCGTGGAAACGAATAGGTTCTTAAAATGGGTCCTTTTTTTCCTAACATGTGTCGTCAGAGGCAAGTAACTTAAAAAGAGCTGAGAACAGACGAAACGTGCCATTTGCCAAACTGCTATATCAGTGCATTTTGCAGCCCATGTTTTGTTAACTATGAGTAAACAATGAACATTTTCCTTTGGGTGCACCTGAAAGGAGGGGCGATTAGCACCATTTTTTGAGTTATCAGGCCGGCCTAAGGCTGGTGGTACAGTTTGTAGTAACTCGTTGAAGGGAATAGATCTCTATTTTCATTCAGCTGCGTTCAGCAACGTTCAACATGCTGAATCGAGCCTATTTCAACATTCCTGAACATAGCATGACACACCCTTCAACATTTGTTGTGCAAGAGCCCGGGGGAGAGGATACTAAAAAAAAACTAATACGGGGAGGCTCCGCCACGAGGTCCGACCCCTTACCCTTTTATATACCATTTAAGAGTACCCCTTTCGTGTACCTTTCATTGGAAAATAGTACCCCCTTCACAAACCTACTTAAGAACACTGTACAGTCATAAGGTATGTGTGTTCGAAATATTTTAATGAAAGGCACTTTTAAATACCTCAATGACAGATTTGCCTACCTTTTCATATACCTGAAGCGTGACAGATCGTGATTATTAACCATGAGGCCCTTCAGACAAGTGACATGGCTGACAAAATTGCGACAGCTTGTTGGAAGAAATGAAATTGCAAGAAGAACAAACTCTCACGCCAAAATGAGGAAAGGGAAATGAGCATTGTAATTTAAATTCAGACGGGCGATTAGCGTAGGCATTTACCATAGTTTAAGTGGGGCGTTTCGTCTTTTACACAGTCAAGCCCGATAGATTTTCGGAACTTGGCCGGGTCGAAATCAAAGGTCAGGTACATTCCAAACATGACTACTGTGCGATGTTTTGTCCCGCCATGATGTGTTTTACCTGGAGTGGACAAGGCTCCCCTTAAAATATTGGATTACAGGTCTAATTAGCAGCTACAATAAACATATATTAGTGATCTTGCAGGTTGGCCGATAAGCTTTTAACAAATGCACGGTTTCATATGTCACGTATGTCAACAGCTACGTTTCTTTCCTCAGGCAAATAATTGGAAATCGTTTGATGGCCGCCTTTAAAGACCCTGGCCGCCTTTAAAGACCCTGGCCGCCTTTAAAGACCCTGGCCGCCTTTAAAGACCCTGTCCTCGTGGCCAGAAAAGACCACCGGGCAGTGTTCATCAACTAATGATAAACCGAAGAAGGTAAAAATTACAAATGATTTTAATGCAACTTGCTTTCAACTTTCCACCATATCTTGCCGCCGAATCGTGTAGCCTTAAAAATAAGGTAATGTGAAAAGCAGATTAGCGGTGGTTCGGGTTTAATTGCAGGCTTTGTTTGTTTAGTTTTCATGACGAATAACTGCACTCTGGTGCCAAGTGAGCGAAAATCACTTTGTAATGTTGAGTGAAAACAATACTAGAATGTTCAATGTTCCAGAAAGCAGGACCCACCCGAAATAAGAAAAATACTGCCGTCTTCTTGTAGTATTGCACAAAGCTAAAGGGAGTTCAGAACCCGTGTTTTCTTTGTAATTCTACTGGGCTACCCTGAGGGAGGCTTAAAAACACATTTTGTTCCAGTGGCAAAACGTGAAGTTCATAGTCTTTGGCATGCCAAATCGGCCAACATTCAAAGAACTGAAGCGCTGTACGCCAACATGATCAACTCATATGACAAATTTGTCATCTGCAAACTTCTCATGATACATGGTATCAGGTGAATATGGCCTTTATCTACGGTGTGGTTGGCGTCCCTTTAAGCATGGAATGACAAACCTAATTGGGGTTATTAGCCTTTGGGCCAAAAGGCTAATTACCCCAGTTAGCACTGTCATTTCATACTTATGGGGACGCCCAGCGTACTGTAGATAAAAGGTATGACTTGCCTCGAGACTGTATTCCATTATTACCATGAATGAGAAATCACAGGATGGTGAGACTCACAGGATGGTGAGATGGTGAGAAGAAGAAGCACAGGTGAGGTACTGACAACAAGACCACAGTAAATACCACTAGATTTGCAGCATTTATTTCAAGTAACGGTCCGATTGCATTTTCTACTGTTCTACGGCATCTCGCTTTCCTCAGATAAGAATTTTCAGAGTTAGTTCAAGGAATGTATCTTCATATGGAGAACATGTTTTGGAAGGAAAATTTATTCAACTCATTTCGAAGCAATTTCTCTTTTTTATAATTTTCAACCAATCACGGGAGTCGTGGACACTAGCAAAGAAAAGTTTCAAATTCACCACTTTTCTCACATAGAAATTACCTTCAAATGTATTTAAGACCAGAGAAGCTATCTGAAAGAGAGAAGATTTCAGTAAACGAAAATAAGGGAAACATGCTTCCCTAAAAAGTGGCATTGAACAAATTGTCCTATAGTCAGTGAGATGAACGGATTCAACACCTTCATACCTTTTTGCATTCTTTTGTAGTTTGTGGTTCCATTCCAGCCGTGCTTTACATAATGTGCTTAATTACGCAGATGCCAGGGGCAGCCGTGGTAGAATTTCTTCTCCGACGCTTTCTTCATCGTAGTCGCAAATTGGAACGATTTTTCGAATTGGATAGTTCCCCTTTTTGGCCAATGGAATCGATTGTATTAATATCAACAGTTCGAAGCCACACTCTCTCTGTTTCCCTAAAAATTACGGCATTGTATTGCGGTATGAAATTTTGGATCTCGCGAAGTCGGTACAGTTTGCCCATAGACATTTTGGTCTTGTTCCCCATTTTGGCCAATGGTATCGACTAAATATCAAGCTCGATCGCACACACTCTCTTTCCCTAAAAATGGCAGTGTCACAGTGATGTGTGTTTCCCCGTGATATACAGAGTTGCAGAAGATTGCACTCTTTATCAAACACGAGTTCTGTTGCATTACATTCTGTAATATGCTCTTCGTTTGGGTTTGTTTATCAAATCTTTTTAAACTCTGTAAGGCGAGTCGCACTTGCAATGATCCCCAGAGGAATGCAGTTGTCAATTTTATCCGTGCAGAAGAATAACTTTCACTGATAAGCTAATTTCTGTTCACATTTGCTGAGCGGTCGGAAGAAGTTTTGTATCTTAACGAGGTGAATTTTACCTTACGCACGACTTCAAACAAAGTTCGTAGGTTCTATAGAACCCGAAATAGAAACTTCAAAAAATAAAATTAATATATATATTTTTTAAAAAATAGAGACTTCAAAGTTTAAAAAGAACGGAATATCTTTCTCTTAGCTCCCATATCAAACTTTGCCTATTGTTCTGGTTGACATTTTTTCAGACAAAGAACCTTTTGTTCTGATCCTTCGGGATTCATCTATTCGGAAACACGAAAATTTCAATTGGTCACAGTCGGGAAATTGTTGCTATGGAAGGCGGCTGCTCACTCGGAATACCATCTCATTTATCCCGTATGCTATGCTTTTTCCTTGATTAAAATTTAGCAAAACTGAAGTTGACTCATTAGAATCATTTAACCTATGGTGCAAGAAACAAGAATACAAAACCTGAAAACCGTTGTCGGTAAGCACTCAGTACAAAACTTCGCACCATTTTACGCTTGAGTTATTTCACGTTTCGGCAACAAGTCCAAGCATTGAAACAAGCGCATACTGAGGAGCGCCGGCACCCTCATTTCCTATACTCCTGTGATCGTGTTGTTTCCATATTTTGCAGAAACGTGTGGACAGACTACACCGCCAAGCACGTGTTAAAGAGGAGATAAAGCATCATCTCAAAGTACACTATAAGCGCAGAAATATTAGCAAGAATGAATACAAGAGCATTCTCAGAAGAGCTGTTTCACGGGTTTGTTACTCACAGATGTTACAATGAATGCTTGTATTAAGTTAATTAGGGTTTTCATCGCATGTTAATGAGTAGGTACTTGGTTTAGGAGCAGGAAATTGTGTTTCATATTGCCCAAGCGAAAAGCGTTAACGAAGTAAAATTGCGAAATTAATAGTGTAACTGAAGCAAACAATGCAAAGTAATAGTTGTGGTGTTAGTAGAAGCTAATACAGAAAGGTGAAGTGTATAACCAGGCGTAGATTTCTTATTGTTTACTTGTATTCCGATGAACATTGCATTGTAAGGCCCGCACCACTTTAAAACGGGAACGAAAACGACATCAGTCGGTAGTTTTGCTTTTTTGGCTGTCTCAATCTGGTTTGATGCTGGCTGAGACACTAATCAACCAGATGAACCGAAATGTGTTTTTTTTTTCCTTTTAATTTAATTAAATTAAACTAAATTTGCTGTTCACAACAAAGCATGAAAAATCAACCTTAATTAAGTGGATGGTCCCAAGGAACTCAACCAAGTTGAACTGTTTGTCTTTCATTAGGTCACAGACTCGAGAAGTGCCATCGACCCGGAGAAAATCAGATCTCTGGTGAAGAAATATGTGGAGAAGCTGAAAAAACGGAGAGTGCGTTCATTTATCGATAACTTTGCGATCATTGCATAACTTATTGCCGGGAAACAGGTCTCAGCTATGCGCTGATCAGTATTAAATACTCGTAGAGTACGGTAACCCTAATTGTGCTGCAAGTCTTTCAGTCTTAGTAAACTATTCTCAGTGGTCTCTCCTCACAAGTATAAAAAAGGATTAGATAAATGAATAATGCCATTCTGAGCCAAATTGCCTTGATCCCGGCCGATAAAATTAGAAAAAAAAGGAAGATTTGTAGTTAGTCCAACATTTTCATAAAAGGTGTTTTCAGGTTACGGATGATCATGGGAAGATTTTCTGAAAGAACTATCATGTGATAAGTTTACCCATAGAATTTATGATATTTAACTAGACGAGTCCTTTGAGTAAACGTTGAGAAGATTTTGGCGGTTTGTCCTGCGAAAAACTGCCAAGTTTTCGATCAATCGTAAATTATGATACCTTATAGCCTTCAGATTCATGTATATATAAAGCTTCTCAGTATTTTGGTGCCAAACA
>BLFK01000926.1:2516343-2528843 GCA_014634185.1 Astreopora myriophthalma
TATATATATATATATATATATTTACAACATAGATAGGATCCTACGCGTGCTCTGATTGGTCAAAAACCCATTACACTGTCATAAAACACTCCGGACATTTGAGAACACTCGAGAAATATAGACAACACTCGCCTGTGGCTCGTGTTGTCTACACTTCCCTCGTGTTCTCAAATGCCCATCGTGTTTTATCACAGTGTAATACACGGCTTAGGCTTCTTTGTTTATTAAATATATAACTGCCGACAGTACTGTTTCGGCCCTCTGGCCTCATCAGTGCAGTGCTGATGCTAGGATGGAGGCAAGACTAGGTAGCTGCCTCGAATGATCCCACACATGTTTTATCACGTAAGTCATGCCAGAGTGCTCAAACTAGAAAACTAGTGAGCTATGCACAGTGCTAACGGCAATGACTCATCCTAGTAGAGTGCTCAATTTGGACATAAAGCAAAGCTTTGTAATGCCAAAGAGCTATATCTAACTGCATATATATACATATATATAAGCTTATGATGTTGCAGGTCAAATTTGATTTCAGGGTAAATTTTCTAAGCTAGTTTGATTCTTAATTTTCTTTTGTCTCCTAGCCTTAATTATTCATGAATTAGAGCCAGGAAACAAAGGAAATTGAGAATCAACCTAGGTTAAAAAAATTTAACCTGAAATCAAATTTTACCTGCAACAAATATCTGCTCCAGGTACTGATTAATGCCTTATTAACAATGTGGGTATGCATTTAGCCTGCATGCGTACTGCTTGGTTTGAAGCAGTAGTAATAATTATGCCGAATTTGTGCAATAAAGAATAAAACCTGTTTTGATTATTCTAAAATGTTTCATTGTGTGGTTCTACAAAATAACACTGCCAACCTGAACTTCATGGAGGGAAATAATTTTCCAAGGGTTAGGCAGAAGGGCTATACCTATTCCTGTGTTTCAAACCAAATTAAACCTACAGGCAGAGGGGACTAAAGATATTTTCTCGAAAAACACATTACCAGTGTACTCAAAGGTATCCATTCTAAAGATATCCAAAAAAGTTATGGCTTACTAAGGTGGCTCAAACCGGTTTCAACGATTTCTCGAGACTCGCTTATTAGAACGATTGACACTACAACGCTGTATCACGTATTAGCAATGTCGTGGTACCATATGAAACAGCAATTATTGCTTAATAAGATGCGCTCATTATTGTGATGTAATACGTTACCATGGTAACAGGAAAGCCCTGTAAAAACACCCTATATTTCGGCTTTAGTTTCCTGGTATCTCAAAAGCGAACGTGCTGTTCCCCATTTTTTATTGCTGGAAAGTGACCGGTAGACCAAGATAAAACTTTCTGCAAAGTTTCAAAAAATTCTGTGGACCGGATTCAGAGCCACCTTAAATCTTTGTATTCTTTATGCTGGCTCTGAATCTGCTCCACAGACTTTTTTAAACTTTTCAAAAAGTTGCATCTTGGTCTGTTGATCACTTTCGGGCAATAAAAAATGGGGGTCACCAAGTTCTTTTTTGAGAGATGAGCAACTAAAGCCAAAATATAGGGTGTTTTTACAGGGAGTTTCCGTTGCCACGGTTACGTATTACGTAACAATGATGACCGCATCTTATTCAGCAATAATTGCTGTTTCATATGGTACCATAACATTGCTAATATGTGATACAGCGTTGCAGTGTCAATCGTTCTAATAAGTGAGTCTTCAGAAATTGTTGAAACCGGTTTGAGCCACCTTAAGAGACTTGTGTGGGTACTTTTTTTAGGACTGATTTTAGACCATCCTATGGGAAGTTGGCAACAATAGCAAGCATTCTTCCACAAGTACCATTGCTTGGTCTCACAGCCACTGCTACCAAAAAGACCAGAACTGACATCATTGAGTCCCTGGGCATGGTTAATCCAGCTGAAATCCTTGGAAACCCTGAACTACCAAATATTTATTTCTCATCATCCTCTAGACCAGACAGAGGAGAGGATAAACTACATGTCAATGAAATATTGGTCCCCTTGGTGGAAAGCTTAAAAATGGAGAGAACAAAGTTTCCATTTACAGTTGTTTTTGGCCCATTAGAGACCATTTCATCGTGTTATAGCTTTTTCAGCCGAGCAATGGGGAAAGAGCAGTATGAACCTATAGGTGCCCTGTCCAGGTTATTTACACAATTTCACGCCCAATACCCCCTTCAAGAAAAAGAAAGGATAATTGATGGCCTTACCTTGGGGAAATCTAAACTCAGGATTGTCTTTGCAACAGCCGCATTTGGTGTTGGTCTGGACTTAAAAGATATTAGACAAATAATTCATATAGGGCTGCCATGTACAATGGAAGAGTACTTTCACGAGGCCGGTAGGACCAGTAGAGATGGTCTTCCTTCTAAAGCTCAAATCTACTACAATTCATATGATACATCAAAGGAAAGAAAACATTTGTCTTCAGTAATGAGGGATTATGTGCAATCAAAGAAGTGTAAAAGGGAAATTATTATGGGGTATTTTGGGTTTTCCCCTCTGCCACTTGACACAGGTCATGCATGTTGTGATTATCATGAGAAACTGTGTGCTTTCTGGTGTTGCATCTTTGATGGCTCCTGCCTTGACAGATCAAGCCCCTCCATTATCTAATGACGAGGTTTATCCTCATCCCAAACTAAATATAGAGCAAATAGCCAAACTCAATGAAGAACTTGTTAAATTTAGACTCTCGTTACCTGGATATGGTAGGACAACAGTAGGGAGTACAAGCCTAAGCAGTGGTGTTACTATAAAGTTAATTCGTGAAGTGGCAGAAAATGCACATACATTCTCTTCAGCAGAAGACATTGAAAAAAGACTTCCTTTCTTTAGCCAAAGTCATGCCATTTCAGTGTGGAATATTGTTAAACAATTCCTTCAGAAAGTGTGAAAAACAATGTATCATTGGTGTAAAATAATCAGATAGCTGACTTTGTTATTACATGAGTCGATTTCCCATGCTGTTTTGCATAAAGCATGGCTTTTATGTGTTGTGTTTATACCCAGTAAGAAAAATGTACTGACCTTTTAATTTGCAGACAGGTTATGATATTATGACCAGTGTGAATTGTGTAATCAAAAAAACTTTGTGAAGGTTGAAGCAGATCTCTTCAGTAAGAGAAGTGAGTGCATTATTTTTTTGTATTTCTTATCACGGATTCATGTGTTTGTACACTTCTTTATTAGACATAAGAGAGTGGTCATGATACTGATCAAGCAAAGTTGTCAAATATGATTTGCTTTTCATTTCCCACAGACACTACCATGGGTCTTGTGAAAGTAACCCTTTCATTTGTTTGACAATGACACATTTATTAACCTTCTTTTCTATTGTGGGGGAGCAAAACTGTTTTTTCTTTTGCACTACTAAGTGCAAGAGAAACAGTGATTGCAGGACAATGACTACCTTTGTTGAGCATTTTTGACACAGGATTATGGATTCCAAAGGAAGACCTAAGGTTTTTACAACGGTTTGAAATGAGATCTTTTTGTGAAATTTTATCCTTAGAAAAGAATTACAATAACTGGGGAAACAAATGGTAACTAATGGGCGCTTCTGTCTAGTTTCATGGACCCTGCTAGCCAATTATCATAAATTCAACTGTTGATTCAACAAGAGAAATATATTATTTCCAGTGTATCTAAAGGAGACCAGACCTACATTTCTTTGCTGTTACGAAAGAGCAACAAATCTATGCAGATTGTGATTGATGAGAGTTTGTCTCAGCAGATTCCTGGGTATAGTGGACATACTAGATTTTGCAAAGTGGTGCTACATAAACCAGTAACAAATAAAAAAAATACAGACTTCACCGTGATTGTCTTAAACGAGCAATAACTTCTTTCTTTCAGTGAGCATCCATTTTTTTATTAGTCGGTTGATTGCCAAGTTAACAGGAAGTCAGACACATTGTAATTTCTGTTTGTTGCATAGTAATGGCCAAAGCATTGTCACATTTACATCATATGACTATTAACTCAGAAGGGCCACTATTGTCCTTATGAAATAACTGAGGCGAAGCACTTTGATACACTAATCATCCAAATCATCTCGGTGTGTTTTCATCTCCATTACTCAATTCATTCTCCTCATCATTGTCTTGCACTTGTGGTTTGTTAGCCAGGTGTTAAAACACCTGGTTTAACACCTGGCTGACAAACCACAAGCGCAAGCTACACACACCACAACCACAAGCTACAAACCACAAGCAGTGCTACAAGCAACTGGTCTAGAGGACCCTTTGTTACAGTAGGAAATGAATGAAGTGTTCTACCTCTTTGGTAATGAAAAGGTTTAGCCTGTTGCACAATAGCTAACACTGCCTTGACATCTTCGGTGGTACAAGCATGAGTGTGCCTGGTTGACTCTGGGTGTATGCCACACTCATTGTCATACTGGGTGCAACATTCTTTAAGCTTTAAGCTTTATGCTGCAGCAGAACATCTTTGGACAGCTTTCAGTGTTTTGTTTCCACACATTCCCCTAAGAGAGACCTTGTTGTCTCCAACCAGGTGTTCCATTTTTAAGTCATTTGCATAATTGCATCCTTCTCCCCCCTTTGGATGTACGAACTGGCCATGTAACACTCGATGGGCAATCTTCTCTACAAACCCTTGACACAAGTTATAAATCGCATAGCCTCAAAGGCATATTTTTCCCCCCTTGGCCTACTTCTAAAGTACAACAGAAGCATCTTCCAGTTAATTAGACTGCACTCTCCATCCCCCTCTCAGCCTCTGTATCATTAAGCTGCATTAGCATCATTCCCAGATGAATTACTGGCAACCCATAATTGAGCTAGCAATCTTCTTCACTACCAGGAGGGATGTCAAAAATGTTGCTATTGAGGTTGCTATTGGATGTCTGTGATGTCTGTGATGCGACAAACCCGGGTCGCTGCTTTTATCGCTGTTTTCGGTGGTTCTGCCATGTTGTGGGTTACATGAACTTCCGGTTGTTATGCTTTTATCTTTCAACAGCCAATAGGAATTGGCTTTGAAATCCAATTTGCCAAGGGTCCCGATTTTCCCCGCAAATGACAAAAGGGACCCCTGGGGACGAGGTTGGCTCTCATTCAACCCCCACCCAGCCCAGTACCAGTCCATTTCTCACAAATGTAATAAAAGCGAAATGATTCAAAATATTGTTAACAAGATAAAAGTGAAATGCTATACACCCATTCCATAAATGGCGGATGACACAGATAACCTGGGCCAAGTAGCTCGAGAACGAGGCTAGTCAGTCATCTCGCCAGGTAGGGAAAAAATTAATATGGCGGCATCAGGAAGGTCTGTATGTACTGTAAAGCTAACGGAAGAAGACATTCCAGGTGCATCCCGGCCTTGAAGGAAGGCTGCCATCCCAGCTTAAAATTGAAGAGCTGAAATTTTGGCTTCAGTGTCGCGGTGATTCCTTTGTTTTTTTTTTATTGTTGTTTGCTAACTGTTCCTTTATTAAGTTTGCAGCTACAAATGACAATTGAATACAATCAATAACAGTCCTTAGCATTAAACTTACACACGCACACACACACACACACACAACACATACACAACACGAAACACACATTAGAACAAAATAGAATCAATACAGTACAAGTGTTCGGGCTATTCTAAACTTCGGAAAGGGATACATTATCTAATTATAATTATTGCGATTAAGTCAGAGGCTTGAACTTCCATTTGTTCCTAAACTTATTCAATACATTACACTTTTGAGCAATAAATAGCTCCGTAGAGTATTTTTGATGTAACTTAACTTTAAATAACTCCAAACTAGGCTTCATATTATTTTTGCGGCATTGAAAGATGGTGAATTTTCCAACTAAAATACAGTAATTTAAGAGCTGAGACGTTTCATTGCTAATGCCCACAATTATGTCTTGCACAGATAAGTTAATAATCTCATTCATATTAATGTTCCAAAAAGCTTCAAAATCTCTCCAAAACGATAAAGAGAAAGGACAGTGAAAAATAGATGCTCTATATCTTCCTTAGGGACCGCTCATTATTTTTGTGGGGGGGGGGGGATCATGGGGTGGGCCAGGCCTATTTTTTTTAGAGAAAAGGGGTGGGCCAAAAGAGAATTTCATGACGATTGGGGGTGGGTCATTGTGTGTAAAGAATCACACTCACTACAATTCATGTGGAAGATCTAAATAAATTATGATGCAATGCTGGACATAAAATATAACACAACTGGATGTCACATGTAGCAATGCAACCAAAGTATGGAGAATCAAAGATGTGGGCACTAAATATCAATAAATAAACATAAGCCCTATTGAGAAGGCTTGCATGCTTCCTTTTCTTAATATAACTGTCTGGGAACTTTTACTACCTGAAGCGTGAACAGCTAGAAATCAATATTGGTTTCAAGAGGGTCCCAATGGGGTAGTGCCTTTTACGGTTAACGGTTAATATTTTGGGTTTTTTTTTTTACGGCTAACGGTTAATTTTTCTCCGTTATGGTTAATGGATCTGTTAAAAATTAACTTCCATTGTTTAAAGAAATGTAATTTTCATTGTTGTAAAGTCTCAGAACATTCTGGGGTAGAAAACTGTGGTAATATACGACCACGGTAAACCATCTCTGGTCTATATCTTTATTCCTACATGTAAACTGCGGTACTTTGACGAAAACAATACAAATAAAACACCTCCGGTTTGCTGAATAGTGAGAGTATCGGCTTTACTGGGTATAAAGACTCGTGAAATCAGAAAATTAAGACACATTAAGTCTTCTTACGAGACCTTAGACTTTTATTTTACGGCCAGAATTTTTTACGGTTAACATTTTTTACGTCTAACGGTTATTTTTTTTTTTCAATTTTTACGCCCAACGGCTAGATTTCTGGACATGTTACGGCCAACTGAGCCGTTCTCCCAACCCTACATAGAACTCACAATTTCTTCTCGCTTTCTGGTTTTATTCACTGCTCAATGACTCACTGAAAGGACTTAAAACTCACAATATAAAATCTAGAAAACTTCCACGCTACTTGCTACCTTTTTCACATTCCGATCGTCTTATCCTGCTCGCACGTGTTCGTTACCTTATTGGGTAGTTATTGCATGTCAATAACTAACAAGGGTGGGGTCGGTCAATACTCTCGTACATAACGGCTAACCCCATTGAGACCCTCTTTCAATAATGGATTATTGAATTCATTATTCAATTTATTGAAATCAAATTTTTCCAATTTTCAAATAAAAAACAGTTTGAAAATTCGTTTTTTAATTGAATTACTATTTTTTCTTTAACGACTTCAATAAAAAAGCAATTTTTTTTAAACTGGTTTTGATTTGAATATTGGAAAACGTATTTGTTCAATAATCGATTAATGAAATCAATAATGATTTCTAGGTGTTCACGCTTCAGGTAGTTTGACTGTAATATGGAGCTATTGAGCTCCTTTTTGTGACCATCTAACAAGAAGTGGCTGCAGAGTAGGACACTGGTCCACAAGATAAATATGCTGATTTCGTTCAGTGAGGTATAGATTGAAGGGGGTTGGGGGTGGGTCACCTCTTATATAAAGTTATATGAGGGTGGGTCAGCAATTAACTAATGGGCTTAAAGGGGTGGGTCACATTTTTTCTTTCATGCTAAAACAAACCCCCCCCCAACCCCTCATGTAAATAATGACCGGTGCCTTAAAGCGATTACAAAAAGTGCACATACCTGAATCAAGTATTCTCATTTTTTTAAGAAGAACGTTAGTGCATGTTATATAATAAAGTACTTTAAATTGGAAATCTCTTAAAGGGTGCGTTCCTTTGAGATGATCCAGATCAGGGTCAGTGATCCAGGATCACTCGGATCATGGTGTACCAAAGGAATGGACTTTGGTTTGTACTATCAGTTACGAATTTGCTCGAAAGGAACGCTACAGATCAGAAATCCTGATCCGGATCCTCCCAAAGGAACGCACCCTAAGATAAGTTTCAACACAGACATTGCGTGACAGAAGGTAGATATTTGATAAAAGGGCAATAATAATAATAATAATTTTAATCATTTCTATCGCGCCGGCTACATTAAAATATGATCGCTAGCTCCATACAATCAGTTGAAAAAAAAAATTAAAAATAATAACTCTCTACATATATACAAATATTAAAAAGCCTAGGTAAAATTACAACAGTGATATATAAAATGGAAAACTAACAGAATATATCTATTCATGATAAAAATAACAGAATATATCCATTCAAGATAATAATAACCTACAATTTAAAAACTATACAAAGTCCTTTCAGCATTAATTTGTAATTTCACACGACCTCTCACATGGGAAATTACAAAATTGCTATGACAAAGTTTGGCGTGAAATTTCTCGATACAATAGAGACCTTAAGATACTCGTATATCGGTGTACGGGTACGGGTAGTGTACCCGTACACGTAAAATGTTCTTGTGCGCAGCTAATTTGATTAAGATACCCGAAGAGTTAACGCGCGGGGATTGGTAACGATTGTTTACAAAGATGGCGGCTGCGGCGGCAAGGTTTGCTCTTTTTACTCAGAAATAAGTTGTCTAAATTGTTTAATAAAGTCTATCAAATGTATCCAAACGTCTTCTTTACGAATGTTCTGTCTTTAGAAAGTACGCCAATGATATGCTTCTTCTCCATGCGTTTGACACTGACGATGAGGACATCGAAATTCTCGTTGTGGATGCTTTGAGTAAAGTTCCGTCTAGTGTTGACATAGGTTTTAAAATTGACCTTGAAAATCTGGACGAGCAAACTTCCATCGACCTGTTTAGGTAACAGCGAGGTTGAATTATAGTCGTGATAACAAAGGTATGGTATTGCAACTCTCCAAACCTTACAACTTTCCGACACAGGTTTAGCAAAAACGATCTTAGAGTACTGCACGATGCTCTTTCAATACCTGCTGTGTATAAGTGTCCAAATGGAACTGTGGCTGGTGGCTTGGAAGCTCTGCTTATCCTACTACGAAGATTGACATATCCAAACCGTTTGTGTGATTTGTGTCAGTTGTTTGGAAGACCCGAGCCGGAACTCAGCATGATAGTCCATGAGGTAAGTCAATTTTTTTTTGAGTTGGCAAGGGGTGGGGAGGGGAGAGTCAACATTAACTTGTGTAAATAAATGGCCCTACTCTTATCATTAAGTGCGTTTTTCAGACACATGGGACATAATAAACAGATCAGAACTAGTATTCCCTGGTAGTATTAACTGGTATTAATATTTATAAAACATATCAAAAGCTAATTAAGGGTATTCCATGTATGTGAAGCACCCCCCTGTCTTCTTTCAAGCCACCTGTTTATTGACCTTTTCCCCCTACTTTTTAAAGGTTTTGAATGACATATACATCAGGTGGAACCACAAGTTGGAGAACTTGGACCAGAACTGGATTGATGCACAGTCATTTGCAGAAGCCGTTCACAATGCTGGAAGTCCACTAGACAACTGCTGGGGTTTTATTGATGGCACACTGAGGCCATGCTGCAGACCCATAAGAAACCAGCGAATTTTGTTTTCCGGGCACAAGCGCACACATGGTTTGAAATTCCAGGTAGAAACGACATCTGGCCAATTATAGTGCTAATGTTATTCTTTGTCCATTTCATAATTGATGTTAACATAACTTGTGTTCATTTGCTTTTAAAAGTGCATTTTGCAAATGTTCAAGTTAAAAAATATCTTAAATACTATTTTATTTTTCAGAGTGTTGTTTGTCCAAATGGTTTGATAGCAAACTTATATGGCCCAATTGCTGGACATCACCATGATGCCTTCATGCTTCATGAGAGTAATTTAATGCCCAGGCTTGAAGGAAAGTTCAGAGCTCCACATATATTCAGCCTGTATGGAGATCCGGCCTACCCTCTCCGACAGCATTTACTTGCCCCTTATAGAGGAGCAATGCTAACTCCAGCTCAAGAATTGTTCAACAAAAGAATGAGCAAAGTTCGGGAATCAGTTGAATGGGCATTCGGGAAGGTTGTGCAATATTTTGCCTTTCTCGATTTTCGGAAAAACCTCAAAGTCCTTTTGCAACCAATTGGGAAATACTATGTTGTGGGTGTTCTTTTGATTAACTGCCATACTTGTCTATATGGTAGTGTAACTTCAGATTACTTCTTCTTGCCTCCCCCTGACCTACACACATACCTTAACTGATAATTAAACTGACAAATACAACCTTAACTCAAAACTTTACCTTCATTTTTCATGATTTTTTTAGTTACAGATATGAAACCTTGATAAGTTTCTTTACTCAGATAAAAGGGCACGTCCATAACTTCTTAACTTCTCTTACCACAAGAATGAAATATCCAACCCAACATGAAAAGTCAACAAGAAGTCTCATGCAAGCATGTAACATTAATTTTGTAGTGCTACTTTTTGGAGGTCATAAAAGCTTTTAATAATTCAAGCTGCATGTTCATTTGTTGCTCCTGGAGGGAAATGCGTCTCTTGTCAACTTCTAATTGCTCTTGCCTAAGTTTAGTTTCAGCTTCAAGTGCATCACGTTTGTATTCTAGCTCCTGGGTTCTGATTGCTTGTTCTAGCTCCTTCTTTTCTGACAGGTATGACATCACATCTGGTCGACCTCGTTGCTTTGTTTTCTTTGGCTTCCCTAGTACAATAATAATTATTTAAAGGTAATTACACAATCTGTGTGGATTATTATTCTCACAGGAAATACCAAGGTTATAACTAACGGCATTTTCGAACTACAAAATGACATTTTGCAGACAGCTTGATACTTATTTTACTCCACAGTGAACCTGATATAGAGGGACTTGACATACAAAGAAATCAGAAATGAGAATTACCCCCCAACCCCCCTTCAAAAAAAAGAATCATGAAACTGCACTCCCAAAAATGAATCTTGATGAACAAGAAATTTTTGAGTGTTTGCAATAATGCATTTTCATATTTACTTTTTGAGGGAGAGGGGGTGGTTTGGCCAGTTTTACCTATGTATTCTATGAGTAGTACCATTCTAGCTCATAAATCTTTAGAAAATAAAAGACAATGGGCCAGGCTCTGGCTCTGGAATGAATATACATCTACTTAACACTTCCTGAGGATAACACTTTTATTCACAAGTAAAGTAGTAGCATGCACAACCAGTTATACTTACTGGCACTAGGGCCAGCTGCTCCCTCATCATCTGAGTTCTCACTGCCTGAAGGACTTGATTCTGAAAAAAGAGAAAGAACAGAACAGGGATGGTTATTTTTAACATTCCTCTATTTTAAAAGTTAAGTCTCAAGTGAGTAACAACTTACTTCTCTTCAGTGTTTCCATAGCCTTATCCCTGAATTCATTTGCTTTCTTTTTATCCTCTTCATCTTTTTTCTTGCCCTTCTTGCTCTGCTGCTGTAAGTCATCAACATAAGCCCTGACATCATCTAAAAGTTGATGAATTTCATTATACTGCTCCTCAGTGCCTGACCTGACAATTTAACAATAAGACCCTCAGCTATTTGCTCATTATTTTAATGGCTGCAAAGTGTTGTAAAAACTCAAAAAGGAATTAATGAAGTACTTTTTTAAGGCTGCAGAGTTTTCATCTTTGTGATGGCGGAGAAGAACATCAAAGTGCTCTTTACATGAGCGGCCTTTCAGTGTGATTTCTTCATTTGCCCATGCTCTTTGGAGATTGTCAGCAATTAGGTTCCAGTCATTGGGATTACTAGGTCTTAATGCCAGCACTTCTTTAAGAAGATCAAGGTCATGGTTTATGTGCCATCTAAACATAGTCTAGAAATGAAAAACCATTGTGAGGTTTTTTCTAAGATACTGAAGAGTGGATAGGAGGGTTTCTGAAAACGAACACACTTCTTTGCACTTCTCACAATTAGGTACATTGCTTTGAACCGTAGGTGATCGTATTTTAGTTCTAAGCAAGTTATAGTAATTTTAAAGTAATTTTGTACATGCATGTCGCTTGATACATACAAAATCGCACTCAAATTCTACAGTTTATATCTTAACAACAAGCTACAACAAGTAATTCATTCATACACTAGCTTATTGAAATATCATGGAACTATTTAAAGAAACTTGGCGGCAAGTCCCTCGACCGAAAGCGCGAGGGCACAACAATAATAAATTATTGTTATCGCAACCCCGCCATTTGATCGAGGCACATCGCCAAACAATTTTTTTAATTTTGAACTTCAGCAGTGACTCCCATGCAAAATTTTTCAATGCTAGTGCTTTTGGGAGACTCGAACGTTGGAGCAATTCACAGAAATCCCCCAAATCCGCCACAAATTGATATCGTTTCAGAGTTCAAACCGCTCATTTGAGATCCAAAATCAATCCAGTTTGAAGCGCTTTCTTTACAGCTAAAATTTAAATTTGGCAAAAATATTTCAACAGACTTGCAATAACATTGCCAAGGAGTCATACAATTCACATTTGCACTTAAAACGTCATAAAAACTTACTCGCTTCTCCATCTTGTCTTACTCGTAATTCTTCTACGGGTAAACTGGTGTCT
>BLFK01000926.1:2533843-2536343 GCA_014634185.1 Astreopora myriophthalma
CATAGTCGGTGAAATTATGCCGAGTGGATCATGTATACTTGAGAGTTGACTGAGTATGGATCGTTTCGTTGGTGTTCGTTCACCCTGTATGTGCTTGGATCTCTAGCGCGTCCTCCCTTTTGTCCCACGCGAGTCCGAGCAACTTGCTTGGATTGCCCTCATCGTCTAACTCTGGGATGTTGGACTCCCACTTGTGTACTGGGAACCTGCCGCCTTCAAGAACCTCAGTTGCTTCCTGTTTGAACTCTTTTAGTTCCTCCACGCCATTTCCGGTTTTCATGAGATTGTCCACATAAGTGTTTTCTTTTAGCGCTTGGACAGTATCTTGTAACTCTGGTGGTTGCTTATTAAAATGATACTGAAGGGTAGCCCCGAGCATGAAGGGACTAGCTTCTGCTCCGAAGGGCACTCTTGTGAAACGCAAATGTTCCTCTTTGCCGTTTATGTTGAACAAGAAGCGAAACGCATCTCTGTCCTCATCTTTGATTGTAATTTGTAGGAACGCCTTTTGAAGGTCCGCCAGCAGTATGACATTTGCGCTCTAATCATGATGTTCCACAGCAGCAGTTGTAGAGGTGGGCCGGTGTGCATGCACTCATTCACACTGTTGGCAAGTGGATGGGGTTTCGCGCTAGTGTCGCAAACCATTCTCACCTTGGTTGAAGTGGCGCTTTCTCTCACCACTGGCTTGTGGGGCATGTAAAATACACGTTCACCCGTTGGCTGCTCTGGTATTTTCTCGATAATGCCCTGCTTGATCTGCTCGTGAACTATGTTGTCGTACTCAATCTTCAGCTTCTCGTTTCTCCTCAGTTTTTGCTCTACATTGTGAAGGCGTCTCCTGCTGGCTCCTCATTTGTATTTGAGAGCTTGGCGCCTGGAATCCACGGCACGCCTACCTGGTATCTGCCATCACTTCTCTTCTATATGTTCTCTTGAAATTCCTTGTAGACGTCCAGCTGATTGTCTCTATCCTCTACTCCCAAAACGTTGAGCGAGTATAGTTTTTCATACTCGTCAGTCTCTCTCATGTACATGCATTTGCTGTCTGCGTATTCTTTACCACCGTGAACAATCCAACCGAATGCGTTTCCCTCAACGATTGGATCCTCCAGTTGGCCTTTGTACACATGTTCCGTCCTGATCTTGCGGTAGGTAGCATCCCCGAGTATCACGTGGATTGGATACTCTTTGCTTGCAGTTCTGTAAAACATCTTTCCCTGTACATGTTGAAATTTCTCTTTCAGTTCTGTCAGCGTGGGCCTCTTGATAGTTGTGAAATCTGCAAGTTTGCTTCCAGTAATCTCTATTTTCTCGCTTGTCTTACTGTCAATTGAATTGATTGTTACGTCATAGACTGGCATGGACTGTTTCTTCGTCCCGTTAACCGTTACAATGTAGCACGTCTCGTGATGTATTGGATTTAGCTTCAACTTGTTAGCTGCTTCCTTGGAGATAAAGTTCCTCCCCTATCCTGTGTCTAGATATGCCCAAAACGTAGTCCCCCGGATTTTCAGTGGTACTATGGCGGGTAGGGACTTTTCCTCGACCGCAGGCGTGTATCCGCTTAGAGTGGCATTGGGATCTTGCGTGTCGCTCCCCTTAGACCTATCACATAAGCTGGTGTGGTGTTTGCTCTTACACTTATAGCACCCCCTACTACGACATTCTTTCCCAGAGTGTCCTGAGCGGGCACAATTGTAACATAGCCGATTTGCTGTAAAGAATTCCCTCCGTTTGGCGATTTTGTTGTATGTTGGGCACGACTCTCCCCGGTGGTTTTGGTCACAGAACAGGCAGTGGGGTTCTTTCTGGCTAAAGTAATGGCGTTCCTTTCTCTTTGTCTCCGTTTGATCTTTATATTATTGTCTTCGGCCTTGTTGCGCTTGAGCCATTTTTGGATAGAATCGATCAACTTTTCCAGGTTCCAATCTTCCCACCCCTCGTCTGTTCTCACTAGATCGGGTTTCACTTGGGGGAGCTTGTTTAAGGTTGACAGTACAAAACCCTTGAGCATCTCTCCCTCTCCCAAAGTTTGTAACGCGTCAAAATTCTTGCTCAACTTCTCATAAAATTCACATACCCTTTCGTAATTTGATCCTCTGGTCACTGGCAAGTTAATTATCTCTTCCATGTTTGCAGCGACAGCAGTTTTACTCTGTCCAAACTCGGTTTTCAACCTTTCCCAGACGGTTTTGTACCCCAGCGCACCCCGCTTTAACTTAGCTAATCTACTTCTCACCTTAGGCGCCACCAGCTCCAAAAGATATCCGAATTTCTCTTCGGCGCATAATGGCTTGTCGTGTATTTGTGATGTAAACATGTTCTGAAACCTGATCCAGTCAACTGAAGTGCCATTCAATGGGGTTATCTTGAGCTCTGGCAGCTTCGCACAGGCGGCTTTTTCCATTTCGATTTTCTTTTCCGCCATTTCCAATTCCACTCTCATCTTTTCTTCCCAAAGTTCCTTCTCTTGTTGCTGGATCTCGCGTCTAAATCG
>BLFK01000926.1:2550647-2588147 GCA_014634185.1 Astreopora myriophthalma
CCCCCCCCCCCTTTTACTTTAACATGATTTTTGCTAAACCCCCCCTCCCCCAATTCCCCCTTGTCCTCCGGCATGCATGAAACAAAAAGAACGTATTTATTAAGTCACCATGTCCAACTGATAGACATTTACATTTTAACCTACCTTAAATTTGGATTCGAGTTGCTCTCTGCCCAGACCGTGTGTAGACAATTGTCATATTGACATTAAAGTTCTCGGTGCTCTCAATCATTTCTTCTTCTTCAGTCGACTCCTCTTTCTCTTCAGAGCTAGAACTACCTGTGGTTTTTCATTTCTCCAAAGCAGGGACACTGCTTCCAGAGCACAACCATCCAAAAACATTTGATGAAAAACTTATTGGCAAACTTGTAAAAGTTAAAGAAAGGATGATAGAAATAGAAGAAAGCCTTAAGGAAAAGTTAGAGAAGACATCAAATATGTTCCAATATGCCCCCATGTGAATGCAAAAACCAAAAAGCGTTCTCGGAATGAGAACCGATGGAAAGCCAAAAGAAGGACAGTTTTGAGAAAAGCTTCCAACATACAGAAAGTGCGCGAGTTTGTTTCAAATGCTTCTGCGTCTGAAGTAATTCAAAATTGGAAGCTCTATCTACATTATCATTGCCTCAAGTAAAATATCTACAACTTATGTATGAAGAAGATAAACAACTATCTACTGAAGCTGTAAACTTGATTAGTGAATATGTAGACAATTTTCCAAGAAAAGAAAACACTAACCTAGAACCAGATAATGCCCATGATGATGACAGTAATGATGATGATGATGATGATAATGATGATAAAGACAACGATGACGTTGTTGATGATGCAGACAATGATGACAATAATGGTGATGATGATGACAACAATGATAATGGTGATGATGACAATGATGATGATTAAATGCTGATGACAACAACAATGATGATGATGGTGCTGGTTATGTTTACAGTAGCTAGAGAGAAGATCAATGTTGTAAGATACTGATTTGTAAGTGTTAATAAAGTTGTTTTTGTAAAGTTGTTTTAATAGGCTGTATTTGTTGATGGCATCCAGATGCAGCTTTTAACATTTTTGCTGGCAAAACGTTTGCATATTTTTTTAATGCCCCCCCCCCCCTTAAGCCATGCACAAAAAATGGTGGCCCTCCTATTTGCACCAGCCCCCCATCCCGATAAATAATGACCAGTCCCTAATGTTAGTATTATAAGAAGTGTTAGTATCGGTAATAGCATGACCTGTTGTGGTATTTGGCAATAATACCACGAGTGATATTTCAAAATTGTCCAAAATACCACGAGCCGCGAAGCGGCGAGTGGTATTTGGAGAATTTTTAAATATCACGAGGCGGTATTATTGCCAAATACCACGTACAAGTCATGCTATTATTTGTTTATAATGGAAGTCGAGAAATTTTTGCTGTAATACCACTGCTGTTATACCATTTTTTGCTGTAATACCACCATTACGCGGAAATGGCGATACTATCAACCAATCAAATCTCCGCTTATTTCTCGGCTTATATTATAAGTAGTGTAATAAGTAGTGTAAGCAATGTTAGTGTTGTATGTAATTAAGTTATGATTGAAAAAATAAAAAAGATATCGAGTAAGGAGTCTACGAAAGAAGTAGTTAAAGGTAAAGCTAAAAAAATTCCATTGCATCTACAAGTCGATAATTTGAATTGATGTTCAGCTTTAAAAAAAACTTAAACCGTTGCAAAGCTCTTCAGTTGCAGCATACGGTTTTTATGGTTGAACAATGAAATCCTTAACTTTGGTGACATGGGTTTACTAGTGCTTGCGTGGCTATGACAGGACACTTGACCTTTCCGTATTTTCACCATCATTAGTGTTTGCTCGTCGCTAGATAAAAGATATCGATAATTTGAATTCATGTTCAGCTCTGACCCATGTTTCAGCTCCTTTCCCGTGTTAACACAACTTATCGCCGTGCGGGAGCATGAGAATTTCCGATCGAACTCCGCGAACTTGTGCTTGCGTGACCGTGGTAATTGTCATGTAAATTACGCGTAAATACCCTTTTTTTTGGACATTTCGTATCATGCGGCGTTTCAATTGCCCAAGCAATATAAGACAATAAAAGGGCTTTGCGAAAATATTTTTTTAACTTAAAATTTCCATGTACCAAGGTACGAAAATCGCCTTCAAAAATGCCCCATTTTTCGTTTTTTTTCAAAGCGCAAAAACTAGCAATCTTCGGGCGCTTCTAATCCGAAGTGAAAGTGCACTTCATGACAATATTTGTATAGATTTGTGTTATAATTGTGATACCAAACATACATGCAAAACATAATTTTAGTACACCAAGTCGTCTTTCTCTGAGAGCGATGTTAATATGCACAAGTTTTCGGCTGCGTTTTATGGCGGCCGCAGCGCGAAAACCAAAATTCTAATTTTGTTGGATTTCTCAAAATCAAAAACTCTCTGGCAAGTTTTAGTCTTATTTTCGAAAATAGTTTACCAACGGGTTTCTCCTGGCAAAATATGAAGAAATCCGTAATTTCAGTTTTGAAAATTAATTCTCTATATTTACAGTCCCATCGTCTTAAATACACTTAAGGCTAATACTGACAAACGGTCAGAAATGCGAGAAAGATTGTTTCCTTCACGGGCCGCACGGTATTGTGTTTTTTTTTTTAATTGTGGCCTACTAAACACCATTTTTAGGAAGGAACGGCAACTAAGTCTTAAGGTAAGAAAAGATCACTGACCAAAATCTCTTCACCAGAATAACTAAATAATTATAAACAGAAATGAGCTGCTAAGTGTAGGAAAAAAACCATTACCGCTAGATTTTGGCATTAAACAGAGCCGATTTTATGCCTTAGGCTAATGTTTGAAAATTTTGTTAAGGCACATTTATCTTTTTCCTTACCGATGCTGATTGATATATATATACAATCAATAGTCGAGGTAAACACGATGTGAGAGCCATGTATGGTTTATTGACCTTTGTTGGCCTGGCAAAGTAGCTGAAATATTGAACATTTTTTGAGATGTCCAAACAAGAACCGGAGATCGAGTCCAGACGGTTCCGCGCACTCACCCGTCAACTGTTTCTATAGCCTGCGTGGCAGGCGTTCGAAGGGGAAGGGGAAGGGGAAGGGGGGATTAGCCGTGAAGAAATGCAGGGGCGCGATAACGCGAAATTTATCCCATTATAGATTGGGATATTGTATTTGAAATCTGAAGAAAAGTCAAACTGTCACATTTGGGACTTTAAGATTCCACTACTATGGACTACGACAACGGTTGGACGAGAAGTATCATTCATGTTGTGGACTGGGTCAAGTACTCGGTACTTCGCGCGTAAAAGTCAAATTAAGATTTCAGGCAACCGCTTACAGACTACGAAAAAGCTGTCGCTTTGTTATCGCACAAAGGAATGGCTTACCAAGATTTTAGAGATCAGTTAATATATTGCTTTAGCTACACAAGTGACGAAGTGACGAAGTGTTTTTAACTCTTTAGGAGCTTTAGTTTATCAATTCAAAAATCTTTGGCGGTAAACATCTTTACTAGATGTTTACTACTGTTTGGAAGACCCCGACTCAACTAAGTGCAAGACCAAATTCAGAGTAGAAAAGAAAGGCATCCCAGTTATAGCTAGACTCCTCACAGTTCCTGGCACTTTTAAATGGCCACAGGGTACCGTTTGTAGAAAATTTGAAGGACTTTAAGCGATTAGCATATCCATGCAGGTACCACGGTTTGTTTCCAGACCTTTTTAAAAGTGAGTTGCTTCAAGTAGATAATGCTTTTCTCCCCTGCTTTTGGCCTTCTCGAACTCTTTTCAACGGTTAACTGCCTATGTATGCTAGCATTCGCCAAAATAAAATGACTTGGACCACGGTTTTCTTAAGCGCCGGCTAAACTGTCTAAATAAGCGGACCTTACAAATCCTTACTTTATTCCCCAGAGCCTCGAAGTCATGTTTATTGTTTGAAGTTGGATCTTTAAACATGGAAGTTTGTCTATTTCGGATAGGAGTAAATAAAAACTCGGCGAAAAATCGAACTGATGAATAAACAGGACCGACCTATTCTGCTTCCACTCCCAATAATACAGAGAAAAGGAAATGAAGCACGGAAAGGAGGAAAAGACACCCCGGCCCCGGCTGGCTTCTACCTGTTCAGAAAGCTTTTAATTTCATTGTGTTAACAGTTCTTAAGCCACTTTAAATAATCCATTTTATATCAGGAAAGACAAAACCTTTGAAACCATCGCCAACTAGCGAGCCACCTACTTCTCCCCCAGTGCAGACTGGTGAAGATCAGGCTCATCCTGGCAAGTCGTGCAAGGTAATCAAAGATAAAAACCCTCAGGCTGGGTCTGGACTGTACTGGATTAATCCGGACGACGCAGTGGCATTCCAAGCATATTGTGATCAAGAAACCGATGGTGGAGGATGGACACTCGTCTACAGTTATCACTTCACAAATTATCCGTAAGTGGAAGTTGACAGTCTTGAGAACTAGAGTCAAGTCAATCCACTCTACTAAGTATGGTCAATCCTACCAATCATTCCTTGGAAAATCAGGTGACCCATTGTCCAAGCTTTGTTTCCCCAATGGAACTTTTTTAACTGCCCAGTCACTTAAAATGAAAAGGATAAAACACTTGACTCTGGCTAGGCTTGGATAAATTCTGGCTGTTGAATTTCGAGCAGAATATGCCATTTTCAAGGCAAGCGAGCTTTCTGCCCCGCAGAAGGAAGCATTTTCTAGTATAATTTGACCAGAATGATGAAAATTCACGCCCACATAGCATGTATCTCATAATTTTCAACAAATTCTTTTAAAAGGTAACAGATGCGCTGAATTCGGTAGGATAAATCGATCAATGAAGGTGTTTTCTTGTTCAAATAAGGAATACGAAAAAGGAGAATTGTTCGTGACATCAGTATGCTACTCAATCAGAAAATAATATCCCGGCTTTCACTAAACCTCGAAAGCCTGTTAGGAATTGTGCTAAAAGTAAAATTTACCAGTTTACGAAACAAAAACTTTGTCTTACCGCCAACTAAGAGTATTTCTTGTGTATAAAATTCATATTTAGTTGTTTCTTGGCCTTTTGGAATTGCAAATTGAAATGAAGATTTTATACAAAGTTTCATGTTCATTATAATGACTGTGATTCTTTATATAAAATTTTCATCCTAATTAGCATTACATTGTTTCAGTCATTTAATCCCGTACTCTCCGAGAGACTGCGATCAAATCCGTCCCCTAGCTTTGCATGATGATTTTTGTCGGGTGTAAAGGTTCTTTCACATGATTAAATTCGTGCGTTCAATTGGACAACGTGGCTACTAAATATTTATGAGTTTTCGAAGAAGTTATATCTCAAACTTGAATCATTTCTTTGTTTTCTCGAAGGATCGAGTTGTCAGCTTTACTCAGTTGGTTATTTTTAGATATGCATCCAGACTAAAAATTCACACAAGGCCTACTTGAACCAATGAAACCACCTATTTTTATATCACGAGCTTATGTGCGCCCTTATAGAGGGATTAGTTTACGTTGCGCGGAACAGTTCTTAACACGTAAAGTGCTCGAAAACAGAGAGCTCCGTTTTCTAGCCGATAATGATAATGATGTAGCATTTATATAGCGCATTTTCTATGAATATATTCAAATGCGCTTTACAACACCTTGTGGGGGACTTTGTCAGACTGCTTTATGGCGCAGTTCACAATCTTAAATCTAAATAACAAGTAGAATTCACAGGTGCCCCCAGAACAGAATGAGTGATAGACCATCACGCCGGGACTACGTCCCCTACTCTTCTCGAACAGTGTGTGGGTCCTTTAACGTCACGCGCAAATGTTTATCGTCCTTATCCGAGAAGACTAGAAAGTCTAACCATTTGCAGATGTCATTACAAAGGCAGCACCTTCTCCTCAGTTATTTTAAGACCCTAAGTGCTGGCCCGGCCGGGATCTGAACCCACGACCTTCCGCTCAGCAGACTAGCACCTTATCCCTTTGTGCTAACCAGGCGGCTGGTACATTTGAAATACATTTTTCAGGCAGTATTCTACAGTGGACAGTCATTTAAAGTTTGCTGTAATAATTGGTCTGCATCCGTTTCAGTCAGTCAGTCAGTCATTCATTCATTCATTCATTCATTCATTCATTCATTCATCCGACGCTTCTCTTTTTACTGTGATAGCAATTTCCTGAGTGGAACTAACGCAGTCACGCCGCGTCCATCGTGGCCAGCTAATGGTGACGTACCAGAATCCAGGACCACACCATTGGGTGAGACGCAGTGGGGAGCCATGGACTTCAGCCTGTGGGAACTACTCGGGAACGAATTCATGGCCAAGTCTAATATCAACCATTGGATCGCATGCAATGAAGGAAGCGGGAGCTTGGTGGAATATAGACAGGGGAGCTTGAGCTGCCGCATGATAAAAAACATCGCCTCTGTTTGCCAAAATGTGGTACCAGACGAGATTCGTGTACTAACCAAAGAAGCCGCAGGCAATTACGGCCCTCATCTGTATAATTCAAAGAGTCTCACTTGGCTGAAGACCTATTACTACTGGGAGAGTTCTACTCAAAGTGCAAACTGGCCCACGCACGACCCCTGTGGACGAAATGGCTTGTCACATGTCAAGAACGTGCCGAACCCCCATGGGAATATATACATTCGCTGATAATTATCCTATAAAATCACAGATAGAAATGGAGACAACGTATGCCATACGCCGTATTAAAAAATGGCGCCCGATTTCTTATTCTCTTGTGTTCATGTAAATTACACCTCCAAGCCTCTTTTCAGAGCAGAAATTCTTCTGAATTCAGCACACGCTAACGAGGTTTGGTAGGCTAATTTTCATAAAGACGAAGGAGTAATTTATTGTCCGCCATTTATGAATACGGTGTATTGGAATGCACAGCTTAAGGAGATTAAGGGATTGTAGTTTTGGGAAAAGTAGTGTACGTGGCGTAAATGATATAAAGCTTCTCGTTGATGGAATCGTTGCATTAGTATTTATTTAACGGAAAGTTCCCAACTGCAATGCAGATCCAAGTCTTTCGAGTGAAATACCCTTTTGATTGAAGATTTGTCCGATATATAATCTAAAATTTCTGCTCTCTGATTGACCTCAGAAAGCGTCAGTTCATCTCCTAAAACAATACAGAAAACACAGTTGAAAATTAGCTGTTATTATTTCAAGAGGAAGAACATTTATTTTGACGGGAATTGTTTTATTCAAAGGTTCGCCATTACTTGGAGCGGTTCCGACCGATAAGCTCTCAGAGAGCTGGATCGAGGAGAAAGTGACTTCATGTACTCAATAGCTTAAGAATGGAGTGTGTGATTGCGGCTTATTTAGTATGCAGCACAGGAGTTTTTTGCTTTCAGATTGTCAAATCCGTGTTTTGCATACTGAGTAAGCCGCAATCACAAACTCCATTCTTAAGCTAGTGAGTAAATGACGTCACTTTCTCCTCGATCCAGCTCTCTGAGGGCTTATCAGTCGGAACCGCACCAAGTAATGGCGGACCGTTCAATCAAAAAATGCATTTAAAATAAAGTTTTCCTCTCGAAATTACTGCAAAAAAATTTCACCCGCTGAGCAGTCAACACAAGTATTTTCGAAATCTGAAGAAAAATGAGAACTGATTTATTTTTTCATCACAGTAGCACTCTAATTGTTACCTCTCTGTTTTTTTAATTACGTTCTAATTCGCTTCGCTCAACCGAACGTAAATTATTTTACCCTTCAATTCCCGTAAATGATCAAACAAACAAGGAATATGGGAGGATTCGCAAGCGGATCCGAATGCAGTTTAATAGTTTACATACACTCTTCTTCTTCTTTTCCTTAACATATATTCTTTACAATAAGTAAAAAGCGAACGTTAACAATAACGTATCAATCTCTCTCTCTCTCTCTCTCTCTCTCTCTCTCTCTCTCTCTCTCTCTCTCTCTCTCCCTCTCATCCTTTTGTTTTTTTGTTTTTTTGTTTTTTTTGTTTTTTTTGGTATTTGTAATCCGCTAGGTCTTTACAATTTCGTATAATCCATGTTCTTTTTCTTTAAAGTAATAAGCAGATACAGGATACTAGGAAGCGATAAACAATACAGAAATAAGACCTACAGCTACCTAAATTAAAGCCCTAGAAACTTTGTTACTTGAAGCCTGTTATCAAGACTTTCCTCCACGTACATATCTTTGGCAGCGTCCGTCTTCCACCTGCCATGCAACTTCAACAATCTCTCCGAAACTGAATTACCACTGTGGCGAACAACGGATGTTATCCCACCCGATCTTAAGCTATGAAGCCCGTACTCGTCCGGGTTGAAACCAAGATGTTTTAAGGAATCCCACAGGATTTCTCTACATGTAGTGTAGGAGATTTTTCCATCCCTTAGAGTATAACTAGAATTACTCCTATGAAAAACCAGAGGCCTAAACAAAGGCAGATCACTTTTATCGTGAATACCACCTAGATTCATATACCTTCTTAAAACACTAACAGGGCAGTATGAAGTTCCCGATGCACTTATATAGACATAGTTACCCTCCCTATAAACATCAGTCTTACTACGAGGCACAAAAATCTTTATGTATTGACTGTGAAATTCGATATGGTTGGGTGAAATATTACACAACTCATTATACCGAAAAAATCCGGCAAAAGCTAAGAGCATAAGGCAGCTATCCTAGCATCTTTCAAATTAGCATCTTCCTTATTATAAGCGTCTAGAATATCCTTAATAATCTGGGACGAAAAAGGTTTCTTCTTGGTAATTGGTTTAGACTTGATGCGTTTTGCCGACTCAATTAAATTCTTACAAAATTCACTATCCAGAGGATTACGGTCGAGGCTAGGCACAAACGAGTGAAACCATTTAAGTGCAGCATGAGCTTGGACTAAAGACGCGCTTGAAGCACAAGATTGATGGTTTTCAAATAAATAAAGCGATACTGTGCTTACGCGAAAAGGCAATCGAACACTTAATTCCCTACTCCTACACCACTCTAAAAACCTTTTGATGACCCTAAGGTAGGCTTTAGTTGTAGAGTTCGCCCGGGACTGTAACATCACGCTCACGATTTGACGAAAATTTGGTGAAGACGAAGACAGGAAAGGCTTCCAAGCTCCGCTTGAACTAAGTATCTGAAATTACAAATAAGAACACTCCGAAGTAAAGCGGGATAAAACCCATGCAATTCATAATTCCAGAAAAACTAATTATACCGGGCGGGTGCCAGGTCACCCGTACAAGCAGCTGTACCAATAATCAGTGCCATCCCCCAATAAGGCCAGTGCCTACAAAGTCAGAACTTATTATTCTCACATTCCAAACGGGTGCAGTCACCCTTGATCTAAGATGGCCAGTGCCAATAAAATGCAACGTCACTGGTGCAGCCACCAGAAACAGCTAAAAACCCACGCAAACGCTGGAAACTAATCATAGCAGATAAGCTGGACGGTGCCGGCACCCCCAGGCGTCACGATCAATAATTCTAGTCAAGAAACTTCATCCTTAGAGCAATGACATACCCCTTAAAGTCCTTTGATCCTAAAAGGGAATTGAGATTCCTACCATGAGTTAAGGATTGGTTCCCGATATGCATGCTATAAGCTGATATATACTTGAGATATTTAATTGTCAGTAGAGGCCAATAATGAGCCGAAGGCCAAAAGGGGAGAACAACGGTACCCACAGCGTTTTGAGACTAAATATAATGAAGAAAGAACTCTAGAAACGATAGAAACGGGCGGGACCACCCAACAGTTCTCTCCTCGAAGTGGCTGAATAAAGAAGTCGATACCCGCCGTGTTGGGATTCCAAAACCTAGAAAAGAATCGGGGTAGCTTATGATTATAATAATTAGCAAAACAATCTACGGAATGCGGCCCCCAGCGCTCATTTAGGGACGAGAACAAATCACTGGTCTGCCAATCATCGACGTCTATCAAACGACTAATGTAATCAGCCTGTTGATTTAAAGTGCGGGGAATCCACTGTATGTCTAGGTAAATCCCTGACTGAACACAAATATCGAAAATTCTTCTGGCAATTTTGTGCAAGTCCGACTTCATGCTACCTACTTCAACGATTCTGGCAGCAGCTTGACTATCGGTAATCCACTTGACATGTGATCCTTTAAGGACTGGGGCAAACGAACGCAAAGAAAATTCTATCGCACATAACTCCCTCCACGTGGAGCTCTGTAGACTCTCCGAATCCGTCCACATTCTATGGCACACGTACTCGTCATTGAAGCCAATAACAGAACCACAACCCGTAGCACTGGCGTCAGAATAAACAAATGAACTAGGGCAGGTATCTGCGAAACAATGTCTGTTGTTAATATTGCTAAGATTTGTTTTCCAAAAATACAATTCCTCCTGACAGTACTCGTCAAGGTAAAACTCCATATCCCAACGGTCATTACACAAGGTGGACATGACACAATGTCTTGTCATAATTCTACCAATATTACCAACGACAGGACCCGTTGAAATAATTTGACCCGTAAAAGAAGCCAAACTTCTCGCCGAAACCTTAAAGTTTGAGTTGATAATATGGTCAATGGTTTTTAAAATCTTCGTAATCCTTCTATCTACAATTTTTAAAGTGCCCAGGATCGAATTCCAAGTCAAGCCTAACCAGTCTAAAACCTGCGTGGGCTCCCATACCGACTTCTCATCGTTAGCTATAAACCCTGCACTGCTCAAGTCGTTTCTAACAGCTCGGGCAGTAGCGTGACAGTCTTGTTTATCCTGGACTATGCCCCAACCATCATCTAGAAAGATGGCTATACAGATACCCTGTAATCTCCAGCGTTTTACCAAGGGTTTCAAGAGCTTAGTAAAGACATAAGGGGCAGTGGATAAACCGAAAGGAAGAACGGTAAATACGTAAAATATTTCATCCCCAGAATCTGCCGTCCCCCACGAAAACCCAAGGTAAGTTTGGTGTTCCTGTGAAATTTCAACGTGGTGATAACCGCTTTTTAAATCGAAGGAAAACATATGAGACCCCTTTGTAAAGTAGGAAAGAGCAACCTTCCAATCCTCGAATTTCACTCTTTGTTTAAGTAAACACTTATTTACGTGGCGTAAGTCCAGAATTAGTCGTTTTTTACCGCATGGCTGTACTGACACAGATAAGGGGTTAACTACCAAGGGTTTCTTAGCAACTACGCAGACACGCCCAGAGAGAACAAGCTCATGGATAGCTTGGTCCACAAAATCGGCATGGAATCTAGCAGACTTATTATTCCTGAGCTTCACGGGTTCGGGCGAACTAGCAAAAGGTAATTTATAACCGTTTTCAATTAGCGATAAGATAAAATAAGGCGCACCAATAGATTTCCAAAACTCGATGTTAGCTCTCAGATTACCCTTCACGCTTAAAGATAGCCCACTGTCCACTTCGAATTTTTCTACGATTTCTTCTACCTGCGCTAAGTCTTCCTCAATACTAGATAGCTGGCTGGCTTGAATGAATTCCTGTTGGCTTGTTGTAGGAAGGTACTGGTAAGGAGTTGTGATTGTAGGACTGGTAACTGTGACCTCCTGGCCAGAAGGCAGAACGGCAGTCTTTGGCCCAATGACCGTATTTTCCACATTTGAAACAGCGGAACCCTTCATAACAAGCATCCCTACGGCCTGTAAACAAAAATAACAACAACTGCAGTAAGCTGGGCGGGAGGGTGGGATAAATGCTGAAGTATAAACTGCGTGGATCGCTAGCGTGAGTGAATATTCAACGGTCACAGAGGTTATAAATACCAGGGACTAACCAATCAAAAGTTATGCATAATTAGAACAAGTGAGAAGGTGAGACAGGAGGAGCGAAGGTATTGGAGCATAACTAATTACTGGAATACCAGCGGAAAATTCATTTATGCTTGTTAGTACCCACCAGAGGACCGCAGAGGCTTACGATCTAGTTACAGAAATCAGTAAGACGCATTTAGAAAGGGTTAACAAGTTCAAATATCTTGGGGTCCTCCTAGACAACATTATCTTGGAAGGACCACACAGAATATATCGGTAACAAGATCTCGTCTAGATTGGGTGTTCTGCGTCGAGCGCGTAAGGTTCTCCCCAAGCTAAATTGCCAAATCTCTATAATACGTTAGTCTTGCCATCATTCGATTATTGTTCGCCTGTCTGGGACAGTTGTGGGGCTGGGAACACAGCTCACCTAGATAAGCTAAATAGACGTGCCGCATGTGTTATTGAAGGTCGTTCCATCGGGGCTGATGAGTTAAATTCAACACTTGGCTGGCCCAGCCTACAAGCACGCAGAAATTATCTTAATAATTATAATGCGCTCTAGTCCATAAATGTCTTCACGAAATAGCGCCTTCGTACTTACTTTCAGAACTTAGGCATGCGCACTTTGTCCATGGCTATTACACCAGAAGCCGTGATTTGCTGCACTCTCCCTTTGCAGAAACTGCTGAGCATCAAGGAAGCTTCAGAAAAAACGGTGCTCGAACCTACAAAACCCTTCCGAGAAACATTAGACAAATAGAGACGCTCAGTGAATTTAAAATCAAAGTAAAGCGCCATCTTAAACAGTAACGCCTGCGGTACATGTTGCCTTTATAACTTAATTGATTGTCTGGTTTTTAATGTTTTAATGTCTTTGTTTTGTGTTGTGTCAGGGCTCCATTTAAACTAGCCCTGCTAAACTGGATGACCCTGGATAAATATTGAATTAAATAAATTATATAAAAATATAATTACAGTTTTGCCGAGGCAGATTTTCATGTTGCTGATGTTGATTACATTGCATTGCTGATGTTGATCACATTGCATTGCATTGCAGTTACATTGCGAAGTAACCACGAAGATCAACGAGGTTCCCCACCAGCTTGTACCTACAGTAAACAACAAAAATGACCTTCAGATGTTTTATGCTGATCGTTTCAATGGTATTGGCAGGTTTGAAGGGGAGTACCACAATGTCACTGACCGTCATGTGCCACCTGTGATACATGAGATGATCAGTCTTGGAGTGATTAAGCGAGTGACTGAGCCCACCGACTGGGTCTGAAGTGTTGCCTTTTCCAAAAATCAAATGGGAGATGGAGGGTGTGTCTAGACCCTAAAAATTTAAACCGAGCTGTCAAGAGAAGCCATCACCATACCCCCACCTCTTGAAGAAAGAGCCACAAGTTCAGTGGCAGCACAGTATTTTCGAAATAGGATGCCTGTTCCGGCTACTGGTCAGTGGTATTGGATGAGGAATCATCCTACCTTACAACCTTCAATAACCCTTTTGGCAGATTTAGATTTACTCGTTCTCCTTTTGGATTGTGTGTAAGCCAGGATGTTTTCCAGCAGAAGATGGACTTCGTACTGGAGAAATGCCCTGGAACAGTGGGGATTGCTGACGATGTTGCAGTGCATGGTTCAACTGAAGCTGAGTAAATTTGCACAGCTTGATGGTTGCTAGGCAACATGGGCTTGTTTTTAACCTGGAAAAATGCCACATTAAGGAGCCCAGAATTACATTCTTTGGAGTGGTTTATGATGCTGAAGGGGTTCACCCCGACCCTGAGAAAGTGGAGTCCATCAAGACCATTCCAGAACAACAGGGAGCCCATGAACTCTGATCCTTCCTTGGCATAGCAACCTACGTGGCCCCCTTCATCCCAGGTCTGTCTTCGACGTCAGAGCCTCTGGGGAACTTGCTAAAGAAAGATGCTAATTTTCAGTGGTCCTCATCTCACAGTGCAGCTTTTGACAGTATCAAACAGTCCATTTGTCAGGAAGTGACACTGACATATTTTGATCCTCAAAAGGAAAAAAAAAACATTCAGGTCGATGCCTCCCTTAGGGGTGGTACAGGAAGGCAAGGTTGTCGCTTTCGCATCCAGAGCAGTAACGGACACTGAGAAACGATACGCAAATATTGAACGTGAAAGCCTGGCAGTTGTTGTGGCTGGTGATAAATTTCACCCTTATGTTTTTGGTAAGAAGTTCACGGTCGAATCAGACCGCAAACCTCTTGAGATGATCGACTTAATGAATTTAATGGCTGCCTCTCCAAGACTTCAGAGAATGTTTCTCAGGTTACAAGCATATGACATGGTAATCAAGTACAAGCCTGGTTCAGAAATGCTCCTTGCTGACCCAATGTCAAGACTCAATCCCCTACCTAATGAAGACACGTTGGACCAACACAGGAAAGTGTGCCTGGTACAGTTCTGTGACACCAAGATGGACACTCTCAGACGAGACACCTCTGCAGATCCTGAGCTATCAGCCCTGAGAGAAATCATCCATTCTGGGTGGCCCGAGAAACGAAAGCAAGTTCCAGTGCACTTAAGGAAATACTGGACCTATCATGATGAGCTCCTCATTGAAGACGGTCTTATCCTTAAAAGAGGGAGGGTGGTTATGCCAGAATCGCAAAGGAACGATATCCTTGAGAAGATTCATGATGCCCATCAAGGTGTTGATAGGTGCAGGCTGCGAGCAAAGTCCTGTGTGTTTTGGCCAAATATAAATGAGGACATTGAATCCATAGTACGCAAAAGTGAAATATGACAGGAAAGTCAGAAATAGCCCATGAAACATTGGAGCCACATGAAGTACCCACAAGGCCATGGCAGGTCATAGGAACTGATTTGTTCTTCTGGAACGGTGATGAATATTTGCTCCTGTATGACTATTTTTCAAAGTTTCCTATTGTGAGGAAAATACCACGTGGACAGTCCACCAGCAAAACTGTAGTCAATCTTACTAAATGTGTTTTGTCAGAACAGGAGTACCTGAAGTCATCATCTCAGATAATGGGCCACATTATGACTGTCAAAGCTATAAGGAGTTCTCTAGGAAGTGGGGTTTCCAACACATAACCTCTAGTCCAAGATACCCACAGTCTAATGGGTTTATTGAACGACAAGTCCAGATTGTCAAGCACACCTTTGACAAGGTTGAGAAGTCTGGAAATGATATTCCCATGTCAATGCTCTGTCTTAGATCCACACCGATTGACTCACAGCTTCCATCTCCTGCGGAATTGCTGTATCAGTGCAAGCTGAAATCAAATCTCCTTATCAGAGTAGGAAACCACATGCCAAACCGAGACCAGATCAGCAAGAGGTCAACAGAACGCCAAGAGAACATGAAATATTACCATGATAGAAAGAGATGAGATGCAAACAAATTTTGGCTTAATTCTCTGGGGTAACAGACGCCACCTTCGCCCAACAGATGAACAACAAGGTCAAATTGGTTCGAGAGATGACGACACAGGTTACGCCTCTGCAGAATCCCCAGCTAAAGTTCTTCCCAATGTGTTTGGACCTACAGAAGCATCAAATGCCAGTGCCAGGCCACGTTCCTCAAGTGGTGCTACTGGTATGTGTGGGAGTTCAACAGTGACCCCTGAAGACACTCGCCCTGAGCTTTGCCGGACCAGGTGTGGACGTGCAGTGAACAGACCAGCTCGTTTTGCAGAATAACATTCGTTTTGAGTCTTGTTTTTCTTTGTTTTTTCTATTCTCTTTTTCAAATTGTTCCTATTCAAGTCCATACATGTAACATGTTATCACTCTAGGACTTTCTTAGTGTTTTTACATTGTACAATGGTTCAAGTCAGTCAAGTGGACAACATCACAGCCACCAGTTTGAGGAACAGTTGTGATGTGTGCTGAACTTTGTTTATTTTAGTTATTTATTGTTAGTCTAAGTATTTAGTTCACAGCATCGTTCATTTGTTGTGATAGAAGGGGGGTGTCATGTCATGGCTAGTCCCCAGTTCTCCCTCGGAAAGAACGGTATTTTCCATGCATATATGCGTGGTTGGGCATCAAAGGGTTAATAAAAACTTCCTTTTGTCACTATATTGCTATTTTGATGTCGCCAACTATGCAAGCTGATAACTATTTGTGGTACTAGTAACACTAGCAAGTTTGGTGTAAATTGTAGTAAAGGATAAGGATTTAGAGGGGGAGGGTAGTTGACAAAAGCCTTGCAGGGCTCAATTTGGGATCAGAACACAAAGTGCAGGTAAGGGGGGTGGTCGGTTTTTAAATTACCAGGTTAGTGCAAAATGTTTTGGGCTCAGCAAGACCAGTGCCGTGTGGCTAGTCGCCCCAGGGTTCTGGAGTGCAATGAGAATGCTTGTCACGTGACTTGTGGACGCTCAAACCCAGCACCTGACTCAAATCTAGCTCTGAGCCAAAATACTGGAAAAGGTCAACGGAACTGACGTCATTTCTGCAATCCCAACTCTAAGCATAGGTTTAAGTCGCGGCTCGTCATAGCTGTTTCCTGAGGGTGTCAAATACCTTGGTCACGTGATATCAAATTGTTCCCCTATAACTTAATGTTGTCTCTTAACTTCAACAAGAAACAAAAATCAAAAGTAGTAACGATATTTTCCACGCATATATGCGTGGTTGGGCATCAAAGGGTTAAGTTGAACGGGTGAATTAAATTATTTTTTGAATTATGTCTAATTCTTGGTATGCTGATCATTCATAGAACTGTTGCACTCACATGTTTACTCGTGTTTAACATACGTTTGATTTGGTCGTACCTACTCAACTCAGCAAAGATTTGGTTCTATTTGGCAATGATTTGCTGGTATTTGTCTATGATTTGCTGGCATTTGGCTTTGATTCGCTGGTATTTGGCTTTGATTTGCTGACATTTGCCTTTGATTTGTTGGCATTTGTAACTGCTTTTCTCGCTGTCCATGGTTATGGCATAGCCCCAGCGAGCGGGGGATTCGACGTACGCTTGGTATGTCCTCGACTTTCGAATTACCCCGGCGAGTCAAGGGTTCAGGGGCACCCAACGAACAAATAAAAATAAACGCCTTTGGGGAATGGGGTGGGGGGAGGGCATTTTTAAGTTCCTTGTAATGTTTAAAGACCGTTTAAATAGATGTTTTTATCAGCTAGAATAATTTGATCTGTTCGAATTTCGTAGCTGAAAAGTGAAGGGCCGGGAAAGTCTCCGTTTCAGAAATTTCTAGCTGAAACTGAAGTTGACTTCCCACCGAATTATTTGCTTCCAGAAAATGCTAGCTGACCTTTTTGAGTGTGAAAATTGTCAATAACCCTTCTGAAAACGCAAGGGACCATTTTTTCCCCCAGTTACGAATCTTTCAGGTGATGTTTCAGTTAAGAAATCTATAGATTTTTCGCAACGTAGAATCCTAAAACCTTGGACGGTTTGACTCTCCCGAACTCATATTTAACCACAGATACGCATCGTCAAAACCCTACATCGCCCAGCTTTCAGTGCCATGTCATCCTTGACGGGTACGGTTGGGCAGTAGACGCGCTCGGCCCAACTACTGGGAACTAGAGCAATCATCGCGTAGTGCGGAGGTCCACAAAAGCAAATCTGCAAATGACCATGTTTTGACCGGGTCATTTGCTTTTGTGGACCTCCCCACTAGGCAATGATTGCTCTCGTTCCCAGGTGGGCCTGGAGCGTCTATCACCCGCATTTCCGTTAATCACAATAACTCGTTCATTGCGCACGCGCAATTGACGCGTTAAAAGTCCTTTTCAAGGATTGTTGGCATGAAATTCAAGCGGATATGTGGACTTCTCTGTGGACCTGTGGAACTTTTAAATATTGGACGTCTGGGCATGTGAAAATGTGGACCCAAGAACAAGTCCTGTGGAACTATTCAAAGTCATTTGAATATACTTTATTTAATATGCATGCAAGGCATAAACCCCGTGAAAATGGTATTTAATTCCCCAGATCACAATCTCATTGGCTTAGTCCTGGTATATTAACTGCTCCCTTCAGATCACCCTCTCATTGGCATAGTCCTGGTGTATTAACTGCTCCCTTCATGAAGTGTCACTTTGTCAGTTTCAAGAGTCAAAGCTCGCTTAGCTTTAAACTTCGCTGTTCACCCATCCCCCGAGGGATCTGTGTTCGGTGACCGCATCGACAAGCGACACTCCGTGTCGTTTTCTGTCTACGCCGCCGGAGTGTCACTCCCCACACCTTAAACCTACAACAATAACTGCAGGGATATTATAGTACCATTAAAACTGTGGACATGTGGACCTGTAGACCCGTCTCATTCCTTTTTTGAAAGTTTATGGACCGAGCCTGAACTGAAATCGACGAATCTTCGCTAAGTACCGACCTCGCGCTAGTTCAATAAGGTTCTTATCATACTGGCTCTCTTATCATATTGGCTCTCTTGCGCAGGGTTTTTATTCTCTTTCGGTACTTGCCTCTTAGCCTGTTTCAGTCAAAAAGGATCTGGAAAGTAAAATTTGTTCTGGAACTCCAACATAACTAAAAAGAAAACGTTCCTCGCATTTTTCTTTTTATGTCCGAGAAAATGGAAACAGAAAATTGGAACATTTTGGCAACCTATTTACGCTGCTTCGTGACTGGTCCATCTTAGCGGTCCGTATTGCAAAATTCGAACCGCTCAGAGAACCAATCAGAATTCTCCTTTTCATCTCGGAGCAGTTTGCCTATATAATAAGACTTTGTATTGTCTGCATGAGATGACACATTGTTTGTTAGCAGTACATAGTTATGCGCAGAACGTTTAGCGGATTATGGGGCTGTAATTTGTGTTAATTATGCAAATGCCCGGAATTAACTTGGCCACAATGCGATGACGTAGATTGTGACCCTTTACGTACAGAAGCAAACGGACTAGGGACAAACTTGCAACAGCAAAGCGCCTGGTCGTGGTCGAAAAGCTCTTTTTCTGACATAGAACAGAAACTCTCTGATGGTCAAAACGATGCGGAAGGAGGAAAAAATCCTAAAAGTGTTCTTCTTACCAAATGGGTCGGAAATGCATGGGACGAGATTGGATCAAGTAAGGAAATGATCCAGCAGTTTTTTTAAGAAGTGTGGCATCAATGTCAAAGAAGACGGAACTGAAGATAGTCATGTGAACATAGAAGGGATCAGTGATTACACTGACAATGCCAGAACCTGAGCCAGAATTCCACTTCGACACTTCCACAGATGAAAGCAATGACGACGACTCAGATGAAGCAACAGAAGATCACCCAGATGAAACCGATTTAAGACTTTGTCAGTTCCTAACCATGATGAAAGATGTAACAAAATTTGCTATTGATTCCATCTTTAGAAAATTCAATGACCGCAAAATGGCTCGCAAAATACAGAAGACAGAAAATGCCTCCCGCAAAATAAGGCCGACAAAAAGGGATGTTGTGCAAATATGAGCCCAGGGCTTACTCTCGGAAGTTTACGGTATGCCATTTCTACCAGTTCTACGGTGGCGAGTTGAGCAAGATGTAGGGAAGTTTGGTCCTAGGCTACTTCAGCGGTAAACTTTGACTGCCCTGTCTCTGGTATAAATAATGCCCTACTCGATTGACCTATTCTTAGATCCGGGAAACATTCGATCTGTGTGCTTATCAATATCAGCTCCACCATGTCTTTAATTTTTGTAGAGATGGCAAAAAACCAGGTGAGCTTTCTAGCAAACATGATGTAGAGTTTGAAGAAGAGATGAAATGTGTGATCTCACATATTAAAGGTAAGAATTCAGTTCAGTTCTTCCAGGTTGTTTTTTTAGCGCAAAGTCCGAAGGACTGATACGCTTTTTGTAGTCAGTGGGGACCGTGAGACTTTAAGTAAGAACAACGTATCCCGGTGCAAAAATGTCAGCATGTTTAACTGTTAAGGACACAGTATCGCTTCTTATTTGACCGGCTGTTAACTTGTAAATGTGTTAACTCCGTGTATCGGTGGGTGAGGCTGCATTTTGACTTTAACATGAAAAGAAATTTGTACACAATGAGTGAAAAAAAGACAAGCGAAAAATATCCGATGGAGGCCTCTGAACTTGACTTTTGAGAATGGAGGACAAAACCCTGACTTTTCCGTCGCTCTTTAATTGCTTCTTTCCAAAAACGTTTCAGGCAAGCAAGGAGAGCACTTTAAGCAAGCTTAGAGAAACAAGCAAGGAAAGTGATGTCTGTTATAGTATATAAGGACAGGAAAGAGTGGTTCGTTAAATGTATACGGTACCGACTATATGTCACCATACACCACGTACCTTCCGCTCCTTTCCATGTTGTGCACTTCGATTCACTTTTGCGTGGTTCGATTTATTTTTGTGCGGTTCAACTGACGCTTACGCGGTTCTTTGCTTTTCTCTTGCGGTGCGATCGAATTTTGTATTCTTCGGTCAACTTTTGTTCAGTTCGATTCATTTCTGTGCTGTTCGATTTATTTCCTTCTGCGGTTCGATTCATTTTTGTTCCATTCAATTTATAATTGCGTGATTCGATTCATATTTTTCTGTTTTCGTTTTATTTGTGTCTTTCATATTGTCTATTTTGTCCGCAGCGGCCGGGAGTGCCATGGGTTAGGGCTCACTTTGCATGCGGAGGGTACGGGGATCCGGCGATCATGACCCAGGTTTTCCAACTAGAATCATTCCCTATTGACTAAACAAATCCGTGGGTCTAGAAAAATTTCATGTCAGAACTACTCGCATCCCTGGTGTATAGAATCTACGAGTGGTGTAGTTCCAGTAAAACACTCCCCTCCATATAACACAAGATATCGTAATTCTATTCCTTAAATATTCTTCTACCTACTGTGTATAATAGCCTTTCGGGGAAAAATAAAATAAAAATCGTTTTTCCTATAGACGCGGACAGCCGTAAAATAAAAACGGTAGCACATAAAGGACAGTGAAAATTTGTGTAGATGGTGATTGAAAAACTAAATTGCCCCGCTCTCTTCCTCACACTCGTTCATTTACTTTTCGATTCAACCATTTCTCTCTCGCTCGTTGGTGAAATTCATACAGTTAAAAATTAAGGTAAAACAGCTTTCTTTGGAGAGAACATCATACTGAGCAGAATTTGCGCCATGAACTCAAAATTGTTACGAACATCAGAAGCACCACAATGAGAGAAAGGATCATGGGAAGTAGCGCAGTTCCATGATGATCAAACAACCAGATTGAAGATTGCTTTGTGTTTAGTGGCATTGACAAACATCGATCCCGATGCTATCATTTCCTGTAACGTTTGACTTGTTAGATTAAGGTTAGATGCAAGCCATTGAAAGCACTTTGTCACAGCGGTCTTGCGCAATGAAGTCCTAACTGCTCTTGTGAAAGCTGTGGTGTGTTGTGGGCACCGTATGCTCCAAAACCATTGTCACCCAGAACACGAAAGCTGAGTTTGTGCGACACGGCAAAGCCATCCGAGCCTTCCAGCTGAGTTAGGAGGATAAGAACCTGCCTGAAAGATTAATAAATTGATAGCCACTTTCCATTTCGGACAAAAAATAATCTTGCGTACACAATCCACAATAGCAAATAGAATGGCGAAGACTATGGGTGGCTTTTTTGTGTTTTATATTGCTTATTATTATATTTTATTCTTCCGCTTCTGCTCGTTACTCCGATTATAACATAAGCCGAGAAATTTCGGAGATTTGATTGGTTGATATAGTATCGCCATTTCCGCGTAATAGTGGTATTACAGCAATTATAATATAAGCCGAGAAATTTCGGGGATTTGATTGGTTGATAGTATCGCCATTTCCGCGTAATAGTGGTATTACAGCAAAAATGGTATAACAGCAGTGGTATTACAGCAAAAATTTCTCGGCTTCCATTATAAACAAATAATAGCATGACTTGTACGTGGTATTTGGCAATAATACCGCCTCGTGATATTTCAAAATTCTCCAAATACCACTCGCCGCTTCGCGGCTCGTGGTATTTTGGACAATTTTGAAATATCACTCGCGGTATTATTGCCAAATACCACTACAGGTCATGCTATTACCTATACTAATACACTTTTAAACCCAAGCGGAAGTGTTGGAAGAAAATGGAAACGTTCTAATCCGCAATGCGACACAGATTCTGTCATCCTTACGACTCCGCTTATGCCTCCCTTGTTTGCCTTTCATTAGCTCGTCAGCGCTGTTACGACTCCCCTTATGACCCTGACTTCGTCGCCGGGTAGTGAACACCAGCTAACAACGAAATCATGTTTGATAGGTACTGGTCCATTGTTAGCAACTCAGCGCGGGAGACAGGGAGAATTAAAAATTGTAGCCAATCAGACAGGGAAAGATAATACAACGTCTTAATCGGAAAAAAATATCGTCTAATAATTGACCACACATCTGCACCAATTCTTCGTGAAATTCAAAGACCATCGATCAACAAGCAGCACGCTTATGGACAGATGACCCGCAAAAGCGGGAAAACAATACGATTCTCCCAACAAACATTGAAAACCTTGCAAAACCATAATGTTCATTTGTCAATGGTGAAAAACAACAGCGGTTAATCTCTCTTCGGAACTAATTTAACAGTGAAAAAATGAGGAAAAGTCTTTTCTGGCTAAACAACGGGCCAATCTCTGTCTAAGTGCTATTGTAATGCTGGTGATGTTGCAACTTTTGAGGAAGAAAAACTCTTCGGTCACACGAGCAAAAACCTCTCTACGGGCCTGACCTTCTCCTCGATTATTTTCTAT
Source organism: Astreopora myriophthalma (assembly GCA_014634185.1). Taxonomy (NCBI): domain Eukaryota; kingdom Metazoa; phylum Cnidaria; class Anthozoa; order Scleractinia; family Acroporidae; genus Astreopora; species Astreopora myriophthalma. The sequence goes on from BLFK01000926.1 coordinate 2,573,159, forward strand.
GTGAATGGACTATTTTATATGTAAATTTTCAAATCATTATATCAATATTCATAGGCTGCCAGTCATCTTTTTGTGTCCCTTAGAAATGAAGTCGCTTTTCTGACTTCACGATTTCACAGAATTGTAATTTGTCACTGGTAACGACCTCTTGACTCTGAACCAATCAACGTCTTTTACAGAGTCAATAGATACCATCCACTATATTTCATCACTTGTATTCGTTCTCAGATCATAGCATAGTTCTGATAGTTAAAGAACATTATGAAGGACTGACAAAGGTCCTAGTTGAATGCTTTGGTTGGCGTTTTAGGACTTGACCGAACAAACAACAATAACTAATTTTGAAATTTGTTGGAGCAACTCATCAATAGCAAAATTTTCGGCCGGAATTCGGCCGTAATGTGAAGTTTCAAAGAAAAGATTCTGCATGGTCGCGGCCCTTTCAATAGAGACTACAACAACTTTCAACCAGATTTTGAAGAATGGAAGTCTAGTACCAGATCTCGAGTAACTATAATCATGCTAATTCGGAAATTAGACAGCAAAAATGTTCGCTACTGAAGACGATGTGTTTTATTAAATTGTCAACCTCGGATAATGCACTTATAGCTTTCTCATTGGCTTACTGGATCTCTGTTATCAGCTGTTGTACCTACGTTTGATGTTACATGGAAAACAGGCCCGGTAAATATCTCTTTGGCTTAAAAATTGTCGGCGGGCATCCAAGTTTCGCCTACATAAAAACGAACGGAAGGTTGAGGATTTAATAAAACAGTTATTCCATTCGCCCTTTTTGGATACGATATTGGGTATAGCCGCGTATCGGATCCAATGGGGGCTCACGGAATAATTGCTAAGCAAACACATACTATATGGTCCGTTTGCAAAATTGTATATTAGGGGCGGTGCACAATAACTTACTTGTGCAGGGGTGGTACACAGTCAGTTGTCAATAATACTCCTCTTGAAGATACCACGTTAAAACTCTCTGAGCAATCACAGTCCACGAGTAAGTGGTTATCTGGTCGGCGGTTTTCTGCTACAACTAACAATCCCGCAATCCCTTGCGCCATGTAGTAACACGTTACTCCAGGAATTCCCTGTGAAAGGAAAGTCCGCTCAGAATTGCACGTAGACAAACAGTGCAACGTTCTTGGATATTTTGTAACGGAAACGTCACATTTCATAACCTCAAATCCGGTAAGGATCTTGTTCAGAAAAAGCCTTAAGATTGGCTCTGTACGGCAATGAGGTAACATAATTATAATCACAACAGTGTCACATTCTATCACAAGAAGCAACCATAAACATGACGCAAATACACGAAGGCCGCGCTAAGAGAAAAAAAGACTGGAAAAGAAACTGACAGATTATTTAGGTCTTTCTTCAGATTGGCCGGTTTAGAAAGTTGCCCGAGATGTTTTGGCCTAACCGCACTTATCGGATTACTGCAAAACCAAAACTCTGGGAAAAGTACTCTCGACACTCCCTTGGAAAGCGTTCTATGATGAGAATCCACTCTCACCTCATGCCGTTTCCCGTATGTCGTGGCCAATAATAGGAGTGTGTCAGCTAAACAGAACTCTGGCATGGCCACTTGATCCAACAGCACTGGGCGCGAGCTGTGAACTGCCAGAACATAGTTTGGGAAAAACTCTTCATCCACTAGTCCTTTGACGAAAGATGCTGAAACGGCTTCGTTTCTCCTTGCTTCAAAGGATTGCCAGTGGTTGAAAGCTGAACAAACTAAAACACAAGATCAAAAGTAAGGTACTTTAATAAAGGAAGAAAACATTGCCATTAAAAAAACATTGGCATGTTTACCTTTGACGCCAAATCCTTTTTCAGATTCAGAATTCTTCCGGATTTGCCCCCCCCCCCGAAAAACAAAACAAAACAAAACAAAACAAAACAACAAACAAAAAAACGCACCCCATTTGTGTCATCGCATGGATTACAACATCTGATACTCAAAATCCAAAAGTATTCGGTAAGATTTGTCGCGCTGATAACTTTCTCGTTTAATCAAGAAAAACGCGACTCACAGAGGACTTTCTGACATAGATGGACGCCGATTAAAGGGAATAATTTCTACCGCTCCAGCGGGCGAGTATCCTTGTCCAAACTGCGGTGACTTGTGTGCACGATGTACATACCTATCATGTAAGCTCCTTCTTCCAAGATAGCATTACATGACACATTGCTCTTTACTTGCCGCTTGCTGTGAAAGACCAGAGAGAGGGGCCTGGGACTGGACGTGCTTGATGACGTGCGGCATACGATGATTGACAGGTCAAGAAGAGACTTCACGCCTTCGGCTATTCCCCTGTGAGAAGATGAAGAACTGAAATGACTCTGGGTTGCACTTGTGATGCTATCGGCTGAGGAAAGGTAAGTCCTTTGCCAAGAGTGAATTAGGTAAAAGTGTTCCTCTATCAGTTTGTGGTCTTGACCCACCACAGCAGCAAATGGTTTATTTTTTAGATATACTTTACGCGCGAAAACAAAAAACGGGCCGCCACCTTAACCATTCAGGAGAGGCCGTGTCACACGTGACTGCGTCCGCCATGTTTTTTTCGGGGACTTGACAACAAATTTTCGTGGGAACGGGTACTCTAAACGTAGACTCAGTTATGACTGTGCTGCGGAGCCCACTCAGGCCATAGAACACTCTCACCTATTTCACTCATGCTTTGCTCAATGGTTGTATTTTAAAATGTATATAAACTGAACAAACTCGCTTTGAGATTAAACACTGCTCATTACTTTAGCACAACATGTACCTCACTCCCTCTTGAAATAAGCACAAATCAATTTCAGTAGTAGAAAACACAGTCACCAGGGCGATCTTAGCAGGCGGGCCAGCAAAAGCCGGGAAACAGGCATTAACGCGAGCCTCGGCCCAGCCATCTCTAATCTTACACACATCCACACTGTCGAAGTAACTAAACGAAAACAAAAACGGAACATTTAAATACTTGGTCAAGATGGTTTTGTGTTGTTTCTGTTGGTTTTTGCCATCAAACATACAAAATCGGGAAATTATTGTAGATCTCCCTTTGAGGCACCCACTATAGTTAAGTACAGTCTTAAATACCATTCTTGTATACCACTGACAGCATGTGCAATTTTCACATTTAAGTAGAAGTCTTTCTTTGAACGGCGACGTAAGGGCATTAGCCTTGCCCCGTAATCACCTGAACATGCAAACCAAGTCCAAGGGAATGTAAAAGAACGGTCACACTATTCGCGAGAAGCAACGTACACTCTACACATTTGATTAGATATGATTTGATTTGGTTTCATTTGATTTGTAGTGTCCCCAGTTAATTGAGCAATTGTGCTCGGATATATAAGCTCGATACTTAAATAAAGTTATTATTGTCACTTATTGATATCGCGGTTTTACATGATCAACAGCATAATAAACGAGACTAGTCCTAGGCTACGCTATATAATTTACAAATATGAATGTTCAGTTAGATTATTCGTTTCAACGTCTGTTCAGTTCTTTCTATCTCTTATAGGTATAAAGGTTCTTAACTATTTCAACGTTTTGTGATATGATCCATTTCTGGCTTTTCATTATGAGATATTGCGTCTCTTCTTCGTTCTTTCCTGTTAAATGTTCATTGAAATCGTTCTTCAGGCTTCAGGTGGTATCCTGCTAGGAAATCGAAAACTACATTTATTGGTTGACTTTGTAATCAGGGTATTGATGTTTAATACCCGCCCTTAGCTCTCTGTATTTGTCTTGCTTGGTCTTCCACCTGTCTGATATCAAGTCTACATGTATACTGCAAACCGTTCCTTCGATGAGTAGCCATGTCTTCTTCTCCTTGTCCATTACTGCTACATGAACCTTGTTTGCGTTGTTTTCCGGCTTTTTTTCCATATGGAATTCAATGTTCCAGTTTATTTTGGCTAGTGAGTTCTCTATGACCGGTATCGGTGGTCTTTGTTGATACCAAGGTCGTTTGTGATCACTTTCTTCATTGAAACCATAGGCTGAGAGTAGGTAGTGGTAGTAAGGTTTCAATCTCTGTAAGGCCCTGACCCCGCTGATAGGTTGGTAAGTATAATAGCTTGGTTGACCCGCTGTTGTGCATCCCGCCATGCTCTTGGATTAGTCCTTGTTTCTCGGTTCAACTGTCTCAGGTCGTTCAGTCTCCATTCAACTGTCCACATGTTGTATTGTATAACCGGCAGGGCGAATGTGTTGGTTGCCTTGATTTTTCTAGGTATGGGTATATTTGAGGACCAAATTACATTCAGTCCCTTCAAATATTCTTTGCTGACTTGATCAAATACTTCGTTATCTAATTGTGCAAAGTTCTCCCGCTTTCCAAGGAACTTGTAGTGATCTTTATCTTGTAATACATTGATGGAATCGTTCTCATTAAGAATGAGGTTTTCAGCTGATACTAATTTTCCTTTACTTAGTGTGACAGTTGCGCATTTGTCTAGTCCCCATTCCAGTCCAATGTCACTGAACATGCTTTCCATTCGTCTCGTTTCCATCATTGCTTTAGTTGGTGTCCTGTGGTATGTCTTCAAATCGTCTACGTAAAGAAGGTGTGTTAGTTTGTGTTGTAGTAGTCTTGTCAGAGTATATCCTTGGTTGTTTCTGAGTGACCATGAAATTGGGTTTAGACACATGGTGAACAGTCTAACACAAAATGAATCGCCTTGAAGTATTCCGCGATGTAGAGAAATTGGGCCAATTTTGTCTTTCCCATCTTTAGTTGTGACCTCTAGGGTTATCTCCCATTTCTTGATAATGTTCTTGATAAAGGCTGTTAGCTTTGTTGGTAATCCATGATGCTCTCGGCGCAGTTCAAGCCATTTGTGTGATACTGAATCAAAGGCCTTCTTTACATCTACCCATACACAGGTGATGTTTTTCCTGTTGAATTGTGCATCTTCTAGTATTGCTTTATGGATTAGAAGGTTATCAATGCATCCCATAGATCCTTGCTTGCAGCCTTTTTGATCAATTTGCATAAGTTGGTGTGTTGCTTCGTGTTCTTTCATTAGTTAATCAATCACTGATGTTATTGCTTTATACAGTGTATTTAAGCATGTGATTAGCTGGTGATCTTTCGCAGTTGGTTCTTCTTTCTTAGGAATCATGATACATCTTCCCTCTTGAAGCCATGATGGTACTGAAAGTTCCTTTTGGATAATTTCTGTCAGGGCTGTGGCAATTTGTGGATGTAGTGCAGTAAGCTTCTTGATCCAGAAGTTGGTGATCTTATCATTTCCTGGAGATGACCAGTTTTTCTTTTACTTGATGCTATTGTAGTAGAGCTTTGCTGTTATTACTACGGATTCAGTGGATTGTGCTGGTGCATGTGATTGCAGTATGGATCTGATCTCTTTAATCCACAAGGTTTTCATCTGATCTCTTTAATCCACTAGGTTTTCATTTGCTGCTGTTTCCCATAGGCGTCTCCAAAACTGTTCAAAGTCTGTTCTTCTTCTTCTTCTTCTTCTTCTTATTATTATTATTGTTATATATTAGTGTAATTGCGAGTGACTTTCTCTCTCAGCATCCCAGTCCAAACCATGGACTTTTGGAGGCAAAGAGGGTTTCTAGTTGATGGAGAGGACCCGCTTGAGAAGGTGGGCTGTAGAAAGAAGAGTTATTTTCTGGAGTTCATGTATGTTGATGTTGTCGGGGACTTTGTTGGTGTAGCTTTTGATGTCCTTCTTGATGGTGCGAAGGGCTCCCATAACCACCGGGACTGTTGTTGTTTTGAGCCCCCACAGTCTCTCTACCTCGATTTCTAAATCTTTGTATCTGTTAAGCTTTTCCGTGGTTTTTACTGAGGTGTTGGTGTCGAGGGTTATAGTAATATCAATGGGAAGGCTGGTTTTGTCCTTATTGTTCTTTAGCACAATGTCCGGTCTATAAGCTGCGATGGTCCTGTTAGTGTGGATGTGCATGTCCCAAACAATGGTGACATTGTCCTTCTTGGTGACAGTTGTGGGTTCATGCTCAAACCATCGATCCTTCACCTCAATACCAAACTCTTTGCAGATCTTCCAGTGCATGTGTGCAGCTGCCCTGTTGTGGCAGTGAATGTATTCAGTGTTAGCCAGTTCAGGGCAGCAAGAGAACAGGTGGTCAATGGTTTCATCAAAGCGGCCACACAGTCTGTATTTTGGGTCCCCGTCAGGCTTCGTGAGAATGTTATGTTGGTACCAGCGTGTTGGGAGGCTTTGATCTTGGGCTGCGATGATAAAGCCCTCGGTTTCTGCATTGAGGCCAGCTGATTTAGCCATCTGTGGGTCTTGTCTTGGTTCATGTCAGCCTGTTTCACTGATTGTCGGTATTTGCCTTGGAGCGCTTTTGATTCCCACTTGGAACTGAGCTGCTGGCGACCCTGGACTTTGGCCTTTTGTTTCGTGGGCATAGGTGGTGCTCACCTCGTCTTCTGCAGGTGGTATCGCAGGCACTTCCAGTTCCGGACTAAACTTCATTGACTGTCTGCTGATGGAGTACAAGGATTTCCTGTCGTTATGATCTTTGACAAAGTGGAGAAGGTTGTCCTGTGTCCCCTGGAGGTATTTATCAAGACCGATAGTGGTCATCTTGAAGCAAAGCTCCAGTTGTATAAGCCCTCTACCTCCTTTGGTTCTGGGCAGGTACAGCCTGTCCACGTCAGATTTGAGGGTGGTGCGTTTTCCACATTGTCAGGAACTTCCTAGTCTTTGTATCAAGTTTAGTCAACTCTTGTAACCTCCAGTTGATGATGTTAAAACTGTAGGTTACCATGGGTACTGCCACGGTGTTAATGGCTTCCAGTTTGTTTGCAGAGTTCAGCTCAGACTTGAGTACCATCCAGATCTGCGGTAGTACTCTTTCCGGATCTTCTCTTTCATCTGGGAGTGCTAGATTCCACCTCCCCCTCTAATTCCAAGGTCCTTATAGGTTGCTTCCTGTTCTTGGCCCTGGATTATGGTGTTGACGTTGAGCTCGGCTAGTCGCCCTCTCTTAAAGGTGGCCTTGGCGCACTTGTACAATCCGAACTCCATGCCTATATCGTCATTGAGAGATTTAATGGTTCTCAGCAGGCCCGTTTGCTCATCGTCATTTTTCACGTAGGTCTTCAAGTCATCCATGTAGAAGAGGTCGCTGATCTTTCCACGGGGGGTGTTGTACCCATAGCTACTCTTGTTTAGGAGGGAGCTCAGAGGAGCAAGAGCAAGACAAAAGACTAGAGGTGACAGAGAGTCTCCCTGATAGATGCCACTTCTGATTTCGATAAGTCTGGAAGTCACCATGCCCTCATCGTGGTTTAGGCAGAGGATCGTCTTCCATGACTTCATGTTTTCACGCATGAATCGGGTGATAGTAGGGCAGATCTTGTAGAGTTCGAGACTCTTGATGATCCAGGTGTGGGGCACACTATCAAAGGCCGTCTTGTAGTCGATCCAGGTCGTGGAGAGGTTACGGCGCTTGGATCTCATCTCCTCAAGGATGGCTTTGTTGACGAGGAGCTGGTCTTTGCAGCCATAACCCCTGCGGCAGCATCCTTTTTGCTCTTTGGGGAGCACGTTGTTGCTTTCAAGAAAAATGGAGGTCAGGACCTTGTGCATAGTTGGCAGGCATGTGATAGGCCTGTAGGTTTTAGGATTGTGTCTTCAGAAAGTCACACCCTCAGTCAGCCACTCTGGGGACTGTTCTGGATTCGATCTCTTCAAGTGACGGAGGTTTCTGGATATTGTATAGCTGTTTTGCATTGTCCCTGACGGTCTTGTTTTGCTGGAAGAAGTTTGCCCTTTTGTTGTATTGCCTGAGTCTCTGTGCTTTAGCCTGGAGTTGTTCTTTTAGAGACTCTTTTGTTTTGGCCATGTCATCTTGGTTTTTTAATGCCAAATTTATTCTTGATTTTTTCAGCTTTGGCATTTTCAACATTAGATCCCTTTTGCATTTCTTCGAAGCTTCTTTATTTTCCAGTTCAATTTTGTCCCTCCATGTTTTCTTGGGTTGGGGACCTACACGCTTTTTAGGCGTTCCGTCTAACATGTCAGTGATGGTCCATGCTGTTGCATATAGTAGGCTTTTGTCGGTGATGTTGAGATCTAGCCCATGTTTGATGTTGGTTAGAACCAGGTTTGCTCGTTTCAGGGTTTCTGCCACATGTCTGTTAACTTTTACCTTTGGGACTGGTTTTCTGTCCTTCATGGCCATCTCTTTAGTAATTTCCCATTTTTGCCGAATGAGGCTTTCCACCTCTGCAGTTTTCTTATACTCTGGAGTGTATTGGGCTGCCCAATTTTCCTGCCCGTTTTTGTCTTCCGATGGGATTTCCAGGTTTGGTGGAGGTTGTGTTGGTTTTTGTGGGGGTTCAGGCTGGGCATGGACGTTGTTTGCCCACCTAACCCTGTCTTGGATTTCTTGGAGCTCTGTTCGAGTGAGCTTTTGCTGTCTTTCTATATACCGACGTTGGTTTGCCAGGTTGTTGGTGTCAATATCGGGTTTGGAAACTCGGTTCTTATTGCATCAGATTTTGTAAGTTTGGGCGGTGTTAGTTTTACCTGTTAAGAGCTTTACGGTGTAGTAAGCTTTCTTGACTCCAATATACTCTTCCCGAGTCCATTTGTATTTTTCCCTCCTGGGTCTTGTCTCTGAACTGGTGGTAGCTCGTTGAGGGCCACTGTGAGGAGTACCCTCGGCGTGGGATTCCTCTAGCACTGGTTGGGGAGAGTTTGTTCCTGTAGCATACTTTTCGATCTCAGCCTGGTTCCACACTTAGGATCGCAGTCCTTGTTTATCTGTGTGACGACTGATGCGGCATGAAAATCTATTATTTCTACTTGTCATATCATGATACTTTGTCATAACCCTCACGGGGGTGGCTTCGGGGTTACGAACACTTGCCAAAGGTGTCACCCCAGACTCTGGTGGGTGGGGTCGTCCATGTCCCCATGGTATGCTGTTGTCCAACCTGTCCTATTATAATTATTAATTATTGTTATTAATATTATCATTAATAATATTATTATTATTTATTAATATTATCATCATTAATTATTGTTACTGTTACTGGTGTTGCAGTCTGGCATAATACAATGACAGATCGATTGAGTGTCAAAAGCAATTTTGTGATTGCTTTGCTTTTGCACTACTATGTGCCCGTTCGATTGACCCTATTCCAGAATAAGAATGAACAAAATAACTTTTAGATTTTTGTTTGGAGGTAAATTTGGGAAGACTTACCAATAACATTTTGTCGGGGGATGGTGCTGAAAATCTCTTTTGCATTTCAATAACATACGGATTCTCCTAGGGGATAGTTTTTGGTGTAAGCCATGGAATTCTTAATCCGGAATTAGGCCAATCGAATGCACCCTATGTTAAGTGATTGGCTCTTGCGCCACATTCTCAGCCAATCAGAAACAAGAGAAAAACCAATATAAATTGCTCACGCGTATTTTCCTGCACTTAGCACTAGTTGCATGAATTTGCATTTCTGTTGGGGATCTCTAACCAGTCTTATCTTATGCAGCCATACTTACTTCATGAAATCCTCAAGGGACATCCAAAAGACCCCTTCTTCAGAGCCATGGGCCATAAGCTCATATCGCAGCTCAGGCGTCCACAAAAGAGATTCGTCAGACCAGTCTCCTGTCCATGAAAAGCGACCCCAAGGATTGCGAAGACGAACCAGTCTATGGAACAAAAGTGGTGGCAAAGTTGCCCACGGTAATCAACACTACAGGATTTGATCATTACCAAAGTCCGAGTCTTGGCAGATAACAAATTAGGATTTGAATTCAGATTTCAGTTCGAAAAGCCGAATAAGTTTGACTCCTGTTAGCAGCACTTGGATGCCTGAGTCATCATTGATAAATAAATCATTTCAGACTACATCTACCTGTGCAAATCAGTCACAGATGGTTCACTGATGCTATTGCGAGGATAACTATTACGAGGCTATAATACCACGGACAGAAGAAGCTGGTTTTACATTGAGAGTCCAAAGTCTGTGCTCACATTCTGAGCAATAAATTATTGTAGGAGGAATTGTAACTAGGCACCTAATACCGTGAACGTCCTTAACATCAAGCACCGAGTAGGCATGGTGAGTTTGAAGGCCAACCTCAGCATACACGGCTTCTTCAACTGGTTCTGTGTCTCCTCCGCATGACGCCCCCATCAGAAACCTCATATATTTAGAAATAACAGAGTGCTAAATATGCTGCTAAGCAGTGCAAAGAATGGGGTGGGGTTTACATGAGGTTCACCACAAAATAGTCGTCTTTATTCTGTTCATTAATCAGGGAGTTTAAGCAACGACAATGCCACAAAATAAGTTTAATGAAGGAAAAAACAATAGCTCAGCACGCTCTGCACCTGCAGCATGGATTTTGGTACATTTCCTAGCCCTTGGCTGCAAATCTAAAATGACCAACTTTGAGGCTTTGATGACAATGCGAGCACATATCAATGAATTTTTCATTCTCTATCTTTAATTCAACGCCGTTTCTACCAATCCAGTCATAGAATACTCCACACAAGTTGTACAACATGAAAGAGACGAAATAATCGTGAAGTACTTACTTTTGCGCTGATCTATACTTTGCTGGTGTTGCCGTTGTCGTTGCCTAAACTCCCTGGTACAGCCTGGCCCCGAGAAAGAGTGAACGTTCCAGGAGCCGAATAAGCGGGTAATCTCGGGCCTCAGTCTCACGCTGACCCTTTTTGCCTGATCAGATTGCTTGGCACTTGTTTCAGTTCATCACTCAAAATGACATTGCACATCTCTTGACAATTATATGATGCAATATTTCCTAAGAGACCAGACCATCGTCGTCAAGAAAAGGCCTTTTATTGCATAGAACACTGACACAACAGAGCTCTAGTTCAATGAGAAACTGCGCTTCTGTGCTCAAAGATGATCTACAGTGTTTAGGTCCAAGCACTGATTCCAAAACCGTCAGCTTTCAGTTATTGTGATGATATGTACCTCTAATTAAGGGCTTTAAAAAATTCAAAATTTTCAGCAGCTTGCCTCATTAGACTACTGAACATCAGTATTAATTTAGCCTGAAGCAAGAGGTCCGAGTCTTCTGAATTTTTCTTCTAACTTTTTCTCAAGTTTGAAGTAGATTTTACTTCATGTAACTTGAAGCAAAAGGGGATTGTCAGTTTGAGCGATGGAAACAAGTGCTAGCCAATCAGGCCTTTTCGATCAAAACACGCGATCGCGTGAGACCTTCCATCCAAAAGAAAAAACACGGCTGTACTCAATGAATAATACAATACAATAGAAGGTAGCACGTGAGAGTAGTGAAACTGATAACCCAGTGGCCCTCTGTAAAATAAAACTTAAGATATAAAAATAAACGATGACTTACACTACAAATATTATAAAATGCAAAAATGAATAGAAATAACTAATTATGTATCTCTATACATATATGTACACAATACTATTTAGTGTTTTACTAAGAAATAAATTAGTAAAGCGATAATGCCTCATTTTAATTAATAAAGAATCTAAAATGGCATGCCAAAGTTGTTAGTTTCTGAATGCATACCCAGCACTTCTGCAGCTTAGCAACTGTGCCCACATCATGTCCTTGTCAAAGGCCTCTGAATCACTTGTTGGGTTTCGAGGTTCTGCGCAAAAAAAGATGTTTATTAATGTAACATTCTTGGGTTGCTTTCTATTGTTTTCATTCCTTATGCAAATTCCATGTATGATATCCCTACGGGTCTAGTGATTTACTTTTTCTCTTTTCGCGCGTATTTATACGCATTTTCGCTACGGTTTCGTTATTTTTAGAACAGCTAGCAAACCCGTTGGAGTAAATTGTATTGCGTACCTATCCAGGATCGGTACGATTGCTACCTGATCATTCTTGTGGAATTTCTGTAAGTCGTGTGTGTTATGGTTTTCTATATTTCGTCCGGTTTCCTTCACTTATTACTGTTGTATTTATTTTCTATTTGCTTGTCATTTTTCCTAGTCAAACTCGTATTCGTGTAAACATTAAAGTCGTACGATGTTTGAAGTACAGTGCCAGTTTGGTTCCTACTCAATCAGTGCTAAGGCGAAACAGCGATAACACTTAACACAGAAGTAGTTCATTTGTACGCTGTGTTGGTTTATCTCTCCTTAAAGTTGTCAATAACCATTGCATCTGATCCGTTCCGTTGTGGCAATTCATTGTTTCGTTCGAACTTCAACTTCTTCTGAGAAAGAAGAAACACTCCAGTACGTTATCGCTCGAGCTAGCAGTCTGTTGGCACTTGGTGTACTGCCAACAGACTAATAGCTCACGAGTCTGAAGCCGTTATTCTATCAAGAGAGACCTTCGTTGGTCCTCTACCACCACCAACTTATGGCTCCACTACAACTGATTGCAGATCATCTTCGAAGTGTCTGGGTCTTACTATTGATCATAAACTATGAGCATCAGCATATTATGAACGTCTGTACCTCATTTGCTAAGAAAGTTGGTGTCCTGGAACGGCTAAAATTTCTACCACACCAGTTTTGCAATAAATAAACGGCTATAAAACTATAATTCCTAGGATGTTATTGTGATATGTGGATCTTGCTTCCCATCCTTAAGGGAAATATTGAGCGAATCCATCTCAGGGCTAATAAAATCATATTTATCCTTCCTAGAAGTACAACCCAGCATGAGATTGTTCAGCAGAGAGTGTAGACACCAGTATCTTATTTTTATTTACAGATTTATAGTACCATAAGGCACATTATGGTTCAAATGACAGTACCTTGAGTAACCTGATAGTTAAGGCTAGTGCAACCTATGATTTGAAAAACAGTCTTAATGTTAAAGTGATCAGACCCCGTACTGAACTTGGGAGGTCAACCTTTAGACATTGTGCGGCGCTAACTTGGAATATTCTCCCAGACCACATCAAGGCTTGTCCTAACTTGCCTTCATTCAAGAATAAACTTAGGAATCTTAAAAGCTTCTTAATGACATTATCTTTCTTGAAGGGTTCTATGATAGTGTCGAATAGGAACGATGAATTTAAGGGTGCTTTCGATTGGGAAATCCAGATTTAGATCTTAAAATCCGGATCTCCAATCGAACACAAAATCCGAAAATGGATTTCACAACAAGTTTTGTTAATTGAAACCATGTCGGGGAAGGATTTCAATTAATGAAATCTGCGGCGAAATCCGTTTTCAGATTTTGTGTTTGATCGGAAATCCAAAAGATCCGGATTTTAAGATCTAAATCCAGACTTCTCAATCGAAAGCACCCTAAATATCTCTGTTGATTAACAATCCTCTTAAGGACAACTACTACAACTAAGACGACTATGGTGACTACGACGACAACTACTACAACAATCTCAACGATATGGCTTGTCAAAAAGCGCTTTCCGAGTCTGCCGACTACTTGTTGCAATCAAACTTAGTAGCGATAGTTGTTCACATTTTTTAACGAATAAACACGGTTCAACCAAATAGAATTCCAGCGAAAGCGCCTGATCACAAGGAGTTTTCTGGAATTATAGACGTCTGTTCATTTTCAACATCCCACTTTGAGTTTATTTCCACAGCTGGTTAGTCCTTTTGTCCAGATTAGCTGTTATGACTTTGAGCTTACTACACTAAAAAAACTGCAGCCTCTTTTGTCAAATGGCAAGTCCAGGAAAAGTTCGAGTTCAATTTGTTTGCTTGGGAATGGCATTGTTGCCTCTGACACTGGTGCGGTTTTGAATGATTATTTTCCATCACCAACAATTAGCGAGTCCGTCGTGACCTTGTCTGTGGATGACACTACTGTTATCAATAGCACCCAAGCTTGATTTTTATTTTCACCCAGTAAATGAGGCACCAGTTTCTGAGTGAAATTCTCTCTGGTTTGAAAATTAGGAAATCACTGAGCTGGTCCTCACGAAAAATCGCCCAGGTTTAAGGATTTGGGGGTGATCACCGTTGACTTATTGAAAGCATTTAACTTGATTTGCCAAAATATGGTACTAGCGAAAGTGAAAGCTTACAGCGTTCACGATTCTGCTATAAAATTGCTGCAGTCGTATCTATGAGGCAGTCTTCAGTGGATTTAGTGCAATGCTTCCCACGAGTTAGCCTCTTAGGCCCGCTTCTCTTTAATATTTTTGTGAACTGACGAAGTTAATTACTTAGCTCGATCGTTCTCTCTATGTCTGTAGGTTGATGACATGACGCCATACATGGCTAAAGAGTGCCCCGTTGAAGCCAAGCTGAATCAAGAGCTAACAAACTTAATTCATAGGTTCACTGCTAACCATCTGCAGGTACACACCAAGGCTGCTGCTGCCTAAGAAAATTTTCCGGGTAGCCGAGTCACTTTTTCAGGAGAATTAACTAATTAATTAATTCTGGGCTCCTCGATAATTAATTAATTCATTTACCCAGCCCCCCCCCCCCATAGTGTTCGTTCATCAGTAGTTATGTATATAGGTGCGCAAGGGTTGTTGCGAAAAGAAAGAATGAAAAACATTGCATGGCGACTAAACTCGCGTATTGTGTGGGTAGACATTTAGTTTCCTAAATCCATTTGCAAATACGACACCCACCACCGCCGAAGTCAAGAGGTTTGCCTTAGTTACAATTATACGAATGATGTAAACCTGCCACAGATGACTTACCAAAAACTGGTGTGTGCCTTATGACAGCAGCCGTTACATTTATAAACGAAGTGAAAAAAAGCAATCACATATTTTTCCAATATAATAAAGCTGTTTATCTTCAAGGTCAAGGGCGATAGTAGTCACGATTCTTGATCCTGTCCCTTACTAATAAAAACCAAACGTATGATACTTCAATGGTGCCTGTAAAATTGGAATTACAAATAACAGTGGCAGCAAATGGCAACTCCGAAGAAACATTACGAATTTACATTTCACATTTGTTTTCCTTTGTGGCATTTACATGTACTGACATTACTGTTTTTCTATGTCTTTCTTAAACATGAGCAGGAGGCAAAACACAGAACACAATAC
>BLFK01000926.1:2593147-2603523 GCA_014634185.1 Astreopora myriophthalma
ATGGGCAACAAGTGAATTCTGAAGACATTACTCTTTGGCCAACTCGAAGGGTGGAGAGGACAGGTGTACATAGGACCTCATCGCCTGGTGTCAACAATGCTGCAAAGCTGCCAATAACCCAATATCACCCTCAACTAATCTCCAGAGGAGATGCACATTGTGCATCCGTTTGGACAGTCACTGGCAGCACAAACATTCCCACTGAAAGCCTAAAGAAGAGATGTGTCGTGTGCGATGTCTCACTCTACGAATTAAAACAATACTATGGCCCTCAGAAAACTGTTAACACTAAAGTTCACGACACGTGAGCAAACCTATTTACTGTGGCTGTTTTCGGTTTTCTCAAGGCTGATTGGCTTTTTTTTCCGTGAGACACATTCAATATTATATATTTCTACTGTCCATGGTTGCAAAATACTTCCTTCAGTTGGCCCATTTTCTTTACATTACACCATCTTTTCCAAGAACCACCATAGTTTATATTATGACTGATTTCTAAGAGGCAACATCTGTTACCACAGCAATTATGTAAAAATATAATGATATGGTCTGTAAGTGTACTGTGTTGTATGCAGTAAATTACGGACCTGTGAATAAGCTGGTTGTCCATAGGCATTACATGGCAACAGGTCATCAACCAAGATTACTGTCCATTTGCCATCTTTGCAAAGACGAACTTGGTAAGCTCCTTCAGGGCTGATCTAAAAAATAGAAAGAGGAGAGAATAACGAGTTGACATAATTTGACTGGGAAACCAAAATCCACAAAAGCTGGGTAATTGCTATACACCTAGGCCCAGCTGATCAAAGCAAGGTTAGTGGTAAAAAAAATATCAAAGCAATGTGTAAATTTCACACAGTAAACAGCACTATGTTATCTAACCACCTATTCCTAGAAAATAACAAAAACTGGGGACAAGACAGGGATGAAAATACTATGAAACTTTTTTCTTTCCTTCTTTTCATCCCATAGCCCTAACGTTTGGCATGTGCATGTGACGGACTTCAATGCTAGAGATTTTAACTTGGCAAAACTTGGCCTTGATTCTTGGTCAACCACTTGAGGTCTTAATTTTTTCTGAAATATCGGAATTATTGGAAATTTTCTGTTACATCTGGCATTTCATCTGCCTATTTTCAGTTCCACTGGTCATTTGATTTTGAGGGCACAATCCATTTACCCAAAATTTCTAGGAAACTTGTCCCGTGAAGCCACGGAACGAGAGTCTCTCACTCAAGTGGAAATCACTGTTCCATTCCGGAAATGAAATTTTGTGAAATTCTAACAAGAAAGTTTGGCTAAATGGCTTGGGCCCATTGAAAATGAACAAAAAACTGTGCAAAGGTCATTTAATTGTGTATAGACCCTTAAATAAACAATAATATTAATAGGCCACTTGCAGGCTTGCGCCAGCCTCTTTTTCAAAGCGAGTCCAAGCGTAAAAGTGTTGTGATAGTAATTAGTTTTACTTTGTATATGAATAAAAAATAATTATCAAAAGAATTCTCTTAGACTTGCTTTGAAAAAGAACCTCAATTAAACTTGTAAATGGCCTATTTGTCAAACTCCACTCATTGTTCAGCTCCTGTTTCAGCCTGCACCCCTCCAGTTCACAGTTATCCCGTACTTTTTGCCCTCTTCATCCAATTGCATTCCTATTTAAAAAAAACACTGCACTCTAAAAATATCTAACAATGTGTACCTCTCTTGTTATTACAATCTTTTCCAAAAGTTCAGGCCTTTCTCCCAAAACAGCCATGGCACTCAAAAACCTGCAATCAAGTTTGACCAAAAAGAAAGAAAAAGGTTTCTAGTATGTCTTATGCATTTAACAAGCTGAATGCCCACCAACTAATTTACTCTCATTGCCAACATGCAACCATATTTGATATTGCAGTCCCACATTGCAGTATACAGCCCAAGCTCGCAGGAGTCTCCTGTGACTAATCCATCTGAATTAGAAATCAAAAGGTCAAAAATTTCACTATGCCCATGTCACTGTGTGTTAGATAAACTGTCACTACACGTTCAACTAAAAACTCTTTCTCTGTTAAAATAAATTGGAGATCCTTCAGGGAAGCGATGTCTAACTGAACATGTAATACTAACTAAGGTGCCTGTCGCTTATTGTAAACTTCATGCTGGAAGATGATGTGTTCAGCCAGTAAGTCCATACATGATCTCATCTACTACAATCTCATGTAATTGCTTCACAGTAACTGAATTGATATGAAAAAAAAACTTTTTCCTTAATACAGTTATTAGTTATTAATAGCTTATTCATATTAATGCATCAATGCATTCTTCCTATATTAATATTACTAATGCAGTGTCACATTAGTGTCACAAGGTATCACCACAGTCAACAAGTTACATTCTCTGTTGTATGCACATCAAAAAATTAGTGAGACTAACCAACTCGTTTTGAAGACAATCCTGATTAAATCAGCAATGGTGGCAGGTATGCATCACAAGCCTGCACACAACAACCTTTCATCGGACAAATGCCCAGTAAATTTGAGGCTTTGAGCTTAATCTGGACACATCAACTGGACGTTTCTAATTTAGTAAAACATCATTTCTCCCATAAATGTTCTCTTGATTGTTAATAAGAAAACAATGATATGAGTATGGAAATAAAGTTAGTGTGAATTGTATTATGTATTGTACTAAAATTTTAAATCAGTGGAAATGAAATTGGACCACCACTTCTTTGTGAGTTTCACTTGTTAATTAGCCATGTTTGAAACAAGCAGGGAACTAGCAGCAAATATAGAAAACTGGTTAAAGGGTCAAGTCTTTCAATGGAAAGAGCACCAGCCAGACATTAGGGACTGGTCATAAAGTACAGGAGGGGCTGGGCCAGAAAAAAAGAGGGAGTGGGCCATCAGTTTTGTGCATGTAAAAAGGAGTGGGTCAAGAAAAACCAAGCAACCAAGCTATTCTTTGGGGTGGTCATGAATAATTATGCTTCAATTTTATTAACTACAGATATGTAAACACTAAGAATAAAACTGCTCTTACAGTTACACAAAATCACGTCAACAAGAAACATTCATGTAAATTGAAATATACCAAAAAGTAACAGTATATATGCTGATGGCGATTTTACAAATAATAGACTAAATGAAAAGAATAACAACCTCTAAAAGATTGCATAAGATAAAATGTCCCTTCCATTTAGTTTGTATCATCAGTGAAATCATCATCAGTATTTGTGTCACTATTTCCAAATATTGGTTGAGAGTATCACAAACTTGTTTCGCTTCTTTTGTAAACATTATTTCTCTGAAATGACAATTTTAACTATTTGACATCACGTTTTCCCAGTTTTGATATAGCATCTTTATTTAGGAGATGAGGTTTGACAATACTATCTCCATATGAAAATGATCTTGCAACTGCTAAAGAAAATACTCTGGCAGTTTTGCACTTCACGATCAACTTGGTGCTTGTTTTATTAGTTTTGGTTCTGTTTCTTTTTGTTTTCTCTTTTCGGAGGCAGTTCATCCTTTGGCCATAGGGTAGATCCTCTTGTGTTTATCTTCGAGGGTTTGCATTCTTGTCAGGCTTTCCTGAATTCCACTTTTCACCCTTGTGAGAGCTCCAAAACATTCTCATTAAATTTGTGGGCACATTCTTGGCCAGACTGAAGTTTGCCAGCCTTTGTAAATGCATTTGCATCATCCTGCTCAATAGAATTTCTCAGTTTCTGAACAAAGAGTTTTCCATCTGGATAGTTCTACATTTCATATCCTTCACCTCGGATGGCTTTAATGTATCTTCTGGCAATTTTTCTGTCCACAAATTGAAGCTTGTCCACTAAAACATTTTCAAAAACTTTTGCTGTGGAGCAAACTCTCACAGGAAAGTGCATTGAACATTTGGAACACATACAATCAAAAAAAGAAAAGCGGTCTGAAGAAAGAGGGCAGAGAAAACAACAGGAGGCAGGAAAACCTACAATGACTTTGATTGGGTACAGATGTTCCAGGAGGGAGCAATATCAAAACTAACTGTTCCTGTTCTAAATTTTTTCCTTGATAAACATCATTTGGACCATGGCAAAATGAAAAAGGCAGAGAAAGTAAACATGATCAGTGCATGGTTAGCAAACTCAGAATACCACAAGATACAACAGAGTGTAATTTGTGACAAGGATAACAAGACTACAGTTGAAGACAGCGATTCTGATGGTGATGTCTCTGGTGACAAGGATGATGTAGTTTTACTAGAAGTTGGTGAGTCCAGTGACAATGATGAAAGCGACTCAGTTAATGGCGAGATACTGTATTACAGCCTTGCAACTCCAGAACTGGATGGCCACATACAACTTATTTGACCTGTCATTTCTATAAAGACTCTGATTGCATGATACTATAAAAAGCAAGGTGAATAGCACTTAATGTATTAGTTTAGCAAGATGACCCGGGGTTGGGAAGGGGATGAGGGGGTGAGTCACTGATTTTCATGTTAGGATTCAAGGGTGGGCTACATTTTATTATGTTTAATTAGGAAGGGTGGGCCATTTAAATTGTGTCTAGTCAAAATTCTACCCCCTCCCCCCATACTTTATGACTAGTCCCTTACTATGCTTGCAGAATTTCAGTGTTATTGCTTCAAACACAAAGAAATGTTACACTTGTGAGAAACTGTAATTTAAGACAAATTTGTAGGGTTGGAGGGACAGACATCCCTAAGCTCTCTTGTTTTGAGTGATCAGCCCATCATTGACTTCCCTTAACATGCTACTGCAATAAAAAAATCAATTCTCTCTCTTCTTCCCATTTCAAAATTGTGTTAACTGAAACACTTGCTATCAGACAGACAGGAAGAAAGTTGTTCATTTAAAAGGGCTCTGTCACGGGAATGCCAAAAACACAGAAATCCTTCTTATCACCTTTACCGGTGCCACAAAACATTTCCCTTAAATTTGGGAGGAGGAAATCAACTAATTTTTTCCAGAAGAGTCATCCATGTAAAACATTTTTGGCCATGTTTGGAAGACGAGGGCAAAAATTTGACAAATTAAGGGTTAATTTTCAAAATGCAATCTATTTCCATCCTTGCCATCCATAACAACAGAGGACAGTAAATATGGTCTTGTGTGGTAACATGGTCTTCAATAAACAAACTGCATTAGTATTTTCAAGACATCTTTTAGCATTCTAAATTGAGGCCAAAATAGCGCAACAGAGGCCCTTTTACTGGAATTTTCCTATTAGAGCAGGGTCCACCAACACTAACTTCAAAAATCCTGAGAAAGCTGGATCAAGGAGAAAGTTATGTCATATGTTCACCACTATCTTAAGAATGCAGTGTGTGTGTGTGTGTGTGTGTGTGTGTTTGTGTGTGTGTGCACTCTCCAACACGTTTGCATAAATAAGCTGCAGTCACACATACCATTGAGTGAATTATGTCATTTTCTCCTTGATACAGCTGTCTGATACAGTACCTTGACGGGTCAGTTTTGAAATGCAAGCTACAGCAGACCATTAATTGAAAAAATGCACACACAGTAAACAGGTTGGAATAAAAGCTTACAGTTTCCTCAGCCAGGTGTTCAGAAAACACACTTTTGAAATTAAGGGAAAAAACAGAGAGTACCACTTAAAAGATAGCAAGTCCAATCACTGTTTACATTTCATGATCTGGCTAATGCTTGGAGGACCATCTCTGCATTTTACCTCCATTGCTATGGGTTCTTTTAGATATTCTTTTAGAAACTGACTTAAAATTTCAGCTTCCTGCTAATCTACTGAACTTTTATTAAGTGAAGCTATGGTCCTCGCAGTTATGAACGCAATTTAAGCACTTGCGTAGAGAAGCCTGAAAAAATCAGGACTTCAACGGGATTTGAACCCGTGACCTTGCGATGCCAGTGTGAGGCTCTAACCAACTGAGCTACATGTATGAATGAAGCCACTGATGTTGGGAGCTGGTCATTTGTGGGTTTAAATGTTCCCGTGATGAATGAATTAACGGATGAAATGATAATTATATGAAATAAATCATATATTGAACTGCAGATGTGTAATCAAGTGAAGCTATGATCCTCGCAGTTACGAACGCAATTTAAGCAACTGCATAGAGAAGCCTGAAAAAATTCAGGACTTCAACGGGATTTGAACCTGTGACCTCGCGATGCCGGTGCGACACTCTAACCAACTGAGCTATGAAGCCACTAACATTAGGAGCTGGTCATTTGTGGGTTAAAATGTTCCTGCGATGAATGAATGAACAGATGAATTGATATGAAATGAATCATAATTATATTGAACTGTGGATAGGAAATCAAGTGAAGCTACAGCTGTATGAACATTTGAACCCACAAATGACCAGCTCCCAACATCAGTGGCCTCATAGCTCGGTTGGTTAGAGTGTCGCACCAGCATCACGAGGTCACAGGTTCAAATCCTGTTGAAGTCCTGAATTTTTTCAGGCTTCTCTACGCAATTGCTTAAATTGCATTCATAACTGCAAGGATCACTTGATTTCATATCCACAGTTCAATATATGATTCATTTCATACATCATTTCATCCATTAATTCATTCATCACAGGAACATTTGAACCCACAAATGACCAGCTCCCAACATCAGTGGCTTCATAGCTCAGTTGGTTAGAGCATCGCACCGGCATCGCAAGGTCACGGGTTCAAATCCCGTTGAAGTCCTGAATTTTTTCAGGCTTCTCTACACAATAATTGCTTAAATTGCATTCATACATGTTGTTGCGAGTATCATAGCTTCACTAAATTTCATATACGCAGTTCAATATATGATTCATTTCATATATCATTTCCTCTGAACTTTTATTGTTTCAAAGTCATCTGCTAACCAGCAATCACCAAGAACTCCTTGCATGATGTCATCCGGCCTAGGACTCCGGAATACGGCAAGCGGTATATTGGCCGTACCATGGTGACCACCACCACCAAATGATTTAATCTGCTGAGGGCGGAGCCAGCTTGTAACACGAGGGTGCTCTGAAAACCGAGGATTGAGGTAGAGTGACTTTTCAGTGGGAGGAAAGGAGTCATCTACAAACTGGATACCACTCTGGATATGAAAATGAACAGTATTACAGGTACATGTATTACTGATACATGTAATTATTTCAGTAGAGAAACTTGTAATAATGTGAGCACTGGAAACAGTACACTTCTTATTATTTTCAAGAAGTACATGTAGCCATGAAAATGCTATATAAATATTACTTACAACTGTATAATTTATAACAGTACTGGGTTAAATTTGTAGAGCTTGTGCTCAAATAAAGTACTGCTAATTAAAAGAAACTGTACAACTGATCTGTTGTGCTTGAAACTGTGTTATTAAAATAAACAGTTACTTGATTTTATATAGGCACACCTGTTAGGGCCGATTTACAGGGTACAACTTTTGCTTACAACTGTCGTATGCGATTTTTTCTGCGCGCGCTGCTCGCGTCACGTAAAAAGTCGTCTACAACTCTCGCTACTGAGCACAGACTGTGCTTACGATTGTCGTAGAGTTTTAAAACATGTTTTAAAATCCTACGACATTTTTTGTGACGTATACGACAGTCCTAAGTGAGTTGTAGCTTTGATTTACACGAAACAATTCGTGCCGTAGGCCTGTCATAAGCTTGTCACATGCAACAAAGTTGTACCGTGTAAATCGGCCCTTACAGTCCTTTATTATGCATTAACTATCTCAACCATGCACATGTTGGTCTCACTGCTTTGATGGAGCTTCCTAGCATAGCAGCCGTAGCCATGTATTTTGTTTGAATCAGAACTCACAGGCTGTGGCGTAATGAAATGTGGAGATCATGGGGGCAATGCCTCCAAATTACATGTATGTACTAGTTTTTGATCTAAGGAAGAATGAATAGCCTCAACGTCATTCTAGTGACACTTTTCAAAAGTTGATCTCTTTGTTATTTCCTTCAGTACATGTATCTACAATTTCAGAAGAGATCTTTGCATCCTTTTTGGATCCTTCTAATGTGAGCTTCTTGTTTGGTGGGCTAATTATACACAAGCTTGATAGAAATGGTAAAACCCGTGAGCTGCAGAACTCTGATGATCCCATGAGCAAAACCTAATAATAAAACTAAAATCCAACTCTCATGCACTGGCAACAACAGTACATAACCTCTGTCTTAAAATAAACACCACACTGCATTACCCTTCCTCAATCAGACATCAAAAAGTTTAATAAAGAGCTGTCCCCTATACCATAAATACATGTATTCAAGTGGAGAAAACCTGAATTGCTACTGAAAAGACAAGTGTTATATTGCTCTTACAATTTTACAGTACTTGATAATGTTCATCCACTGTTCCTTTGCCTGTTTCTCATCACGCTTTCTTCTGGACTCCACAGGGATACTCTGTTGACGCTGAATAGTTCTCCTTGGATTTACTGCTCCTGGAGATAATGGTGGATTCTGCTTATTGTTTACGCCGACCCTCGTAGCATCACATGCAATGCAAACAGTAGTGTTGCAAGCATTCACCAGGGTACAAGTTGGGCAGGACCAGCCCATATCCATAGTGCTTGAACCTTGAAAATTATTAAAAGAAAAAAAACACAAAACAACAACAACAACAAAAAAAAACAAAACAGAGTTTTTTAATGTGTAAAACAAATTTCTTGAATACAGTAATTGTTGGTAGAGTGTAATGAGAGTGTTAGTCGTGGCACCACAACTTATGCTACACTGTAAGAAGATCACATCAAATCTCCACATAGGCTCTGTGATTCATGAAAATGTTTCCTACAAATTTGCTTTGCCAATTATGCAGATCTCGGAGAGTGTCATCCACCTCTGCCTTCTGCGTCATTAGGTAACACCGTCGCTGATCTCCATAATTCTTCATAATCATACTCAGCCTCATCCCATAATTAGAAAAATTAATTATACCTGATGAATCTGTAGTTTCTTTTGAAATGCTGGGTTTTGGTTCAACTACACCATCACATCCACAGACCTCGCACGCTAAATTAGAGGGTTTGTTTTCAAAAGTACAGCCTTGGCAACTCCATTTTTCACCATCAAAATCTTCTGGTGTGCGACGAATCGATGACTCAGGGAAGGCTCTAGGCTTAAAGCCTTCTTCAGGGCAAGGGCAATGACAAACAGTACAGCAAAATCCAACATTATCATACAGTAAACTCTGGCACTTTGGACATTTAAGGACTTGGTCAAGATCTTGCTGGGCTATTTCTGGATAGAGTTCGACTGCTAAATCAGGATAAAGCCTTGAATTTGTTGAATCCTTAGCACGATCAACTGGAGATGGATTAAAGCCACAGGCAGAACAACTGGTATTTTTGTGTGAATTAGCTAACGTACATCTGGCACATGTCCATTCCTCTCCGTGATTTGAATCAGAATTGAGCGATGTGGAAGCTGATTCCATAAATCTCTCTGATCCACACTGATTACACAGTACTAGTGCTTTAGGGTTCCTAGAGGCGCAAGCGTTGCAAGTCCAGCTTTCAGTAATTATTTGTTTTCGATTGCCACAAACTTGGCAGGTTGAATTTCTTCCTGGGTTTATCAGAGTACATTTCTCACACGGCCAGCTCCCCTTCGTCGATAGTTTCAATCCCATCGTGTCCATTGGAGCTGTAAACATTCATCAATCAACTAAGAACGTCATATTGACAACTACTCCGCTAAAATCTGAATAAGGCACAAACGGCACAAACTACACGGTACACGTACTTCCTAAAAATATTCTCTATACTGTAAAATACTGGTCAGCAGCAGGGGCTCATGGTAGGTACCTTAAGTAGGGTTATTAAAGTGTATCATGATAGCATAAAAGTACGTAGCATACAATACCCACATGTAACTCATGTACGCAAGCATTGCCATCTATCAACATGTATTGCCATTAATTACCATGTATTACCTTGTAGAGCCATGTATTGCCATGGATTGCCATTTATGACCATGTATTGCCATGTATTACCATGTATAGCCATGCATTGCCATTTATTACAATAATTTTTTCATCAAATGTTTTTGGATGGTTGTGCTCTGGAAGCAGTGTCCCTGCTTTGGAGAAATGAAAAACAACAGGTAGTTCTAGCTCTGAAGAGGAAGAGGAGTCGACTGAAGAAGAAGAAATGATTGAGAGCACCGAGAACTTTAATGTCAATATGACAATTGTCTACACACGGTCTGGGCAGAGAGCAACTCGAATCCAAATTTAAGGTAGGTTAAAATGTAAATGTCTATCAGTTGGACATGGTGACTTAATAAATACGTACTTTTTGTTTCATGCATGCCGGAGGACAAGGGGGAATTGGGGGAGGGGGGGTCAGCAAAAATCATGTTAAAGTAAAAGGCCAAGGGGGGGGGGGGGTAAACAAAAA
>BLFK01000926.1:2603563-2608563 GCA_014634185.1 Astreopora myriophthalma
AACAAGAAAACAAACAAATATTTCGTTGACTCTGGTTCCGTTTCTGCTTCTTTTCACATGTCCACCGAATACTGTTTCAACTCGTTCGTATCAGTCCCATGTTGTTGACATAGCAGGAAACGTGACATGACACTTGACCTTTTCAGACTTTATTTTGTGGTGAGAGTTTCGTTTCTTTTTTCTATTTTCCCTTCGCACCGACTAAAGAATGAGCGTTAGAAAAAAAAAACAACAACTTAAACCATTGCAAAGCTCTTCAGTTGCAGCATACGGTTTTTATGGTGTAACAAAGAAATCCTTAACTTTGGTGACATGGGTCTACTTGTGCTTGCGTGGCTATGACAGGACACTTGACCTTTCCGTATTTTCACCATCATTAGTGTTTGCTCGTCGCTAGATAAAAGATATCGATAATTTGAATTCATGTTCAGCTCTGACCCATGTTTCAGCTCCTTTCCCGTGTTAACACGTTTTTAGACCTAATAATTAGGCCTAAACAAAAGTTCTTAGGCCTAATTCCAGTGTTATTCCGGATTCCGGTTTCCGGGTTTTAGGGTTGCCCTGTTAACACAACTTGTCGCCTTGAGGGAGCATGAGAATTTCCGATCGAACTCCACGAACTTGTGCTTGCGTGACCGTGGTAATTGTCATGTAAATTACGCGTAAAAAGCCTTTTTTTGGACATTTCGTATCATGCGGCGTTTCAATTGCCCAAGCTGAATTTTTTTATATGTTATAAGACAATAAAAGGGCTTTGCAAAAATATTTTTTTAACTTAAAATTTCCATGTACCAAGGTACGAAAATCGCCTTCAAAAATGCCCCATTTTTCGGTTTTTTTCAAAGCGCAAAAACTAGCAATCTTCGGGCGCTTCTAATCCGAAGTGAAAGTGCACTTCTTGACAATGTTTTTATAGATTTGTATTATAATTGTGATACCAAACATACATGCAAAACATAATTTAAGTACACCAAGTCGTCTTTCTCTGAGAGCGATGTTAATATGCACAAGTTTTCGGCTGCGTTTTATGGCGGCCGCAGCGCGAAAACCAAAATTCTAATTTTGTTGGATTTCTCAAAATCAAAAACTCTCTCAGGTAAGTTTTAGTCTTACTTTCGAAAATAGTTTACCAACGGGTTTCTCCTGGCAAAATATGAAGAAATCCGTAATTTCAGTTTTGAAAATCAATTCTCGATATTTACAGTCCCATCGTCTTAAGATCCACAGCATGTATACTGAAGTATTGACACTGGTAGTGAAAGGGTTAAGCTCACTTGAAGTTTTTGGAATTGCCCAGTTTCATATACATTAAAATCTTAAAACACTAAGCATGACCTCCGGGTCCTGGGGAATAAAATTAGGTTTTGTACGAGTCTTTCCCCGGCGCCTTGAGGTCATGCCTTCTGTCCAAAAAGAGAATGTTAATATATCGAAATTGGGTTAAGTATAACACTGAGTGTAATATATCGGCAAAATAGAGGAAGAATCTCAGCTGTTGCAAAACGCAACCACTTTATTCCCAAGGCATCTTGGGTAACTACATAACTTAGGTATACATTACACTGCTCTCCCCTAAAAAAAACTGCAGGTCAAGTTTTACAATAGGTTTCTTAATCCTCCGAGATCTTCCTACAACTATTGGAGTAGTACTGGCAATAGGAGATGCAATAGGATCCTCATATTCAGAGGCACCCACAAGTGTTTCAGGAATGCTACCTGGAGCCTGATTCTCATTATCATCAGTGACATACTGATCGCACGATTCAGGTATCATGATTTCTGGATCACCAACATAATCTGGAACAGCACCATGTGCTTTAATTAAGTGGTCAGCATGAAGATACCTATTCATAACTGCGAGGATTATAGCTTCACTTGATCTTGTGTCCTAATTAAGGTCCACAAACTTTTACTACATTGCCAGGAATCCACTTTTTAGTCTCAGAGTTAGCCCTGGTGTTTCGTACACGCCCTCTGTCATTCCTTATGAATGGTGGAACCAGTGTGTGCTTAATACCATTTTTGTGCATGAATTCGACAAATTCAGTGGACCTAAATTGTGGTCCATTGTCGGACACAACCTCTGCAGGTAAACAATGACTGGCAAAAATCAAACGAAGCTCATCAATTGTACGTTCAGCATTCGTAGAGGTCATATGTTGTACGTCGATCCACTTGGAATGGCTATCAATCACAACAAGGAAATGGTCGCTACCCTTCTGGCAAAAATCAATATGAATCCGTTGAAATGGTCTGGTTGACCACTTCCATGGGATCAGTGGGGCACCGGGTGGTGTATTTCTAACATTTTGGCACACTGTGCACACACTCACTGTTTCCTCAATGTCCTGGTCCATTTTCGGCCACCACATGCGTGTACGTGCAATTGGTTTCATGCCACATATACCAGTATGTTCCCGGTGAAGTTCCCCCAAGATTTTTGGTCTAAAAATTGGTGGAAAAACTACTCTAGAACCCCACAGAACGGAATCGTGTTCGCAAGACAACTCGAGACTTCTAATGTGAAATGTTTTAAGGGTCTCATCAGAACATGTTTCTGGCCAACCTGACATCACAAATTGATGTACTTTACTGAGCTCAGGATCTAAGAGAGTTGCCTTTCCAATTTCCTCTCCTGTAATTAGAAAATCATTATCAATCGCAATGACACTATAGAGTGCACCCGCAGCACCAACTGTAGAGTCCTCATCTGGTAGCCTAGAGAGTACGTCACAATTAGCATGATCTTCAGATCTCCTGTATTCAATCTCATAATCATACGCCGAGAGTACTAAGGCCCATCTGTGCATGCGCGCTGCTGCTAGTGTTAGGATAGAAGATTTTGGGCGGAAAATTGCCAACAATGGTGTGTAATCTGTAATCAAGGTAAATTTTCGTCCAAACAGGAATTGGTGGAATTTCCTTACCCCAAAGATGATTGACAATGCTTCCTGTTCTATTTGTGCGTAATTTCTTTCATTTGAGCTCAGTGTCCGAGAGGCATAGGCTATTGGTCTTTCCTGACCATTATCCATCACATGGCTGATGACAGCCCCGAGCCCATAACTGGATGCATCTCAAACCAATCTTATTTCACGGTTCTCAAGAGCAAAAGTGAATCACTTGTGAGACCCTTTGCAAGCCTCGTATGCCTGATGACGCTCTCTTGTCCATTCCCACTGGACACCCTGTTTTAGGAGCTCGTGTAGTGGTGCTGGTGTAGTTGCTAGGTCTGGTAGAAATGAGTGATAATATTGGATCATGCCCAGAAAAGATCTCAACTCATTAACATTAACATTAACATGGTGCTCGTTTGACTGCATCAATTTTCTCATCGACAGGATGCAAGCCTTCCGTATTTATCTTCAGACCTAGGTACACAACCTCTGTCTTCAGAAATTCACATTTTGACAATTTCAAGTGAATGTTGTATTTGTGCAATCTCTCCAAAACCTCACCTAGGATTTCGAGATTCTCCTCCTGACTGGTGCCACCAATAAGATTGTCATCTTGATTGCAAACATACTTTTCTACCCCTTGCAAAATCTGATCCATTTGAGCTTGAAATATCTTAGTTAACGACTTGACCTCCTAGGGTAATTTGGTGTACGAGTAGAGTCCTTTGTGAGTGTTTATTGTCAGGCGCTCCAGACTTTCTTTGTCAACACTTAGCTGAGCATATGCATGCGACAAATCAACTTTACTGAAAAATTTGGACCCTGAAAGGGCAGCAGTAAGGGGGTATTGCTCATCCTGTACAGCTGAGTTGATGGTTGCTTTGTAGTCCCCACAAATTCTCATTGACTTGTCAGCTTAGGTACAACTACTATTGCCTAGTTTGATCGCTCAGTTTTCTCTATCACACCCATGCCTTTCAAGTTTATCAAGCTCCTTTTCTACTTCATCCTTAAGTACATAGGGAACCCTGTGTGGCTTAATAATACGGTTTTTACACAATCTTTCATGGTTATGTGTGCCTCAAACCCTCTCATACCCTCGTACCCCTCTTCGAACAACTGTTTTGACAAGAGATCACCAAGTTTAGCCTTAGGACTACTTGGCTTAGAACTTACTGCACTGAATATCTCACCCCACTCAATCTTTATATGCTTAAGCCAATTTCTACCCAGCAAAGTATAGGTTTATCTTCATAATTTGCCACAGTGATTGGCAATGTATACTTTTGGCTCTTGTAAATGATGTCACATTGCATTTCATCACACACTGTGAGAGTTTCCCCAGTCTGGGTTTTGAATTTAACTTTTGATAAACAAAGCGGTGCACCACTAAATTTCTGCATGTATGTGCTCTTACTCATTATTGAGTAGTCAGCAGCTGTGTCCACCTACATTTTACACAATAAACCATTTGTGGGCATTTCCACAGTGTAACTGTTGTTGGTAGGTTTACGTGAACCAACCTATTTCGTCATCTTTACTCCCATACTCATAGCGTGATTCTATCAAATTACAAATATTACCTTTCCTGTATGCTACTTGGGTTTCGTATTAGATTCAAAATCCTTACTGCAATAAACTGATGCAAGGTGACCTGTTTTGTTCTGTCCACACACAAAACGGTCTCCCAGAGCTCGACTGAGAAATTCGCCATAATTGCAATGAATGGAGACCTTCTTTAACGCAACAATGAGATCACTGATCGGCTCATCTGGTTTCTGATGGCGAGTTCCAAAATGAAAACTCTCTGCAATCTCTAGTGGCGCTGGATTATAATGTCTCTCAAGTCCTTTCAAAATATCAGAAAAAGGAGTGTCTCTTGGTTTCGCAGGTACCAAAAGATTGCTCATGCAGGGTACAATATGCCTCAGGTCCAATTTCAGTCAGGAGAATAACACGTTTTCTTTCCCTTGCTATTTGATTGGCGTCTTCGTTACGCTCACCAGGTTGTTAAAGGATATTGTTTGCCATGAAAAACATATCCATCCTTTCCGCGTCGGAACGAAAAGTTTCTCGCTGAGCGTCAAATTCGCCGACACCACA
>BLFK01000926.1:2621063-2627731 GCA_014634185.1 Astreopora myriophthalma
CCCATCGCTTGCCTGTTAGCCACAGCTATCGAGCAAGTGCCAAAAGGAGACAAATTAGCCCCTAGAATAAGGATTTTTCATGGTTCACTGACAAGCGGCAGCCTGCGTTTGCCGTTGGTTGTAAACGCGATTTCGAATGTCACTATCAACGTTATTTACGTGATTTCAGAATTAGAACCGGCTGTAGCACGAGATTCAAGATATGGTGAATCAATCAGACTTTTTTAATCATTCAGATTCTTGTTTGTCCTTGTCGATGAAGCACGTTTTCCAGCAAGCCGACAGATCCAATAAATTTTCGCAATGAGCGATCTTCATTTTACAGTTCACTCAAAAGTTTCTGCGAACATTTTAAACAAAAGTAGCAAAGGGGAAGCGCCCCTCGTACTAACCGACCCTTTGCCTGAAACAGACAATCGAAGTGCTCTGTGAGCAAACTCGTGAATTGAACAGGTGAATTAAATTATATTTTGGATTATGTCTAGTGTTATCTGGTATGGGAATTTTGTGGTTGATTTTCATATTTAGAGTACAAGTACTAGTTCAGTGTTCGCTAAAGGTACGAAAGAAACAAAGTAACATTTGGATAAGAAGATACGACTCCATTTGCCGACGAATGAACGCAGTATGAGTTCTAAGTTTTAAAAAAGGCACTGCCGAGCGTCTGAAAAATCCTCGAATTCCAAATATACTCACTGACAGTTGTTCGGCGAAGGACAAAGCAAGAGACAACTTCGTCGTACCCACTCGAGCCGCTGTGTTTTAAAAGTCTGCGATTATAGGGACCCGCCATCGACTCCGGGTGGGGGTTGATTGCCATTGTTATCTCTTTTCCTCTCTGTTTTCGTTGTTTTTAGCGATACAATAAATAAATGCTGTGTGAATATATCATTTCGCTCGCTATATGTGCACTTACCGTACCATAACCATACCGTACTTCAATGACTTCCGTTTCTCTAAAATCCATATGAAGTTCACATCGAGTGAGAACTTGTGCGGCTCATCGATTTTACGATTCTCGATGTTCTCATTTTCGGCCGCCGAGTCTTCTTTAAGCTGATATCTTTTAATTTAGACCTTCAAAACAGCTTATTTTAATTAAAGATGGGGTGCAATTTTACGTTAATTATAACTTGTACATTGCGCATGCGCGCAATCCAGGGGTTTAAAAAAAGGGAATGGCAGCCGGCATATGATCTTACGAATTTGGCTTTGCGAGACTGGAAAACGTGCCAACTGTATGTGATCAAACACACACACGCACACAAGCACACTCATCAGGCAAGTTTAATATGTGCTCATATATAGTCATTATAGTAATGAATGAAGCAACAAGAAAAGATTGTAACAATTGATTTTCTTTGGGGTGTAAACATACTTGTTCAAGCGCGGATTTTAAATGTATCAGGTGAGTTTCTGAACACTGTATGATGCTGCATCGGTTGGGAATAAAATACATTGATATTTACACTTTCTGTGAGTTGTCCACAATCATGTCCAAAGGGGCAACCGTAAAAAAATAAATTCAAAGATTGGTGGTTCCAGTGTTAGTCCTTCGCTACGAAGGGGAACAAGGGATTGAAAAGTCAACTTCTAAATTGTTCGAAGGTGGCTAATTTTGCAAAGCTACTTAATGTTCAGCACATTTCAATCAACATACAAGGCACCCCACTTTCAATCGCAAAAGGAAAAAAGCCCACACACAAGACCTCTACGCATCCGTTTGTGTGGTATGTCAGTCTAATTATATTTTTTTGACGTTCAATAGCCGAGTCTGAAATTAAAACCTACACAATGAGATAAATTGCTGTTACTTCCTCAAAAACGTGCAAAACTAGGCAGCTGGTGTTATTCAATAACGTAATCCTATATAAGTATGAGAATCACTAAGAATTTCAATCAAAAGAAATAGAGGTCTGGCGGACATATACGTTTCCGTCCATACTTTTTCTTAAAGTGGCAGAACGCGTGGAGCTGTCAGGACAACGCGTCATCGACAAATCCGTTTACCTTCAGAACTATAGTGGGGCTGGTATCAGAAAAGGGCAACAACTACAAAGTAAGAAAATTTGCATTTATATTTGTAAACACTTTTCGTTCACTTGAAACTTTATGTATGGCCGTGTTTGGCATGCGTAGTCAGAATGTTCTTTGCCCTTTCAATGAGTTTAGACTATCTGTCCTTCAACCAATTTGTTTCTGCTAATTTCCAGCCTTCTTTTAAATCCACTTTGTGTAGGTGGAAAATAGCTGAGAAAAATCTTTTTTTCGAATTTCAATCTGCTGAAGATAGGTAGATACAGTAATCAGCTTGTGATGTTAAACGCAAATCCAATTCATTTCCGTTTTAGCTTTTCCTTATGGTGTTAGTTTTCTGTTTCGTGCAATTCATTGTTTGATTTGCCAGGGATAAACGTTTTATCTTAGAACATTTGTTCCAAGCGTTTTGAGCCTAACATTTAAAACAATATTCTTCAATATGTTATCTTTCTTTTCAAACACGCTCAGCGCGTTCCGGTTTCAATACTTAAAGGGCCCCTCAAAGAGCTTTATACAATCAGTTTTAACTTATCAACTTTAAATGTCAAACAGCGGAACCATTTTACCTGCGATTTCATTGTCCAGGTCATATGTGAATATTTTCTTTTCGTGTAACATGTATTCACCTGTGCTAAATGTCGAACCTATTTCATTATCGCATGCCGTTCACTGTTTTAATCGACTCCTGCCTTTTAGTACAATCACCTGGAATTCCGGACTATTGAGGCCCGTTTACACAGGATATTTTTGTGCGATTCTTGAGCGCGATGATCACCATCTTAGCCAATT
Source organism: Astreopora myriophthalma (assembly GCA_014634185.1). Taxonomy (NCBI): domain Eukaryota; kingdom Metazoa; phylum Cnidaria; class Anthozoa; order Scleractinia; family Acroporidae; genus Astreopora; species Astreopora myriophthalma. The sequence goes on from BLFK01000926.1 coordinate 2,623,893, forward strand.
AGGCCTTTTATTTAGGCGCAGCACATTATAGCTAAGAGGCGAAATACCACTTTTACTACAATAAATAAACATCGACGGTAACATTGAGGATTCGAAGCGTACAGACAAACTTTTCCCAGTGAGTCTCGTATCTGAGGCAGGAAATCCCTGATTTTAATTGCACTTTTAGAGGTAAGTATAAAGTTAAAAAATAATCTACAGGTTTCAAATGGGTAGTTGCGCAAATTTCTTTTGTTAGATCTCTCGTTACACTGATGAATCGAACATCTTTCCCGTCTTTGCATTGACTGGGAGTTTTGCACTCAAATTCTAAAACAAGGTCTTCGATGATCAAATCACAAAAGGCTCGCGAGATCACTTTACTGGGGAATTTCCAGTCCGGATCGTCGTGTGACAAGGCACCAAATTTGTGCGATGAAATGATTTTAGCCTGCTCTTCGTTGAATTTAGATTCAGAAGTCGCTTCTTCCTGATAACATGCTTTGTCTACTTAACAGCTGCTAGTTCGAAGTCAGCCGCCATGACTTGAACATCGTGATCAGATTTAGCTTTTTACTAAAAACGAAATGAGGTGTGGTTTCGCTTCGGTTATGACTCTGTAATGGTTCGATGAACTTCAACTTGTTTCCTATGGGTTGTATTATTAAATGTAATTTTCGACCGCTTGCAGAACCATACATGTCTCATTGAATGAGCATCAAAATGACACCTAGGGTAGAGCGAGGGGATCGAGTTAAACTCTACTGAAAGCATCCTTTCAACATCTTTAATTGGCTTCTTTGCTGTCGGCAGCACCTTGATTGGGTGTCTTTAATTCCGGTCTTACTTAGTTCCGTTTGAAAGCCGCATTAGCATTATATCGTTTCCTGAGAGCCTGCACGATTCAGCGTGCCCATTTTACCCTTAGCATGTTTACGTTATTGCTGGTTTTTTTGTCCCAAGTTTTGGTGAAATAAATCAAATAAGCCGTCATACCTCGTCTAATTAAATTGCTTTCAACCCTTAATAGCTGATGACTCTTAAAAATAGTACGGCCTCAATGAAGAAGAGGGTGCTTTACGTTCGAGGTTATGACCTACATAACATTTTTTAGCCAATATTCTGCCTCTGCACTACACGTGTTTTTGTTTCCTATTTCACAAAGACTAAGTAAAACAATGGCAAATAAATAGTCTTTATTAAAATAGTACTGATAATGTAATCGCATGATCTGTGCCCACAACAAAGAAAGGGTAAACCAACCATAACAGTGCCTTATTTCCGCCAAAAAATGGATTATAAGCAGTATTCGAAATTAAATTGAAGCACATTTTCCTCGAGGCTATCCTCAAACCAAATTGTTCCTATAAGCTCATTTTTGGTAGAGAAAACTTCCCATTCGAAAAGACAAAATGGGGAAAGAGTCCATTTGCTTCACAGCCAAAGTTGCGTGCCAAGATTTTGCCGACAAATCTGTCGGTGTAGACACAGTGACCAATACGGACGCCAATTTTCTAGTCAGGAAGATAAGTAGTCTGAATCAAGGAACATTTTAGGCACCCAAAGGAAGCAATTGGCACCTTAAGCGTTAGCGTTGTTTACCGATACTGTATTTGGGAATCCATTCTTATCTTACTCCTGTCTGTTGCAAGTCAACATGAGCTGCCAACAGGTGTGAATTTAGCTGTACCATTCAGTATTTCTTGATCTTTAGCATTGACGACACTGGGGCAATAATATATTCAGACTGTGAGTAGAATCATAAATATAGCGGATGTGGATCTTGGCTGTTAGTACCGCTACTGACTCGAGCTTTTCCGCACAAAAACGGAGTTGACACGCAAATTATACTGACTGAAGCTAAAAAAAGCGTCGACAGCCAATTTGAAAGAAAAGGTCCACTGCAGGCAAGTGTATTAGCCATTGCAAAAACACGTATTTATTTTGTACTTTATAAAAGTGCATGATTTGTTTTAACTGAATGAAACAACATGATTGCGCTGTGTTAAGGTTGATAATTTACGACTGACCAATATTAAAATTTGCGCCTTAAATCAAAGGCGTCCGAGTGACTGTCGATATCTTAAGCCTGGTTAGGTACTTTCAGCTTTTAACCCTTAGGCCTACTGAGATACATCTTCGCGAGAAATGTTATTAACTCTCTCAGTTTCCAGAAACCGTAAGATCCCAATACAAAGTACTCACACAGGAAAAAAATATCAAACCGACAAACTTGGGAAATGTCTCAGATTTGACTTCAAAACAGTTTTGGAGCCACCTGTTCGTCTACGTATGGCTTACGTGTTTCATCACAGATTGCCCTTCACTTCTGTCGTGAACAATGTATAGTTTTTGTTTTACTACATATAAATGGTTTGTTCGTATACATTGTTCTCACGGCTGTGAAAATATACCACCAAAAGTTCATCACTTGCAACACTCTACCTCTAAGTTCATCACTTGCAACACTCTACCGAAACTTTCGTTTACAAGACTGTAATTCAGTCTTGACTGCGAGAGGTTGAAATAAACAAATCATTCATTCAAATCATTCATTCATTCATTCATTCGTGCTATATTCTGAATTCACAGGCACATTCTACATTCTAGATACACATCCATGGAGTTTCCTGTGCACATTTGATCAGCTCCGGAGCGTTTGTGGCAGCGCTATAATTGACACATTTTAGATATTCTTATGAGCCATTTTATCTTTCAGTGCTGGTGTTTGTGCTGTCATTTTGCACGCGACTATTCCGTCACATTTATTTTTATGAATTTTTTGCTTTTTTAGAGTTTTAGTCTTGTCCATAATTTACAGCTTCGATGGATATAACCAAGCTTTTCATTTCATTTTCTAATTAAAATGACATACGAGAATATAATCCCGCAAAAGGCACGCAGCCATTATATCGCTTACAAAACATTACCGGCAAGTTCACGTTGAAAACAGGAAAGCACCACATAAATAAAACACAATTTCAGTTCCCTCTTACTGTGAAATCGGAAGAGAGGCGTTGAATTGATGCCCGCTCAGCTCATCACATTTTCACTGCCTCAAGTTAGCTGAGCACGCTTATCGCTAACAAAGCGGCAAACTGTTTCTAGTCCTCGCTGTTTATCGTTCGAAATTGAATGATGTATCCAATTAATTTAACATTCATTGTTTTTGTTCAATCTTTGCTAGCTACCAGGAACCTAAATTGGCTACAATACAATTTAAAAGCAGTTCAGAAATGTATGCAACTCTCTAGGACAACTTATTTGAATTTAAGGAATGCTGAAGTTGAATTTAAGTAATTCTGCGAAACTCAAACAAATAGTAGATAGTTTGGAGTTCCAGCAGCTGTTGTAAATTCTACGTGCTTTCATGACAATATGACATGACACAATTGCATTCAGGCTCTGCGCAACAACTATATTTTGAAGGGTGGTGTTTCTATAGGTAGGAACACAATGATAGACAAGGTGATTACAAAACGGACGAACGGGAATAAAAAAGAAAAGGAAAGACAAAAGATTTTAGAAGGAATGCAACCGAACGTTCCTAACTCGATGAACTAATTCCAGCCATAAAGGAAAATAGTTTCAATGCGTTATAATCCCTTCTCATCAGAAAGAAGTCTGGTTCTCTGCAATAAATACAGTTTAGCTGTCACTTACGTGGAGCGAATAAGCCTCCCCTCCACTTACCTCTTTCTTGTTATGTTAATTCGCGCGAAATAAAAGAATTTATTTTTACAAGTATTCACAGTTATGTGGAAAATTATACCTCATTTTAAAGGTTATTGAATAAGCTTCAAGGGGAAAAAAATATATATCGGCAGAGAAAAATCATACACTAGAAAATGAACGTAAAC
>BLFK01000927.1:5487-40783 GCA_014634185.1 Astreopora myriophthalma
TTAACCCCCCCCCCCCCCGCTAATACTACCAACCCAAGTGACAGGAATAAAACTTCATGGTCAGCCAGTGATTGCCAATCATAACTTGTCACCATCCACTAATGCTATCACCCTTTCAACATGGCTGAAACTTTATGGCTTTGCCAATGGTTGCCAATCAGAATTTGAGACCACCCAGGTAATGCTTCCACCCCCTGGCCTGCAAGTAGCTGCCAATCAAATTTTGACGCCACCTTCCAAATGCCACCACCAAATTGAGACAACCAAAGTTTTCAAGATCCCACAGTTATTGCTCGCTTCCCCTAATACTACCCAACTTCCCTCTTTATACCACTCCATGCCATTTGTAATTGGGGAAAAAAACTTGTATCCTGCATTGCGGAAACTTCTGCCTGCATTATAGCTGCATTCTTAACATCGAGCATTGCCGCTTTTCGTTCTTTAAAGGTCTGGCCTCACCACAAGTTAATACAATACTCTACAGCTACTCCTTTTGTCCTGAATCATGTTTGCTTCCTTCTGTGATCATCATCATCTTCCTGTCTTGCTTGAGTTCTTCTTTTTCTTTGATTTACTTTTCCTTTACTTAATATATTCCTTACAAACTATTCTTACCTTTTCTTGCAACTGCGATTGTGTTCTACCATCTTGCTTGATTTAGACTCTGAAGTCTCCTTGTCTAGTGCCACATCCTGAAGCTGGTACTTGGCAGATCCCAGTCACTCCTTCAGTCTTCACGATCAACAACAGCGCCTGGAGGTATAGGAGAACTTATGAGACATGGTGGATAACTTTTGTTCTCTCAATGGTACATTAACTAAATTAATTTTAAAATTGATTAATTAATTAATTAATTTAATTAATTAATATTTTTGTCATTCAACCACAGTGCAAAAGAAACCAAAACTGACAGAACTTTTGTTACCATTGTGCAGGATTCTAATTATTTAAGTTCTCCTTACTATTTGTTCAAGAGCTGATGTTTTTGCCAGTGTGATTTTGGCAAAAAATTTGAAATGTCAGTCTTAGTTGTGTCCAGAGTATTCTGAGCATTAGCTCTCTGGTCACCTCCGCAGTAATCATTCTGTTTTCAGAAGGGCAACACTAAAACCCAGAAACGGGAAACTGGAATCCAGAACCCGGAATCCGGAATCTGGATTTCTGTCTGCAATCATATCACAAATAACACTACATTTAGGCCGAAACAAAAGTTTTTAGGCCTAATTCCAGTGTTATTCCGGATTCCGGATACTGGATTACAGTTTCCGGGTTTTAGGGTTTCATTTCAGAATACACATTGTATTGGAAAATGTTATTCCAGTTATTCTGTTAATCTTCAACCAGAATAGAAATAAACAAAATAGTCCAAAAAGAATGCACCCCAGGTAAGACTCAGAGGTACCACCACCCCACATTCAACTTCCACAGGCCTTGCTTTCGTACTGCAATGCTGCATTAGCGTATTCAAGGAGCACACTTATCAGTTATTCTGCCAGGTCACAGTTCACCGTTTCACCCTACACTTAATGAACCGGCAAGATTTCCGTACAGGTCCCTACTTCATTATGCATGCATATTCATAGCAAAACTCTATTTCGGAAGAGGGTTAGTAGGAATATGCATGTATAATTAAGGTCGGGAAATGTACGGAAATCTTTCCAATGAACCTCACCACTCCTAAAAATGATACGTTTCTTTCAGTCAAAGAGACCTTGTAAAAGTTGTTCCCCTAAGGGTGAAATAATGACCCGTCCCTGTGACCTATGAACTGTGGTCTCCCCTTTGTATCGACAGTGAACGCTTATATAAAAACACAAACCAAGCAAAGGTTGTCTCACCTGGTATGAAGACAGTTGCAATAAGAATGGCGGCCTGTTTCGAGCTGCAATTGCGAAGTGATACGTCGGGAGTTGTAGCTTCGATAGGTTTGCTCAATGAATTCGTCCTCCATATTGTTTGACGAAGAAAAACGTGGCGGAAAGAAGAAATATTTGAATATTCATGAAAATTCCGGGGTCGTCTCGCGGGACGCTTCATGTCTCTATACACGACACGTTCTAACGGACAGCACTAAAATCAGGAATCTGGAATCGCGAATCTGGGCCCAGTTGTTCAAAACCTGATTAAGCTAACCCAGGGTTAAAGTGAACTTTGATTCCAGTTTATTTACCAATTCACAAAGATTTTCCCGAAAGATTTTTGCTTGTCGCTTGTGACTCACACTTTTCTTCCGCTTTAGTCCAAAACCACTTTTTGAAAGTGTTTTCGGAGGGCGAAATTAAAACGTCGGTTACTTTTTAATCGAGGGTTAGCGTTAATCGCCTTTCGAACAACTGGGCCCTGGATTTTGGAATTGACCGCGGTTTCCCACTGAAATGTTTCCCCAGAAAAAGGAATAACATCAGGAACAACATCAGACGTATTCCTCTTTTCCGTGTTTTTTGTTGCTGTTGTTGTTGTTTTGTTTGTTTGTTTGTTTGTTTTAACCGAAATGACCGGAATATCACTGTACCATTTCCTTCATGATACTTGTTGTGAACTTTCAAGACTTAAAAAGACTTTTTCGGGGGCTCGCGGACAGACTACTTTAACGTTTTATCGGTTTAATTTCAAACGCGCGCGCCCATTGGTTATTTTGTTTTTAGTTGAAGCGATGTATTGGTATCACACGAGCAAGTAAAGCTTTGGAAAGTTGTGGTTTCAGACGGTTGGATTTGTTTGGGCCAGGCTCCTGTTTGGGCCTCTCGGGGGTTTTGCGGTGAACTTTGAGGAATTTTTCGGAAATCGGGATATCGCGTGATACTATACTACAACAATGCTCCGTTCCATTTTTGCGAAAAATTCCCCCAGTTTTGTCTGTTAAAGGGTTGGACTAATCGCGAAGTCATTATAGCGTAAAGTATCATGGTGAAAGTGAATGTTGTGAGAGGACAGTACTGAGTCAATTGGAAAGAGCAAAAGTACACTGGTAAAGATTAGGTTAGGTGAAGAGAAGTGTAAGCAGTGAAAACGGATAAGAGAAGACAATCCGCTGCTCTACTTGGGTATAAGCAGTGTGAGAGGAGGCAAAGATTTCTCGGAGAAACTCAAAGAGCATTGTCAATAGTAAAAAAAAAAATGAACAGTTTTAATATTTAGATGTGGTGCCAGAAGAATGCATTTGGATCATCAATAGGTTTATCACAGACTCGAGGTTATCGTGATTTGAAGACAAAACCGCAGCCCTCTCCTTGTTTTTTCCCCACGTGGTATGTATTAGAGTTAGAGCATCTGCGCATGCCCAAAAAGACAATTCGTTCCCAGAGCTCACCTATCTTTTGGTCAGCGCCAAGACACGGAGCTATGGAATAATCAATTTCCAGATCCCAAGATTTTAGGAGTTCCGGTTACACGGCCCATGCATGCCGCGGTTTTCAATGTGGCGTCCAGAGATAAGGGCATCCCTGGACATTTAAGCCTGAGCGTTGTACCAGGACGATAACCTGACTCGGTCCTTCCCTAGGCTCGATTTCCAGCCGCTGTTCGGGAATCGAGCCCGCGCTCCTCCCCCGAACTTCCGTTCCGGACACGAGAACTCGAGCCTAGTCCTTCCCCTGCTCCCCGAAAGGAAGCGTGGGAGAGAAATGTCAGTCCCTAGACCCTATGTAACAGACCCCCTTCGTACTCACAGCTCAGTTCCGCTCGATATAGGGTAAGATTTCGAGCAATATATACTTGAGAGATGTATTGTCTTCCATATGGTACGCAAACGTTTTTGGAACGCAATGTCGTACTGCCAGTTTACGCATGTGCATTTCCTAAAAATGTAACTTGTAGGAAACCGTTTCTTTCATCGTTCTTGCTCAAGTTTCTTATTATTCACACAGGACACTGGATAACTCGAAGTCTAAATAAAAGAATGCAGTCTTTCCAAAGCAATAGTACAAATAGGTACAGACAACGGGAACACTTGCACTACAAATATTTTCAGATCATACTCTACGTGACGCCGGACGATTTAATTTACTCGTCAAAAAGGCATCCCGCTTGGTGCTCAAAGAGGTAACAACACAATGCAATGGGTCAGCACTGGGCACTTTCCCTGCATTAATCCAACCCTCTAACGTAATATCTTCAAACTCTGTGTAACGCATTACAGGTGCTTTAAAACGAAAACAACCTTGACCAACCCAACCTCCCTTCCCCACATTACGAGGCCTTAAAAAAACCACCATATTCTACGATATGCAAGGTAGCTTCACATTCACAAAATGTGTATATATACAAAAACTTTTACTTATAAAAAGATAACTGAATTCGAGACTGAGAATGCAAGCTTTATTCATTGCTCGCCAAGGTCTGCAAAGGAGTAAAGGAATCGAAGTCAACGCAAAGGTACAAATCAAGCAAGAAAAGGCATTTAGATTATTTTCCTATGGAGATTACACCAATTTCAATACCTTAAAATTCAACTTCAAACATCAAACTCGACTTCGAGGCTCAGGGTTAGAAAGCAAGGATTTGCAACCGTTCTTCCCCGGAGCCTCGAGATGATGCCTCTTGGTCTGAGAGTGAATTTTAACAGGGCAGTCTGCAGTTGAACGTCGAAAGTAATTACGTCATTGCTTTGTTTTTACTTTGCTCTATGATTGGACCAAAACACTTTCAACCAATCGGATACAAAACTAAATCCAACTGCGATTGAGTCACTCAAGTTTTCCCGCGCTTTGCCCCGGCTGCCTTAAGTTGCTTTGCGTTCTCATTGGCTAGTAAAAACAAATAGTGAATTAACTCGTTTTGTGGTTGGCTGAGAGGTGTTTTTCCGTGACTGGGTATGACGTAAATCCAAAAACCCTTTCGTTTTGGGTTTACGACACCCAATTGAAAGCCGCTCTATATCGAAATTGGCCTATTAATGCCATTCATTTTATGAAATAGTCAGAGTCAACAGATGCATACAAATCGAGAATACAATGCTAACGCACAGCGCGCACTTGCAGATCTGAATAACAACAGCAACAGTTTGATAACACAAAATACAGTTCACTACAATTGAAGTTACAAAGGTAATTTAAATTACAAATTCAGAGTAGAAATACTTCCCCACCGCTAATAGCTTGATGGCCAGTCGAGGTGGGGGCAAGATTGAGAACTGGCCAAGCTAGCGGACAGTTATCATGTGTCACTAACATAAGAAATGCTAATTTGTGCAACCCTCAAATGCGAGGCATAACATGCTCGTTGAATAAAATCATTAAGGAATTTTCCGGGAAAACGGTATGGGTTGTAACATTATTAAAATTAACAACCATGTGAGACCACTTCACTGTTAAAAGCGTAGCTCTGAAAGCTGTCTAACATCAATTTTAAATTCTTACAGACTTTGTAAAAGCCACCTATAATAACTTCACTTATTTTAATAATTTAGAGAGCAACGATAATTAACTACAAGAACGTGGAAACTGAGGTCAATACCGCTTCTTTATAAAAGCCGTTGCATGTAAAAGTGAAAAATGTTACCAAAACGAGTTTCAAAAGCATATGTTGTAAATATCTTTCAGTGGAAATAAGAGGTAAAAGCTACATTAAAATATTATCGTACAGTTTTCGGTATTTAAAAACGTTCCCTTTTGGTAACAAGTGGTATAGAGGGTTAAAAGCGTGTAGATGTTGGGAAACCATTTTACAGCTATACAAAACGACTGTCTGTGCTTTGCAAATAAGTGATATGGGAAGGAGGGTGGATACTTACGGAGCTCCTAACTGAGAGAACCTTGATTATGCTGTACAAGATGGTTCTAACTCTTGAGTCTGTGGATGAGTGACCATTGAAATGAAAGCTACTGAGCAGTACTTTCCTATAATGCTGTTTATTATGCTGTACAAGGTGGTTCTAACTTCTGAGTCTGTGGAGCAGTAAGTACTACCTTGTGGTTCTGTTATGACTTCTGAGTCTGTTCTTGGTTGCTCTAACTTTTGATAACAAGAATATTTACAAGCTCCAGAAACGTAACTACATTTGCGTGAACAATGGATGTCTAAGCAAGTCCATAGCCGAGGGTCTATCCTCCTGTTTTCCTTCCAAACACCTCAACAACACGTCTCGAAGCGCTGGATTAAGATTCTCAGGGATTTCTGGCGGGGATTCGGCACAAGCGATCTGAGAACAACAAAGGCGGCAAGTTACCTTTCATAAAACACTGATATGAACATTATTTAATACTAGGCACCAAGTTTTTCCAAAGCGATATTACGGCTGGCATTTGTTAAAAAGACCAGACTGTGACCCCACGCACACTTCTGGGAAATACGTCGGTGCTCTGTCATCAATGAAATACAGCTGAGACCTGGGAAAACACATAGGGGTTATTCACCAGCCTAGGTCGGTCCGTATTGGGAAAAACTGTGCCCGAGGTCTTGCATGGATACCTACCTCGACCTGCAGCCTTGGACAGTACTCAAGACAGAGGGCACAGTTTTTCCCAATACGGACCGACCTACAGTAGGCTGGTGAAAAACATTTTAATTTTTTTCTAAAACACAACGAAAGGCGTGCGAAAGACCCGAACACTTTAGGGCTGTAAGCATGCAAACGATTCCGCCCGCCGTGAGCGGGCCAGATGAGAAAATTCCACCCATTCCCGGAACCAATCAGATTGCAGGATTTGTTGAATTCCGCCCGCTTACGCACTGAGAAAAAAATAAAGAAAAACATGCACTGCCCAAATCTGCCACTAGAGCGTGTAACAACCTCACCTTGAAGATCAGTGCCAAATGATTGGAGTGTTCATGCGCATTCCAAGGAGGTGTCCCAGTGGCCATTTCAATGACAACACACCCCACACTCCAAACATCACAACTCCTACCATAGCTCTCACCACGCAAAACCTACCAAAAGCACCGATAAAAGTTCATGACGGTCGCACCTACGCGTGCAAACACCTCCCATAAGCAGGCAGCAAGTTGGGGTGCCTGAGATTTTTTTTTTGCCCAACACACTGAAAGCATAAATGGCAGCCTATTTATTACTCTTTCATATAAATGCTAGTTTGACTCACTAGCCTCATTTTTCTGTAAAAGATCTTTCGAATTTTGCGCATGCTGACGAGGCTAGTGAGGCTAATTAGCAGAAACACAAAAGAGTAATTAATTGGCAGCCATTTATGCATTCGGTGTATGGGGATGACCCCTTTTGGGTACCATCAAGGACAGGGAGTAGAGCAATCCCCTACTGTCCTCAAACAGAAAACAGTCCTTCGCAGATAACATTTTTATTAATGACGAAACCTCATTCACTACCAGGTATCATCATTGGCAAATGGCAGTGGATCACCTTCCCTTTCAAGATGCAAAAAATTATTGACAAGATAAACAGATTCTCCCCTCTTCTACCTTGACAGAACACCGTACTGGCGAGCCAAACTGGTGCCTTAACTCTCTAAAACTCAACATCAAGGAGCATGCACTTCTCAGTTTTCCCCATAATTAACCTCTGCAGCTACTTCAATACTTGATTAAGTAAGGAAAATGCAAATAGAACTTTCATGTTGATCACTATTAGGACTTGAAGGGTTACACCAGAATCAGCAAAGCTCATTAACAAAACTCACCTCCGGAGCCATAAAAGCAATTGTTCCCAGCAACTGCCCCTGGAATTCACCAGCACCAGTAATCTGTGTGGCCAGCCTTGCAGCTGCGCCAAAATCTGCTATGCGGATGTTTTGTCCCGTAGAGTCCACTAGGATATTTGCCCCTGAAAAAAGCAATGAAAAATTAGTTTACACTGTCTTTATCCCCTCCAATTGAAGACCATGAAAACCATTGTGCTTTGTTTAGGAACCATTCAGTTTTTGAAGTGAAGTTATTATAATGATGACTCGGGTATATTCGAAAAAAAATTTGAATGCTCCTAACAGGAGTCGAACTTGAGACCTTCCCATTACTAGTCTGGATGCTCTACGACTGAGCTACAGGACGCTCTTCGAGCTAGGCCACTAAACTAGGTTCAGGTGACATACAACCTGCATACTGCTAGGACTGAAATGTTCAAAGGTGGCATTCTAGCAATTAAGGAAAATGTGGTGGTGGATTTTTTTTTCAACTTTTTAGCAGTGTGGGGCTGAGTGCAACAGGCAAGAAGACGGTAGCAGAAGGAGAGCAGAAGGACAGCAAAAGGAGAGAAGAAGAAGAGAAGAACAAGAGAAGAACGAGAGAAAGAGAGCAGACGGAGAGAAGAACAAAAGAAGAACGAGAGCAGAAGGAGAGCAGAAGGAGAGCAGGAGAGCAGACGGAGAGTAGAAGGAGAGCAGAAGGAGAGAAGGGCAGAAGGAGAGAAGAAAGAGAAGAAGGAGAGAAGGAGAGCAGGAGAAGACAACAAGGACAGATAAGGGAGACCAGAAAGAGAGAAGAAGGAGAGAAGGAGAGAAGAAGGAGAGAAGGAGAGCAGAAGGAGAGAAGGAGAGCAGAAGGAAAGAAGAAGGAGAGAAGAAGGAGAGAAGAAGGAGAGAAGAAGGAGAGAAGAAGGAGAGAAGAAGGAGAGAAGAAGGAGAGCAGAAGGAGAGAAGAAGGAGAGAAGGAGAGCAGAAGGAGAGAAGGAGAGCAGAAGGAAAGAAGAAGGAGAGCAGAAGGAAAGAAGAAGGAGAGCAGAAGGAGAGAAGGAGAGCAGAAGGAAAGAAGAAGGAGGGAAGAAGGAGAGAAGAAGGAGAGCAGAAAGAGAGAAAAAGGAGAGAAGAAGGAGAGCAGAAGGAGAGTAGAAGGATTTATTTATCTGTGATTATAAAATAACCAAGCTCTGATAGCAATGAATGGCAAACCTTTGATATCCCTGTGAACGACTTGATTCTGGTGAAGATATGCCACACCCTGAAGAATCTGCTTAGTGTAGCTGATTACAATCTTTTCATCAAATGGGCCATATTTACCAAGCAAGTTGTTAATGGAACCACCTACATTCAACAAACACAAAGTTTACTGTAAGATTATCAGTTATCTCTGTTTTCAGCCGTCTTAAACTTGTATGATTACTTTCAGGCAGCTAAAACGTGTTTCAACACCATTTCATTATTTACATGACTGTACACAAGGAAAGAAATAAATCTTTTGGGAATCCAAACATGAAGCAAGACTAACCAAAAACTGTTGACTTTAGACAGTATAAAAACATTATAGCTTCTTTTCACAAGCACGACACCTTACCTAATTTTTAATCTAATTTTTGCCTTAATTGTTGATCTTATTTTAATTTTCCTTTTATTGTCAAGCACTTTTGAATATTATTTTAAAGTATTAGTGCTATACAAATTTACTATTATTGTATATTACAGACACATTGAACTTTGTCTTTATTTATTATTATTATTATTATTATTATTATTATTATTATTACTATTATTATTACCTGGCATCCACTCCAAGAAGATATTGAAGTGTCCAGTGTGCTTTGTGGCTCCTAAACATTTAATAAGGTGTGGATGCTGAAGCTTTCCAAGCAGAAAGATTTCATCCTCAATTGTGAGGGTCACTTTTTCCTGTTCTTCGGTAGAGTTACGGCAGAAAGATACCTATGTGTACAAGAGGATACAGGGGACACTGAGTGGTACGATTCTGTAAAGGTGGAGTAATTGTTGTGAGCAATTGACCTTTATAATAAAGTGGTTTTCAACTGACTGTTGCAGAACCAAAACCAAAGTAACTACAGAGCTCTCTTCTCTACGATAAAACGATGCATTCAAGAATGCCTACACAGGTGCATTATGACCCAATTATTAAAGATAATGACCCAGCCCATAACACATCAATTTTGATATTTCAAACAATGAACACGACTTTGAGCTCTGGGCCGAGTTGTTCAAAGCAGGGTTAGTGCTAACCGTGGGTTGAGTCTGATTAAAACTATAGGTTCTCAAGGTATTTAACACGGGTTAGCGCCAACCCTGCTTCGAACAACTCAGCCCTGGCAAACAAAAAAAAGAATTTGTATGAGCTTTTTTTCCCTGGCACCTTGAGAAGATGCTTTTTGTCTAAGAGCAACTTTTGTTAATTTTATGTTAGCTCATGGGTTTGTTTTACTGCAAACCCTGATACTCTTTCTCATGCTTTCTCCTCATGGACACTCAAGCTGCTGTGATGACTCCTTTTCGTACATGTAGTCAATGATAATGCAAGCATCCTAATCTAAGACAAAGTAAGCTATTATATTTTGGGCCCTGGCATTATCAAACCTTTACACAGAGAGTAGTAACACTAACTGTGCACTAATTACCTGTTTGACAGCCATAAGCGAGCCAGTCATAAGATCTCTGACTGCATAACAAGATGAGTATGCACCAGTGCCCAACAGCTCTCCTTTTTTCCAATGGACACCTTCCAAGTACAGATGTTTGGAGTTCACCGCCTTTTCTAGGGACTATGGTACAGAAGAGACAAAATGATCAATGGTACTTTATATTGGAATATGATATATCATAATACTAATAAAATTATGCAGTGATGCACTAGAAAGAGCAATCTGGGATATGTAAGAAACAAAGTAAAAATTAGCACTAACAAATTTCAGTAGATTTTCAAATATCAGCATTCAAAAATAAAAATATATTAACACAGACAGGATCCAATGATTGTTTATAAAAATTAATCACCTAGTACACAAAATGGTAGGCAAAATGCCAGGCCATCTGATAGAAAAAAAATGTGAACTTATGCAGAAAAACTTTCCAGCTTTATGAGGAAAAAGCTCCAAAAATGTGGATTCTGGCCAGTTATGTATGCAGATCTGCACCCAGGGTTTGTATTAGAGGCCGTGACCGTGGTACCAGCACCCGTCTACTTTAGAGGGAGTAATGTCAGCATCAATTCACCTGAGGTGCCTGGCTACTCAACATCAAGTACCCTTCTACCTGAAAAATTAATGGATACCCTGTGCACCACTGCATCCTGTCCCATGTCCTGAAAAGCCAATGGTTTTGAGAGAACAAGAACTGTAAAAGATACAATGTTGTGCTGACTTACTTCTGGTTGTGTAAAGACAATCACCATCTCATCTCCAGTGTCCAAGCTCTCTATCTTTGCAGGAGAATAGTGCTCTGAGGAGACAGCCACTGCCTTGGCAACAGCTTCAGCTTCCTCTTGCTCAATGATCTCTTGACATTTCTTCCCTACTGCCAGCCTGACTGGGGGCATCCGTGGTGAATCTTCAAATGACCTCGACCAATCAAGACTGACCTCTTTGCTGGGTGAAAGACATGGTGAAAGCAACAGAGAGTGAGGCCCTTCCAAGGTTTCAACCATGGACTGCAATTCAGACTCTGACAAGTTGTCTGCTTCATCATCTGAAGGTGCTGACGAGAGACTACCAATTGCAGAATCACGATTGCTTGAAATTGAAGCTGGTGCATTTTCATTCAGTTGGGATTCAGTCCCATGCCTTTCCTGAAAATTGATAGGTGCTGTACCAGATCCAGGGGTCAAATGCATCTGGCGCTTAAGTGCACTGCGTTGAGCTGGTTTGAGTTTAGAAACAACCTTTGCAATGTATCTAGAAGCAGAAGCACAATGCGAAGCCAAAGAACTACAGCACATCAAGACAGCAACAGCTAGCTTGTTAACTCTGCTGTGACGGCAGTGAACTGCCTGCATGGTGAACTTCAGAACTGACAACAAACGGGTCAAATTGTCTTGATAAATTTCACCCATATCGCGGCTAATATTCTGCACCCGTTCATTCACCAGGACACCAGCAGACTCCATTTGCACAGATGGAGAGTCCTCAGAAAGTTGAAACTCAGCTACATATTCATCCATCAACTTGCGCAAGAACAGAAGGCGTCCCAACCACCACGGCCAAGTTGTGTATTCAGCGGCAGTCCGTAGAATGCAGGATAAAATGAAGCTCAGACCTCCCACTGATTGGCACTCGTGGTCTTCACCAAGCATCTTCCCAAGGGCAAGGTCACCACGCTCATCTTTGCAAAGCTCCAAAAGAACCTTTACTGACAGAGCACTAATGCGCCTGTAAAACACAGCAGAATGGCAAGTTACAAAGTTAATTTTCCAATTTAAGCAACTGGAAAGGAGAAGCCTGAAAAAATCAGGGCTTCAACGGGATTCGAACCCGTGACCTCCACGATCGTACCGGTCAGGCTTCTCCTTTCCAATTGCTTAAATTGGAAAATTAACTGTGATGATCATTCTTCACTTTAATATCAACTGAAGGGCTGGGAGCATAAAGGGCCCGCAGTATGTCATATAAATTGCTTTCAAGTGGATGCAGCCTAGAACTCATTTCTCTGTTATGCTTGCGTCGAGCCCGTTTTCACAAAGAAATAAGTGCTCTTGTGCTTGCGTTGATTAGTGATAACCAGATTTTACACAACAATGCTCATACTTCAGACTCCTACATGTACCAAGCGAGTAATTGATCTATTTGACAACTTAATTAACAAGCATAATGCTTTCCTTAACTTTACTACACTTGCAACAGACCAAGTTACTGGGGATAGACTCTTGAGATACAATCAGATCAATCAAAACAAACAATTTTCAAATCAATACCTGTTAGAATCAGCACACTTTGTCAAAACAGCTTCCACAACACCAAACAGACATTTCTGAAGGTGTCTCCTATCTTCCTGAGTTAGGTATGATGCATGCATTGTCAAGACGCGGAAAGTTCTCTGTAAAGATAAAGTGTTTTCTACAAAAATTAATTATAATTATGGATACATGCCACAGACAGGTCATTGTAAACTGCAAGCTTTTGTCAGCCACACTCTCACTGATAATGTGCTATTTTAAGAAGCTGGGAGGAGGATAGTTCTGACATGCTTTTATCTTACGGGTGGGTCTTTTCAGTGGGAACCTTGATCACACAGTCACACACACACACACACACACACACACACACACACACACACACCATTTTAGAAAACAAGTCCTTTTAACTGGTCACTAATGCTATGGAAGACACTAGCAGTCTTCACTTGCTCTACAATGCATCTAAAATAATTACAGTCAAGCTATGTTACACATGACCAGTATCTGCAAGATTGAAATCAACATTCGCATTCCTCTTGATTTGGAACTTCCAACATTTGATTGGAATCTTGAAAGTCTTATGGAAATCACACTGTAATATGCATAATAATTTAAGAAGCAGTTTCATGATGCATTCAAATAGGTTGTAATTTTCAAACGCGTTTATTATATTTTTGCATAAAACCAACTTTCAGAGTTTCCTGATTTTGATATACAAACGAAATATAAATGGAAATTCACCATCTCAAGAGGGAAATTCAATCCCACCACACAGATTTGAAGACTCAATTAAAATTTCAAAAGTACTGGTCACATGTGATGTAACGTGACTGTAAAATAAATGATAGTTTGCTTTCTGCCTTTATAAACAACACCCAGAGTGGCTGGAAATCCTATATGCCAAAACTAAGTACACGTACAAGTCTGTTGCTAGTTCGCTCAAATGCTAGTCTTGAGCACTGAAATCTGTTACACAGGAAAGCATTGACACTTTCAGATTTATCTGGATTGGCATGGATCACACTGTCTCTAGTACATGTAAGTAACATGCTATGCTGTAATGCATACCAAAGCTGCCACATAAACTCTGTAAACAGGATCACCACACATCATGGACAACAGAGAACAGCATGCTTCAAATGCTGCCATATTCTGTGTGCTGCTTCCCTCAACAAATAATGTAGCGATGTCTTTACTGAGACGACGTAGAGCCGTTTCTCTCACATTCCATTCTCGAGAGAATAAACAGCATACGAGGTTCTCCCCAAATGCCTGAAGAAGAAAACGTAAAATTATTTTTCTGGTAAATTTCACTGGAACTGGAATGGCCAGAAATATACCCCTAGTCAATTCGGACTTTCACCCACATTATGTTTGATTTTAATAACTCTTACAATTTTGAAAAAAACTACTTTGTTTTCAACAACATTCATCGTGAGAGACCTATGGATCTCATGGCTTGTGCCCTAAACGCTTTGCCATGTTGCCTCCCTAATTGTAAGAGAGTACTCTGTTTAATAAGTCTCTTTAACCCTTTAATGCCCAAGAGTGCCACTTATAGATTTTACTCTGTCTAATGCCAGACGATTTTACTCGTCACTGGGGGACCCCTTGGGCAGGAAAGGGTTAAAAAAAAATTATCATAAGCATTTATTGGAGGTTTGTTTAGTAAGTTAAAAGCATAATTATAACTCTAATTTACACATAAGTTCAGTAAATTTATAAGATGGTTTCAGTAGATTATGAGGACCAGGATTTAAAACGCATAGGTTGGAGCATAGCAGAGCTAACAACAAACAATCATGAGAGCACAACAGCACATGTACAGATACAGAGCAACCACACACAAGAGTACACACACACAGTCATGGACTTTGAGTTCTATAACACAGTACTCATAGGATAGTACATAAATTTTGCCAGATTGTTTCTTGCAAAGTTACTTGTACCTCTATCCAGGGTTTTGCAAGTTCTACTTGTGATGCTGGTATTGGGTTGGAGTGGGGTAGGGTGATCTCTTCTGGCCCCAATGGAGCTGGTACACTGGGCAAATCAGGTTGTAAACAGTGACCTGGTGATCTACTTAAGAGCAAGGAAGAAGACAGGTATTAATCAAGCCTGTGTTTGCCACAATGAAATATATTTTTATGCTGAAGTGAAATGAACAGGGCCTTAAGTACATGATCACATCTTTGCTAAAAAGACATGATTGTACCAGAGATCACCGATTACAAATTTAAGCCATCTTATGAATGCTCCCAGCCATTAATATTGTAATGTAATATTTAATAGCCCCAACTCTTTGAGTTCTGGACAAGTTTTACATGTAGCTTCCACTGTACATGTAACCATACCTACCCCCTGAGAAAAAAAAACAGCTTTTCCTCAGGGAGGAGGGTGGGTGTACAGCAACATGTATGTAGGCTTAGTCAACTTCCAGGTGGTGATCAAAAGTGTTCTAGATACTGAGTAAGCCAATGAAATTATGCAGTGACCAACGGGAGCTGTGAGCTATTGCTTGAGGTGAGATATTCTCACACTGTCACTACTAATGATAATGTAACGTAAAATTTCTACGACTGTCCGAACTGCATGTACAGCTACAATGTACATCAGTCTAAATACATGACTTGTAATACCTTTCAGGACCATATGCCTCTGATGACCAAATCTTTCGGCATAACGGACAAATTAATGCGTCTCGTTGTCTTTTACATTCAGCGGCCCCTATTTGAACATGCAAAGAGACAAATTAATAAAAGCAACTGAAAGTCAAGTGCACTGTATTCAGATTCTTTGCCCAGTCTGACAAAGGCTTCCAGTGAAGAGCTTGTCCTTGAATCATCTGTTTCTTTACCATGGTAAAATTACATGATTGTACGATATCAAATACAGTTACAACTTTGCTGTACATGCAAGAGCCCGTGAAACTCAAGCATGATATAAAAGAAAGAAAACAAGCCTGAAGGGAGGATTTCCATGAATGGTAGAATGTACCGCTGTACCATTCAGCCAAACATCAAGAAACATTATCAGTACATGTAGAATTCAAAATAGAATAACTGCTCAACAAACCAAAGATTCATTTCAATCAGGTCATCACCTCGGTAGGGTCAAGAGAGACTGTGTCACATTGTTCCAGAAAATATCCATTACTATGGTACAAAGGATTAATTTCTTTCTGTTAATTGACTTTGGGCCCTCCCAAAATGGAGGTTAGAAATATTTCTTCTTTCCTTTTGAGACTTCAGCTTTCCGGACCACCTTCCCCTCAGAATTTAGAAAATCATCCACAACATTAATACAGAAATTTGCTGGAAGCTGTAAAATACAGTTTTATTTGTTGTACAAGTAAAGTGAAATTCATAAACCTCCAACAGATCATGCTTACAGATTTCCATGCAGTGCTGGTGAAGTCGGTTATTACATCCATCTTTGCAGCTCGTCAAACTCTCACCCTCCACCATTTCTAACAAGCATATTGGACACACCTCTTCCTCATCACGTGGATTGAGTAGAGGTCCTCCTCGGTGGTTAGGTGTGCCAGGAGATGGAGATGGCAGCTTTTCGTGGCATTTTGAGTGGAAATTCTTGGAATCAGTCACGTCCTTCATTAGGCGTGACTTTATTCGAGCATGGAACTTTGAAAGTAATTTCTCAACCTGGTAAAAAAAGGAAGCAAATGAGTACCGTTGGACGGTATTATGTAATTAAGTGTAATGCTCCAGAGTATCACTGCATGACAAGAACAATGCATTTTTTTAATGAGGGGTGTGAGCAACTAGCATACTTGAAAAAAAATTCTGAGATCCCTCAACACAAGTTGAACAGGTGACCTGTGCTACTAGACTCACTAGAGCCATTTAACTTACTATGTCAGTGAGGATAAAACCTGTCTCCTCTTTCTCTCATCATGCATGTTGCATTTTGTGTGGTCCACTGTGAAACACACTTTGCTAAGTACTTATCATTTTGCAGCTACATTGTAATGTAACTTGGTCAAGTCCATTTACATTCCTGCACTTAAAACCTTTAGTTATTAACCTCTAATACTATTTGAAGTGGTAATGATTCATTAAGTTCTCATAATGTATTAATTGTACTTAGTACACACCTCAAAGTTCTTTAACTTCAAGCTCCACAAAATTGGATCGTTATCTTTGAGTTTAAAAACCCTCAACATAACAAAGAGGAGATGGACACAATGTGGTCTGGCACAAGTACAACTCTAAAAACAACAATAATATATTGATCTCAGTTCAATAAAGTTAACAGCAATGAGCATGAGATTTTGCAATTGCAGTAGACGAACTTTTGCAGAGACGTCATTTAAAACTTTACAGGATGCAAACATTAAGAGCATGTCAATTTACCAGGAAATGATAATTATTCCTGATACTGGATTATGAATGTAGGTAGTGCAATTCACTTACATGTAGTTTTGCTTTTTAATCTAGAATTTTGTTATGGATAACAATCAACACCATTGTGCCTATTAATTGTGGTAGTACTGCAATAGCTTCAAATTTAGCAGAAATGCCAATGGTATTAATATTATTGCAATTATAGTGATTTTATTTTTGGCATTTTGGAATAATGTCCACTGATAACAGAATGGTGCAGGGCTGTCATTAAGGGCAGGAGGCCACCCCTAGCCAGAGTTTCATCCTGCTTACTTTAAGAGAGGAACAGTACAGTACAGTTCACACTGCAAATTCACTGTTTCCCCTGGGCACCAATTTCTCTCATTTCCCCACCTACTTAAAAAGTTAGCGACAGCCCTGCAGATGTATCCCTGACTCAATAATGAGAACTTTAACACCATGTGAAACATAATGTTCCCCAGCTGTAAACCTGTACCTGAGGTCCTATCATGACACGGAATTTATGATCTGGAGAGTCCCCACCAATCAGGAATGAGTTTGGCCCTGTTTGCTGCAACAGATACAATCTAGCCCTCATGGCTTTCTCCACTTTGCGCTTGTATTCATTGGACACCTCATAAACTGGTGAACCACTCCGTGGAAACAAGAATGAACCAGAGTTATTTGGTGAGTTACCAGGGGTGCGGCAACGTGTTGGTGGAGATTGTGCTTTGACAGACTAGAAAGAAAAACAATAATGAAGGAAGCCATTAGTTTATATGTGGCTAAATGCAATTCGAGGCATTGCTGGGCAGCAGTGTTACATGCTAGGGCTGTGGGGGTTCCCCTCTTGTTGTGCAGGGGCTCACATACTTAACACTGATTGTTGTGGATCTAATCTAGTGGCACACTTGCTCATTTCAACTTGTCAATTTTGCTCCTCCCCACCCCCACCATTGGTAAGTATGGATTGGTTATTTATTCCACTCTCAGTGTGACAGGTACCAGGTGGTGGACTATAACGTGGTAGGGTTACCATGCATGTTTGCCACCTCATTGTGTCTGGACATGGGTGTCCAGCACAACTCTCTTACACACCTAACTCTAAGCTCATCTTGCTGATGCGTTTAAAAATGTCTTATTGAGTAGGTTTGGGAGGAGTTGAGAGTTTGTTATCCGAAGAGGTACCAGTACTCACTCACACTACCTCAAACTGGACCATATGCTATCTCAATCCCAATCTATTTGTGAGAATTCATTTATTTATCTCATCTCAAGATCACAACATTTGACATTTAAAAAAAAAAACGCACAAGTGTCAATATTCAAATTTGAGTAAATGGACAAACTCTTGATCATGGGAATGAAACAGTCTTCTTAGGAGTAATTGTAGATGAAAATTTAAATATTTGGAAATCTGAAATCTCACAAGTGGCCAACAAAGTTTCAAAGTCTGTTGGAATAATTTGTCAATCTAGTTTCTACCTGTCAACAAAATCTTATACTTTTCTTTAGTTTATCCTTACTTTTTCTATTGCAATTTAGTTTGCGTGTTGACTTATAAAACTAACCATACTCATCTTGTAATTCTACAGAAGCGAGTTGTGAGAACTATAGCTAAAAACCCAATTCTGTGCACATACTGATCCAATCTTTAAAAACCTCGGTATTTTAAAATTTCATGACATACACCTCTTGCAACTAGGTTTATTTATGTACTCCTATCCAAACCGTACTGTATTTTTCCTGTAAAATTTGATTGCAAATTTACTCTACAAAGACAAATTCATTCATACAATACAATTAACAAACTCCCATGCTTTTCGTCTACCTTTCTGTCCGACAAACAGCAAACAATTTTCTGTTTTATATCAAGGACCCAAATTTTACAACCCTTTGACTACTGAGATCGTTAACTCGTCCTTCCCTGCCTCCTTTAAAAAAGCTTGTAAGGTGTTTATTTGTAATAACTATTAGTATCCTCATATAAATGTGTTAAGTATTAAGATTATGGCAGCTTTCCTTTCCTATTAATTTTGTATTTTGCATTTATGAGTGTAATAATAGCTCTGTCGCCATGTTGTATTGTTAAAATAAGCTTAATAGCTTCTTTTAGGCCTCCTCGCCATTGTTATCTTCACTGTTTTTATATTAATATACAAAGCTGGAAATAACAGTCAGTCATCAGACATTGTCCAACCAAATTTGGAATATGTCCGGCCTATTTCACATTTTGATCGGACATGATGTCCGAATATTTCACCGACACAATTGACTTCTTCTCCAAGATGTAGTCTATCTGTGAAACTTGCTTAGATAGATTGTTTGCACTGTATTTGAAAAGTATCTCATAAAGCAGAGGTGTTCCATATAAATCACCCTATAATGCACTGCGTGCATCGCGATATGATGTTAGCATTTTGTATATGTACCCTTAAGTCTCACACGGCAGCGCCCTTTACAACGGCAAAGCCTGGTAAAAAAGTTTAATGTTAACTAGTGGGCTGTTCAAATCATTTATAAAACAAGTTTTAAAGTTTTATAAACTACGTAATAATTTGAATAGCGTTAGTAGCCATTAATCAGATGCGAAATGAATGTGCAGGAAAAACAAAACAAACGCTTTTTGTCGATCAGTCGCGTTGCAAAGATTGTTACTATTGTTGCTACTTTGTGTTCTTTCAAAATTACGGAACTTTTTTCAGTTATGAAGGCGAAGAAAAGCCCATGCGATTTTATTAAGTTTTTGCTTTTTTGGTGAACTCTGAAAACGTTTGATATAAAACAAGTTTCGCCAATGACAGAGGACAAGGAGATAACGATCTGCACGCGAAGTTGAGCTAGCGATGAATAAATTACAGTCCGTGGTAGCGATGGGTAAAAGCGTTTTTGATAAAGTATAAACTTTTACTGGACAAAATATTTTCAGGGGAAGGATTGTTTTTTAAACGGTTTCCGAAATTCAAAATTTAATTTCAGATCGCCAACAATTGTAATGAATATATTTCTTGGGAAAATAGAGTTTTGAATGCTTGGCATTGAAAATCAATATTCTTATTAAGAATTTTATTATGCTTATTAATTATGCTAATTAATGTCCGGTCAAAATGAAGATTTGAAAGGACATATTATGTCCTGTTAAAGGAGAAAAATTATTTCCAGCCCTGAATATATGAAATTGTATTGTGGCAAATAAATAAAAAATAAATAAAATAAAAAATAAATTCATGGACGTCACAAAGTGTCCACTTTACATAAGCCTAAGAACTTCATGTATCACAAAATTGTTTGGGTAAGGGTTAGGATCAGGGTGAGGGGGACACTTTGTGACAACTAGACAGAGTCTGATGTTAAATATCATGATGCAGCTGTATGGGAAAACCCTCTTTAATCCCTAAGAGGTACCCAATGATGAGTGCAGTGGTCTGGCATTACCCAACTACAGTAAGTCACCTTCAGTGTTTGAGGGTTAAAAGGAACATACTTACTTGTCATTTTTTAACGTCTAGGCTGAGAGAATATTAACCTTTTACTCTCTAAGAGGTCCCCTAAAGTTGAGTACAATCATCTGGTATTAGCCAAACTAAATCTTCTACCATTAGCCAGAGCAACATCTATGAAGTCGCTCTTTAGGTATGAAAAAGTGGAAATTATTTTATGTCATCTAGGGGCGTTAAGCCTGGTTCACACTTACGACATAACCACATGTAATGGGAAGGTCATGCAAATAAAACAAAAGCATCTTGTTGTCTCCAGTACAAACAAGACACCATAACGACATAGTACTGTGGGAACATAATAATATGAACATAATGACATGAGGGAAAAAAACTGATCATTTCTTTATACCTTTGTGTCAATCACATTACATTGTTATATCGCAAGTGTGAACCAGCCTTAACTGATAACAAATGTGATAAAGAAAGAACATCAACTGACCACTGGTGCAGTCTGCGATGATCCAAGCCTGGCATTATTAGCGCTTACACATGTCCCTGGTGATGGAGGCCTGGCAACCTAGCATCATAAAAGCAGAAAACAGACAAACATGACACGTAAAAAAATGATAAGTCACAGTGCTCATTTACATGTAGGAGAAAATAACCATTCTTTGCCATGTCATGCTTAGGGTACATTTTTTTGTATTTTTACTAGTCTGTCTATTCCTATTCCGGTTTAGGATTAATGGATTAACAGGAATAAGGTTTTCCAAAAACAGAATGGTTCTTGCAGAGGTGACCCGAGAACTAACACTTGGAATAGTCTGGACATGACTAAGAGTGACATTTGGCGGCTGCGCATGATTTGGGCACCAAAATAATCCCCAAAAAATGCATATTCTGTGTATTCCAAGTAAACCATATTCCATTTATTCTGTTCATTCTGTCCCCACCCCCCCCCAAAAAAAAATGCACCCTCAGTGTCAATGAAGAATCCCTCCAAATTTTCTCTACATGCATACTATTGGCAAAAGAAATTATGTGCAGTTAAGGATGTGCAATGCAGTAGTAAGGAATGACCTTAACCCTTTAAGTCCTAAGGGGTTGACTAGTGACAAGTAAAATCATCTGACATTAGACAGAGTGAAATCTGTAAGTGGCAGTGCTATTTGGAGTTAAAGGGTTGAGAAGTGCTCATGGACATGCTTATTCAAGGGAGTCACCTAAGAACAACTACCCACTGAAAAAGCTGTAGCTTATAAGTTCATTTTAGTGACCCCAAGTCATCATGTTTGTCAAGATCGAAAGGTTGGAAGAACATCTGATATACACATTTTTCCAGTTACTAAGTTTTGGAAAATTTGCTGTACTTGCTTTGTTCCCAACAATAACAACAAGAAAATGTACCTAAATATTTCAACATGCAGTGCAACAAGTGTACATGGCAGATTAAGAAAGTTTTGAACTAATTTTTCTCCCAAAACTTAGAAGTAGTGACAATTAATACATAATGCCTTTATGATAATTAATTTTGCACTAACAGCTCTGAGGGTTTGATAGAACAATATTTTGCTAGCTTCATTAATATTTAACTTGTTTGTACAAAAAAGTGCTGTTGATAGTGCATTCCAGAGGAACATAAAATTAGGAGAATTTAAGTCAAACATGTGATTAGCTGAGACCTCTGCACATCCTTGTGAGGAAATTTGATCTATGTCATCTCTAACTGATAATTAATGCTGAATTTATTATAATTCCAGTTAATTAATAAACTGTATTAATTTCACGAGATGTTGAAGTGTACATTTATACCAATGCAATTTATATTTTCTTCGTTTTATATAAGCACAATGGCAAAAGCAGGATTTTCCAGATTCTTATTTCTACGCGGGTTATCAGAAAAAAGGATGAAATTTAACACCAAAAATTATGCACATTGTACAAACACCTGGCCCCAGTTGTTCGAAGGGTGGACAG
Source organism: Astreopora myriophthalma (assembly GCA_014634185.1). Lineage (NCBI taxonomy): Eukaryota > Metazoa > Cnidaria > Anthozoa > Scleractinia > Acroporidae > Astreopora > Astreopora myriophthalma. Next base: position 27,779 of record BLFK01000927.1, read on the forward strand.
CGCTATCCACTGGATAAATCGCTATCCGCTGGATAAGGCAATTGGTTTTGCTAGCTCTTATCCGCTGTATAGTGATTTATCCGGTGGATAAGGTTATCCACCTTTTGAACAACTGGGGCCTGACCGATAATTTGCAGGATCAAAATACATAGAGCGAGGGAATAAAAAGGTTCCTTTCCACGAAAAAATAAATCAGTTAAAAAATAGTGATCAAACCAAAAAAACCCCACAATATTCATCCGAGATATTTTTTTCGTCTAAACCCTTATTAACTGAAGAGCTATTTATAGCACTCTGTCGACAAGATGCACCTTATCAGATGTGTTTACCTACCACAGGTTGCATTTTGCGTTTTTGCACAGTTTCTTTATCCTTTTTCCAAGTTGGCATAGTTTTAAGCCTTTCCTTGAGAAGTGCTTGTTCTTCCAAAATAGGCCTGACGAAAAACAAACAAAGAAATTTGATGTATTAATCCGTTGTTTTCAAACGAAGTCGTTCATACGCGAACCATATCGATTTATTCACGGTATGGCTTACTTTGCCGATTCCGTTATTTTCGCTGCTACAGGTCTTTTTTCATCCTCTGGCCTCGAAACATCTTTCCCTTGTTTCCCAGCTTTCTTCATCTGTAGAAGAACTGAGTCTGTAGGGCTCTGAGCCATTTTAGCGGAAGAAAACTTCCAACCTTTAACACGTTTTCACGTTCTTGTCGTCCCTGTGGAAGGAATTTGATTGTGTCAGGTGAACTGGCGGACAACAATACCGATCGTGATTACATCATTGTTAGCCAATCAGAGAGCAGAAATTTCGACAGCCATTGGGTTTTTCCCGCCTCTTTTGTTTCCAAATATGGCATGTTGTTGCTACCATTTCCGTTTTCCGTCGTCATGCCTGTGCAGAAAACACCACTTCTTGACCAATCCATTAGCTCGTTAAATATTTGTTTGCATTTTGCAAGTGACCGAAGTTTAAAGACAATGTTGGTAAACGTCGGCGCGACTATCGTTCATTTAGCCCAGCTGAGCTATTATTTCGGCCATCTTGTTTCCAGCTGAACCCAGCTGACTTCTTTCAGAGTTCAATGGCCTCAAGATGTATAGATACTTTAAACGATCTGGATAAGATTTCGAACAGGATATATCGCAAATATTCAAAGGTAAGATTCAGATTGGTCAGTAAATCTGCAAAATGTGAGCTTGCCTCTAGCGGATCAATAATTATAAGTTTAACTTTGATTGGTTTATTCAGCTCAGCTGTTTTCGTAAGTGGCGTCAATTTTCTGTGTTGTCTTTTTACACGTCTTCTTTATCTTGTTTATTTAATCCCCAGAGGCGGTTTTGTGCTGACATCGAAGCTAAACTCAGAGCTGCACGCGAGAAAGAGGAAAGATCTTCGCAAGAAATCAACGATGCTTCTCGAAGCTGCCACAAACCAATCACCATAAGGAATCGATCGTCAATCAGGTACTGGTGGTAATATGGTATATACTGCACTTAAATGTTATGCGACGTGATGAACTCTATGTATGTGCATTTTCATTACTCATAATCTGTCATCGATTAGTGGACAGACATAATGACAACATTTTATCGATATTGTATATCAGACAAAAGTTTCCTGGTATTCCATTTTACATGTAATTTGGTATTGGTCAGTATTTACTTTGTCCATAGAAACAAAGTATAATTCTGCCCTCTGAATCTTATTTTTTCACCATGACGCCCAAAGTTAAGGTTCACCTCTGAATCTTTTTTTTGGCTTCTGATAAGTAAGTTACCGCACCTGCATAAGATGATATTTTCATTCATTTGTGCAGTTACTTCATTATTTCATTTAATTTCTTTCTTCATTTTTTACCATTTTCACATTTATTTTGATATAATATCACTGGCCCGATTTGAATCTGGACTCGTCTGACTTGGAGGTAATGGTGACGACTTCTAGGATCATTGGGCAATGGAATATGGACTGGGGAAAATCTGTCATTAAAAGCTTATGTTTTGGTGGATGTTATTTTTACATCTGAAAGAGAGAGTGTGGTTGAATAGGGCAATCTTTGCTGACATCATTGTTAACTCTTAGAGGGGCTTGCCGCACATACAGATTAATTCTGAAAGTTGAGAGAGCTGGTCAACCCGAGAAATCTGGACAATTTTCAGGTCTTTGCAAGCAATGTTTCAGGAAATATCGGTCATCAAAAGCTGCAAAGTTGCTGGGAGGCAAAAACACTAATGGTCCATACATCCTTTGTGAAATTTTGAGTTTTTCAAAGGGAATTTTGAAGAAGCAATGAGGTATTATTATCGGGCTCAAATTTTGGAAGACTGCTAATATTACTATGCTTGTTCGATATTTAGTAAGTAAACCCATCCAGGTGGCTGGTATGTCAGCTGATAATGTCCATGGCGGACAGATTGTCCGAAGAATGAATATTTGGCTGAGAAGTGAAGCTTCAAGGGCAAATGTCAAATTTTCTCAGCCAAGGACATTATCAGCCTACATACCAGGAAGCTAGAAAGGGGTTTATTTATTTTATTACCCTAAGATTAATTTTCATATGTTTCAATATGGCTTGACAATTCTGCCAGCTCCATGTTTTCAAGTGCGGCTGCTGAAATTAAACTTTTGGCCTGAGATTGATATTTCATTTTATCCTGTGTTGCACAGCATGTCTGAAACTTGCTTGTATTGATAATTCTTATTTTAGAAGATATTTGTGTTGAATATCAGGTCAATCTGTATCACTCCTTTCTTTGGTTTCAGTGGGTCTTTAAATGCAGAGGCTTCAATTCAGGAGGCCTGTAGGCAGTATTTTAGTCAATTATTTGGAACAAAAACAATTACAAATCCTTAAGATTCATATCCAAAGTGTGGGACACAACAAAATTGGAGGCAAAATGGGAGGCAAGGAGGTGTTGTTTGCATTTGACTGTCCAATAGATCGTTTTACAGTTGTAGCTGAGTTACCTGGCCTATGAATGGAAGTGAGGCTGTGAATCACCTTGTTTTTATACAAACCTCTTTGCCTTTCTCATGTAAAGACAGACTATTTAGCATTACAGCAACACATTTTACACCATAAAAGAAAATTATGCAGCCTGGATCAATACATGGTATCTGGCTAAGTTAAAAACAAGTCAATGCAGCGGTGTCATCAAGATCACATGGGGGTGCACTGCCAGGTGCTTTTCTTGCTTTACTTGTTTTGTTTCCTTCCCTCCCTCCCACATTTGGGGTAAGTACTATTTCCACACACTGGATTACAGTGACTCGGTGACAGGTGCCTGGAGGTGAGCTGTGGCTTGGTTGCCATGCTGACCTCCTTGCCACTGAGGACATTGCTGCCATCCTCTGTTGCTACCTTCACGGCACCTGCCCTCCAATACTATTGACTTGGGCCCAGTTGTTCAAAACCTGATGAAGCTAACCCTGGGTTAGAGTGAACTTTGATTCCAGTTTATTTACCAATTCACAAAGATTTTCCCGAAATATTTTTGCTTGTCGCTTCTGACTTAAACTTTTCTTCCGCTTTAGTCTAAAACCACTTTTTTGAAAGTGTTTTCAGAGGGCGAAATTAAAACGCTGGTTACTTTTTAATGAAGGGTTAGCGTTAATCGGCTTTTGAACAACCGGGCCTTGGTGTTTTTAACAGGTAACTTGCCCTATAACTAGGGGGGGTTATGAATGGGAATTTGCAGGAAAATATATTTCCCTTTGACCACTACTATTGATCTAAATAGAACACTCTTTTAATAGATCATGATTATTCTTTTAGTGCAACAAGTTGCACTCTTTCCTCAAGATATTACTCAACATCTGCATCGTCAACAACAACAGCGACAACAAGCTTAACAACATCAGAGCATCAAAAGAGGACATCCAAGGAAGAAGCCACCAAACCATTAACAACACAATCAGCATTTTGTGCACAAAGAGATCAAATACAGCGGAGAAAAACAAAATCCTGTCCAGGCTGTTCACTGGTAAACAACAGCAAAAAACAAAGCACTGATGCTGCTAGTGATGTGGTTAAAGTTGCACGGGCAGCATCTGTTTTTGGCAAATTCAGTGGGAAAGGATCTGAGTATAAACCTACAGCTTGGTTTAACCTACCTCTGGATAGGAGTGTTGGTGTTATTGATTCTTTTGCATGTGATTCAAAGAAGGCACAGCCTCTGTGTTATTCCATTAATATCAAGAAAGGGGAAACTGAGCCAAGGCTACTTAAGCATAACTTGGAAGTCAGAGTGGGGCAAAATGGGATTGTAAGAACAGAGAAGAAAGCTGAAGCAGATTCTGAAGATGACGATAGAGATGGCAGAAAAGGGAAAAAACGTACAGCTCCACTATCTTGGAAGGAGCTGCTTCAATGGAAAAATGTAAGTACTAGTCTTTTTTTGTTGTTGTTTTTTTGCAATTCACATGTACCTGTGAAGTGGAATAGGGTACTTGAGTCACATATTTAAGTCATATTATAAGGTAGTCTTGGATCTTAAATAAGTAATTGTTCATTATTCAATTAATTATTTTGAAATGGTGCAATTTCTAGCTTTTAGTTCTGGGCTTTAGATGACATCTTTCGTAAAGTGTAGTTCCAGGATCACCATTCAACTAAATTCACACTTAATATTAACTTGTTTTGAGAGACTATCAAATCTTAATTTGCCAATGGGACAGCCTCTAAAACTGATTTCTTTTTCTGCGTTTACAGGCATGCATAATTTCATCAGAGCCACAAACAAATGGGAATTCCTTGTCCAAGGTAAACGCTTTTATCTGAAAATGACTTGAAGTGGATTTGAAATGCTTTAGTTGTGTAATAACTCAGCATTGAAACAGCAACAAAATGATTTTTAACTAAGCCAGTGTGACAAGCAGTGCAGGTGTGTTGGAAGGGGAATCGCGTTTATTGATCATATAGAGACAGATTGCAATGAAAACGGAATTCAGCGGCCGTCGAACTGACAACTGCTGACTTCAAAAGCACATAATCGATCAAAACTCTAAAGCGTGGCTTAGCCAGGATACTATCATAAACGAATTAGAAATGCTAGACACGCCCACTACATAGCACCATTTTGTGCTGATGTTCTCCACATGACAGCAGAGAAATGCACAAAAATGATAATCGCACCTGCAAAGCGAGCGTTTTGTCAAAATGCGAAACGCATGTGCTGAGCGTTTGCCGTTGCGCACTCATAGAGACAACGTTGTTACTGCGCTTTCAAAAAACAATTTGTAATTTCAGTATCTCTTCAATTTTACGCGTCGTCGCGCGCAAACAACAAACGGAAACATTTCGGCTTTGCTGTTTTCGCGGCAAAAAGAGGGCTTTAAATTTTGGGGGGAGTCCCGCAAAAATGCGTACGTTTAAGGCTTTTAAAACCCGTTATTTGTCCAGGACCTCCTTGTTGCTTTTCCTTGCTGAAATAACGCTTTCCAAAAACAGTTGAGTACAAGATGCCTAAGAGCGTTCATTCGCGTGGGATGCTGACAGTTTGCGTGTCTGTTGTTACAAAAAGGTGATGCTACTGGAACTGTGTCCGAATGCTACAGCTAGAAAACGAATTTGGTAAACTTTCATTAAAGTTACTTATAGAAATTGTTTGCACGAAATGTTGGATTCCTGTACAGCCGTAGCCGGAGCAAAGCAAATGTTCACTGGATGGTCGTGGCGGTGTAACAATTATCATTCATACCTTGTCTCAAAAAGTCAACAAGACGGGGTATTCTTGGGGGTCACCCATCCAAGTAACTAGGGACTTTAAGATCTACGACGGCAACGTCAGCGACAATGCCACTAAACAATAGACTTCAGTGAGCAAACCAATGGCTCTGCACGTGCGTTTGAAGTCTGTTACATTCATTTCTTTCCCGTTCTCTGCCAATCTAAAACGTCAAATGGCCAAATTTCAAGTTCTAACGAAAGCGCGAGCACACAATGGAGAATTTTAATTGCATTTCTTAGTTTGAACACCGTTCCTCCCAATTCAGTTCCTGGATAGTTCGGATAGCTTGCGGAAGTTGAACAAACTGGAATAATCACGAAAAACTTTTCAAAACGTAAAGTAGCATTTTAAATGACGTTGTAATGGACGTCGCCGTCGTAGATCTTAAAAGTAGGGAGCTTACGAATCGACGACGCCGACGGCAATGACGACGCTACACAACAATAGATTTAGTGAGAAAAAGCAATCATTATGGCTGTGCCCGCTCTGCGCGTGCGTTTTACATTTTGGTACATTTCTTTGCTGTCATCTCCTCAATAACGACGTGAAATGACCAAATTTCAGGTTCTGTGGACGACGCTAGCAGACAACCATGAATTTTCACTTCTCTCTCTCTCTCTACGCTTGTAACTCTTCATACCAGTTTAATTCCTCGACAGTTACTACACATTTTAAATGCGGAACGATATGAAGTAGTTGCGTAGTGATACGAATAACGCAAACTTGCATTTTTAAATGACGTCCTCGTAGCCGTCGTCGTCGTCGTTTCGTAAGCTCCTTAATCCCTACAGTAACCTCGATTAACAGGGCTTAACTTCAGTGACAATCACAAGCACGTTGCTAATTACCATATATTGCTCCGCTGCAAACGAAACTCAACTGAATTTTAAACGTGCTCTTCCTGTGGCATTGGGTCATTTAACGATCTTGTTTTCCCAAGGACGGCAAAGAATAGTGCCAACATCATGTATAACGAGCGGCTGTAATGTATTCAGAGCGACTGTTAGATAACCGTTCTGTTGCCTCTCCTGTTGTTGTTGCTTTAAGTTCCCAATTTTTGCAAGCTCTAGCAACTGTCATGGCAAAAACGGCGGAAATTTCATTTCAAAATCTAAAGTAAAGCCCCGTCTAAACGTTCCATCCTCAGGGTTTGTTGGCCGACATTTGTTGAGTGGCAATGTTGGATGCTCGGCTAAACGTTGGAACATTGTTTCCCAACATTCATCCTACGAAGAATATAGGATTAACGCGTCATCCAACATATTGGCCAACAATGTTGGATCGTTTGGCCGGGGCATTAAGCTTATGGTACTCAATTTGTAACCTTATTACTTACTACGATCTAACTAACTTCTTTGCAACATTTCACTGAGCTTGTTCAAATCGCACATTGTAGAGCTCTGAAGTGCCCATGCAGGAACTGTAGGAAGGGCACATTGTCTCCAAAATCTCTTTGAACTGGATCAGCTTACGTTGTTTTGTCGACTGAATCTAGAATGAAGAAGTCCTTAATTTCTTTTCGCCGAAGTAAGTCATTGTAGACGTTAAAATATTGACTCATTTGTTAACAGTTGGCTAACTGACTTACTTCTGTGTTTGCTTGTTTGTTTGTAGAGTCTTTGTGAACAACACCCTGTTATTTTTCACGAGAAGAAATCGCTGAAGACCGAAAAACGCACGAAAAGGAACGAGGACATAAATCATTTTCCCTCGTACAGACTAAGTTTAGACAGTCGCTGGATTTCTGCGGATCGAAGAAACTTGGTTTCCAGCGGTAATAAGTGCATAACCTCGGTCGAAATTGAAGATTGCGTGGACGATGAAGTTGTTCGCAGAGAGAAATCGCAGCCATTTGAAAGTTATGGAACTTCTCCTGGAAAAGAGCGTCGACGAATTTTAAACGCAGGCCGGGAAAATATTCCGAAGAAAGTCAGCTTCGAAGATGAAGAAGCAATTAAAGAGGAAAGTGTTAGCATTGAAAAGGCAAAAGCCAGAGGGAAAAACGAAGTCAGACGGGAAGAAGTTGCTCCTATTGTTCTCAAAACTAACGACACCGAAATTATGGCTAAGTCCAATGTCCACGAAATTCGTCCAAAGACGAGTACGACATGGCGCGAAAAAGCACGATTAGATACCGATGAAGTTATGGATCATGTTCGGAAGCTACGAAGGCCGCATACTGCACCACCCGCTCCGTCGTCTAGTGCAATTAGTCACAGGGGTTCACTCTATCATAATGTCGTTACGATCAAAATCCCCACCTCGCAAGATGAAGACAAGAAAAACTTGCCCAACTCGACAAACGATTCAACCGGGCAAGGTAAAGATTTAATTGAATTTAGTGAATGCGAAACTCCTGACGAGGAAAAACAAACGGATACTGATGAGGAAATCTCCACGTTTTCGGTGACAATCTCGGCGAGTTCTACCCCCGACTCTAAAGCCGCTATGCAAGATGGCGGCGCGCCCACAAAGCCCTTCACTTTCGGAAGCTGTAAGTCAGCCCCTGTTTCAAGAACTGTATATCGAAACGAACAAGAGGAAATGTCACGGCCTAAATCATCCACAGCCCTTGAACGCAGGCCATATCAGCCGAAGGCTCCTGTTTTTGTCGAGTCAAAATCTTCTTTGGACTTGCCCAAAGAAATGCGACCGGCGCAAGCCCTGCTTGCGTTAAGGAAACTAATTCGCGATGATTTGGCGCAACAAAATCGTGAATTACAGTTGGACATTCAACGTTTATACTTAAAGAAACATGCAGAGTAGTTAATTCAAATAAAAGTCAATGATCCCTTTGACAAGTTAAGACGTTTTTGCCTTACCCTTGTGTTTGTCCTCTTCCTACGACAGAATTCACTGAGCCGATGAAAGGCCACGAGCTAAAGGCGGCAACGAGCGACTCTGCTTACGATGAGTGAACAAAATTAGCATATTCTCTCTTAGCCCTTAAGAAGCACGCGGGAATTTTAAATTTTGGCACGTGCAGCCCGTGCATACTAAAAACGAATATTTAATGAGGTGGAGATAAAGTCGCATGAACTTCCTTAAAGAAGAAATGTTACTATGTTACATTTTAGGAATGGATGCATTTAAGGCTCTAAACAGGTCACCTTTCCAGAACCTTCTTGTTTCTTTTCCGTGTTGAGAACATGCTTTCCAAAAACTTTTAAATTTCGAACACTTAGATGATTGTGAATTATTTGGGCGGGAGGAAATTAAGAAGTTGTTTTGAAGTTTGTGTGCAAAGTCTCTGGCTAAACATGGGCTTGACCATTGACAGAAAGGGCGAAACTTTGATCCAGCTGTTTCTGACTCGCTCATGTTTGTAAGTTAATATTTCAGCACACTTGAGTCAGCCCACGTCGACGTTGGTCGACGTGTACGCTTATTTTATTACCCCTCTGAGCACAAGCCTTTTCTTCCGGGACTTTACCAGCAGAAGAGTTCGCAGTGACAATCGCCACAATCAAAGCAGCTAGAATGGAGTTCATGCTTCAGCGCGAGCGCTTGTCTTTAAAGCATAAATTCACCCTTGTTGCAATGATATATTTTTTGTTCAAAAAGATATGTTGCTAAAGATTCTTTATAGAAGCTTTCTTCAAATGGAAAACCTTATCTTCCTTCTTACCTCCTTATCCCAGCAAAATGAAAGCAAACACCGAGAATTTAAATTCCCGCCATTTTGGCGGTTGGCTGTTTCTATAGAAATTTTGGATACGTAGTCCCTCGCGCGTTCAACAAATTCGCGCGTGGGTTGAGCCTGCGCACTCATTTTGCCGCGGTGTCTATTGAATCACAAAGGCATTTGCGCATGTGCATACCAAATACCTAATGAAAAATATACAGAAGCGGTAGCGGTACCTCTGGACATTTAAGCCTGAGCGACGTACCATCACGAGTCTCCCCGAGATTTCGGCCCGCGGATCGCTTATACTTGCCGCTTTCGGATACCTATCCCCGATAGGCAGTGAGGGAGAGAAATGTCGGCCCCTAGACCATATGTGACAGATCCCTTACGTACTTGCGGCGCAACTCCTTTCTGCTTTGTAATATGATTTGGATCGGTATATATTTGCGACTGTAGTTGTCTTGTCTTCCATATGGTAAGGATATTTTGTCGTACTCATTTGTAGTACACGGACTTGGCGCATGGGCATTTGCTAATTTACGCGTTTCTCTCCACCCCCTCCCCTGTAACCCCATACCCGTCCCAGCTGTCCTTGTTCCCAGGGTCTTTCGGTCTCGGTATTCAAGATGGCGGCCTTCGTGAATGAGACATAGCGTTAAATACACGAAAGGCTCCGAGCCGTTTTGAAGTTAGCGGCTGATCAATTCACATCTGAATCATGCCGTTAGTAGCCGTTTTCCTTTATCCTCGATTCGTTTGCTTCCATTAGCTCTTATTACCTTAATTCACCATCATTTATTACCATCATTCATTATAACCGTTAATTACAGGAATGGCTCCGAGCCCTTTTCAAGAAAACCGCTGACCGTAGCGATGGCCCATCGATCCACAAAAACCCTCTTGAACCTCATTTCCATCCGTCAACCTCTATTAGCCCTCATTCTTCTTCACCTACCTCCAATAGACTCCATTAACCTTCATTCTCTTTCATCTACATCCAATAACCTTCATTTACCTTCATCTACCTCCATTAGCCTTCATACACTGTCATCTACCTTCATTAGCCTTCATGCACTGTCATCTACCTCCATTTACCTTCATAGAGGCTCTGTTAGGGGTTTTAGGGATAGGGGATACCTGGCAAAATAATTTTAGGGATAAGGGATGACTGATTAAATAATTATAGGGGTAAGGGATAACTGACACAGTTTTGACCCAGTTTTAGGGATAACAGACTCGGCAATTTTACGGATAGCTGTCTCAGTAATTTTTGGATAGGGGATAACTGCCCCTGGAATTTTGGGGATAAGGGATGACAAAAGCCCCCCTATCAGAGTCTCTTTGTTGGAATATCCACAATAAAGTTTTCATGGAAATCCTTCGCAGACACACTCAAATTACAACCACAAATTTTATGCTCAAGTTTGTTTGATCCTGTTTGCAGAGGGTATATTTTAGGATCACTGGAGAACCCACTTCCAGCAGTATACATAAGCCGTTTCAGCTACAATAATATTATGAAGCTGTTTGTTTTTTCAATCTGGTTCTTGTGATTATTACTGTTATTGAACTTTCTTTAAAATTGAAATTTACGTCTGCAGCATAAAAAAATTAATTAAGGGAAAGACCTTGTTTACAGGTTGCTCAAGAAGCCAAGACTGATAAAGAAACGATTTCGCACAGATTAAACAGTTAAGAAGAGACTTGGGGTAGTGAACATTTTACCCGATTTGAGGGACGTCTGGAAGCGAGGCAACTTCCGTGGTTTGAGAAAATGACTTCGTGATGCGTCCCTGTATCTCAAAGGAGGAGGGAGAGGATTGGAGCATTGGGGTACTGTAGAAATATAAACATGTGGGTACATGCATAGTGCGTTAAAAGTACACGCATTTCCTGTTAATAATTGGAACCAAAAGAATAGGACATTTGATTTTTTTTATGCTGGAGCCAATCACTAAACCTACAGTCGTGCATAACTCCATCAAGGAATGCATCAGAACACAATTCCATTACAAGAAGGCTGATTTTTATTCCATGTACATTTTCTCCTATCAAACATCACTAGCTTGAGGCACTTGATGGAGGAGCAGCACCAGCCTTCCTCTTCTTCTGGGATTTTGCCTGTGTTCCTTCCCTAAATCCATTCTTAAAGCGGCGGTAAACCAACTTCAAGTGGCGCATACGGCCAGTTCCTGTAGTCTTCCTGCGAATTGCCTTGATGCTCCAGTTGTCTGGAAAAAAAAACACCAGGGTTGTCCAAAAGATTTTAAGTAGAAGTGGAATTAAAGAAAGTAGTGGTGGGCCATAGGCCCCCATGTTCTCTACTCTTTTCTCTTTTTACCAGCAAATTGTAGCCATTGAAACTATGAAAGTAGCCGGCGATATTGCCACTCACTGGCGCTTTTTGACAACCCTAAAACACGCCACCTAAACAAACTTTCATCTCATCACCAGGCAAAGATGTCTTTTGTAGCACCCAACACTAACCCACGAGGAGAAAAGCACAAGCTTAAGTGAATTATGAGAATAATAAATTGTTTTCACACTAGAGTGCTTTTCAATTGAGTGTCGTAAAACCAATACCAAAGTAATTACTTCGACCAATCACAGCAGGTGCAAACAGCCCAATGAGCCAATCAAAATTCGTAGCAATTCCACTTAACTTGCTCAAAGCGCGGGAAAAGTCACACCTGCATGTCACCATTGGTTTTCCTTCTCATTGGTTGATAAACTGGCGCGAGATTTTTATGCGAATCACAAAGCGTAGCAATCGTAATTGCATGATTACTTTCGACAGTCATTTGAAAACCACTCTATTTTTTCCTATATCATTCTTAATTCCATGAAGTACTTTGAACATCAAAATGTTGATTAACTTTATTATCATTGATTTTTTTCTTAAGTGTTTTACAAAACCTTGGGTTGCAAATTTCCAACAGCACTTAAACCAAATGGAGGGACAATCCCAAGAATATAGCCAATTACCTTTTGGGACCCTGACTAATTAAAAAAAACTAAACCTAATTTTCGACATGGTTTGGCCATGGCATCCCACGCAAACACTGGCATTGCCATAGAGACTCGTAATCCTAGTTTTGTATAGCACAATGCCTTCATTCGGGCTGAAACAAAGTTGCCAAGTAAAAATAAACTTACATTTCCTTGTCTTAGCAGCTGGGAATCCACATGACGCACATCGTTTCTTCTGGATGTGGTATGCTGATCGCCCACAACGCACACAAAGGGTGTGTGTTTTGTTATGGCGCTTACCAAAACTAGATGTTCCTTTCGTCTGTGTATAAAAAAGGAAACAAGTTACCAAAACCCAGTTCAAGTTTGAGTAGTTGGGCATTTAAATGCATTGAACCTACTCATTGCTTTAGTGTTTTTTTTTTAGTTCAACTTTGCCTTTGCTTAGACCTTTGAAGGGTAATTTTGTGTTTTGATGCAAGTCACATTATGGAACTCAACGTACAATACTACAATTTACCACTTACCATGTTTTCGGGGTCCCATTCTCAAACATTAGAGATACCAAAAATTACTATTTAACTTTCAGCATACGAATGCCTGTAAAATTTTCAGGATTGGTGGTTCCAGACCATCCTACAAGATGCGACTACTTTCGCACTACATCTGTTACCCCCC
>BLFK01000927.1:40790-51038 GCA_014634185.1 Astreopora myriophthalma
CCCCCCCCCCCCCCCCCATATCATTTACATATGCTTTCCTGCCACAGTCATGAACTTTCATCATCTGGTCCCAGTCGTCTGAGGGGTGGATAACAATATACATTCACTCATTATCCACTGGATAGCTCAATTGGTTCTGCTAATGCTTATCTGCTGTATAATTATTTATCCCATGGACAGCGTTATCCACCTTTTTAACTGGCCTAGAAATGGCTGTATTTGTATGAATGGATCATAGGATGGGCAAAGGGACGATTTCATATTCTTGCACATTACTGTCAATATTTATTATCGTTTATGATGAGCCACGCTATCAAAACGCACCACATGGAGAAAGCGATAAGAGCAGCACGACCAAAAAAACCATTGGAAACACATATCCAACTACGTACACAGGAATATTAACCCACTAGATCTCAACAAGACACTAAATCAAATCATCCACACCACAGATCAAAAGAATAGATGCAATGATTTAATCACGGTATATAAGATTCCCATTTTGCTTGTTCTGTTACGAGATGGAAACGGATTTCGCTGAAAGACTTCGAAGAACTCACCATTTCTTGATAAGGCCGAGAAAGAAAGAGAACGACTTAGGAACCAGGCAACGGCCATATTCCCACAAGGCTGTGTGACCGTTGAATGGGAAAATATAGGTAGTCATACATAACATACTACTCGTAAACAAAGATGGCGAGGAATTGCGAGAAGAAACTCATTGGACTAAACAGATTGTGGCTAGAAAAACAGCAAAAAGGTTAAATACCTGTTGAAATACCATTGTGTAGAGAAGTATTCTTTATTCATTCTGTGATTTTTTTTACAGAGGAGTTGGAGAAAAATCCAAAAAGACCTCATCTAGTAAGGAGCTGTTTGAGAGAATTTTTTCATATTTATATAATTTATAAACTTTTGGTTTTCATCTCTGTCCATATATGCATTTTATGAACGACTTGCTTAGTTTGTTTATTGATTTTTCTGTTCGATAATTTCCTTGCTTTTCTATAGCGTTCATTAAATAGTGCTTCAGAGGTAAAGAAGTGGATCCCTGGCATCAAAAGAGAAATTGATTATTGTTTAGACGTAAGTTAGTGAGCTTTTAGGCAAGATTTCCGTACAGGTCCCTTCTTCAATATGCATGCATATATGCCTAGCACAACTCTATGCACTCTCGTTCTTTATTGAAGAGGGTTAGTAGGAATATGGGAAAGATTTCCATACAGTTCCCACATTAATTATGCATGCATATTCCTACTATAAACCCTCATCCAAAAAGAACGAGCGTGAATAGAGATTTGCTAGGAATATGCATGCATAATGAAGGAGGGACCTGTATGGAAATCTTGCTAGAATATGCATGGATAATTAATGTTGGGCCGTATGGAAATCTTTCCAGCTTTTATCCTGTGTATTGTGTATTAAGACTTCATACATTATGTATTAACATTCATACAAACCGTTCGAATCAAAATTATGCAAATTACTGTATAATTAACAGAAGCAACATGGGAAGATTTCTAAACCCATTTACAGATGTCATACCTCCTTTACTGGCCTCAGTTTTGGTTAGATGAATGATCTCAATAAAATTATTAAAAAATACTGGCAAATGTCAGAAATCTGCCTCTTTGAAGTGGCATTCAAGTGGTTCAAGTTCTGCCAAAATCCTATACATTCACTGCAATTTTAGCTGTGTTTGCTCTGCGAGCAGTATGGCATCATTAATAACCGTAATATAAGGTCTATTGAAGGCAACCTCATTCTCAGGGTCTTTCATCTCCTCAGCCCAGAGGGAGCGAGGGAAGAAAGACCCTGGTTCAGGTTGGTATCATGTCTCCCAAATACTAGGAGGTGACAAAAAAACAGTCTGAGGGAGGGGTAACCAAGTCTTTCTTCCCTCGCTCCCTCTGGGATGGGGAGATGAAAAACCCTGGTTACAAGGTTTTACTTAAGGCTGTTCCCTGGGATAGCAATTTTGTAATCCAATGGTGCTTCAGTACCCAGAGGTTATGCAGGGGAATTCCCACGGGATCACTATTCCCCCATACTGGAAGTGGGGCCACCCTGCATGCCTGCCACATGTTGATAGTTTCTCCTTGGCTGTGGGTTATTCTGTGCTTTACATGCCCTGTAAAAGGATCCCTCTATTATCTGAAGAAGTCTAAAGAGCAGGCCCGGGTTGCTCGAAGCATGGTTAGCGCTAACCAGGGTTAAATACCTTGGAAACCTATAGCTTTTGATACCTCTTAACCAACGGTTAGCGCTAACCGGGCTTCGAGCAACCGGCCCTAGGACGTTAGTCGGTGAAACTGGACTATTAACTTTGTTGGCCTTTTCATCTTTCCTATACTCTGCAGCAAATCTCGGGAGCCAGACTGCATCGTTATCCTGACACAAAGATGAGAGAATTTGAAAGAAAAGTGGAAGAGCTCGAAAAAGAATATAAAAGGTAAAATAACCCATTTATTGTGGGACCAGTCGCCGTGCTAAGAGAAACTAAGGGCACCTGACCTTCAAGTAGTGTTTTGCAAGTTATTCAAAAATTTGCTTGTTGGGACATATTAGGTTTGTCAAGAAAGTCTATGAATTGGATCCAAGTACGACAGGGGTGCCATGGCAACCACGAGGATATGTGGGCAAGAGGAAAATTGTGGGAAGCTTTGCAAATGAGGCAAAAAGTAAAAGGATTTGCACTCCAATTTTAGATCAAGAGGTTAGCTCTTTATTGATAATAATAATAATAATAATTTTACATTTAATAAATATAGCGCTTTCATTATTGAAGTATTCTAAAGCGCTTTACAATGTGTACAAGAAAATATATATATACAATAAATACGACAGAAATGATAATAGTAATAAGAATGTAAAATCACAAATTAAAAGCTTTCTTAAAAAGACGAGTCTTCAACTGTACTTTAAAAGAGTCAATGTTTCTACAGTTTCTAAGGCTAGATGGCAAAGCATTCCATACTGTTGGTCCAGCATGGGAAACAGCTCGATCGCCAGAAGTCTTCCGTGTCACCTTAGGGATTACAAGCAATGTTTCATAATCAGACCACAGGCTGTATTATGCATGTTATGTAGTGCATTTTCTATGACTTTGTACTGTATGTCGCCAAGCACATTAGTCTCTAGAATATGATCATTCAACACATGCAAGCTTGTCATCTCCTCTTTGCAAGGGGTATTATGCAGCGCTTTGGCGTCTCTTACAAAGAGAACAGGTAGAAGCAAGGCTGTGCTCCAGCACTCTGTAGCAGAGCCGGGGTACCTCCAGTTACCCGGTTTTGGCTTCAGTTGTTACTAAAAAATTTAAATCTTGTGATTGGTGCAAGAACATGTGCTTCTTGTGCATGTTTATTTCAGAGGACAGCATGGTTCTGTTCTTTTTTTCTTCTGTCCAAGATGTGATTTTATGTAACATTCATGAATATATTAAGTTAAAAACTTTGTCTGATGTTGTTTAGTATCCAGATAAGGAGCAAACTGGTGCAACTTCATCAACTAGAAGTGATAAAAACAGTGGGAAATCCATTGAGCTCAATGAGAGGACCACAGTGAGAGACTTAGCTGTTACATCTAACACAGATAAGGTACTTACTTTAATAACTTTGATCACATACGATGTACATGTAACAAGTATTAAGAACGCAAAGCTTTTTCATGTGATATGCTTGATAAGGAGCATTATATTTAGCCGTGGTGGTTGCACGTGAAGAAACAATATTATAAAAAGTTTATATATTAAATACATGTATAAACAAAATCGTGGTGGTGATGAAAGCCAGGTTAAAAATGGTATCTTTTTGGGGTAAAAAGGCTTGGCTATGCCCAGACTCCTTTAGGGGGTTTAATTCGAAATTTCCAACAAGCATCCCTGCCCCTTTCATATGTGAGTCCCCCCCACAGGTTCATACACTGTAATTGACAAGTAAAAAATGTAAAAAATGTTTCTTTTTATTTTGCATTCAGTTACAGGATAATTCTGAAAGGTTGGAGCTAAAGGAACAAGAAGGCAAAAGGTAAGGGTAGTGCAATGTTATCAGTGATACTGATCTTGTCTAAGGACATCAATTTATTGATGTCTTTATTCATAGTATTTTAGGATTGGACTATAGCTCATCAAGTGACTCTGATGTTTCATAGCAAATCCAGCACCTAAAAAGTCAACATGTCACCTCACAGGTGCAAAAGGTAATATTTATGTGCAACTGGTTTATTTTTCCAAACACATGGGAGCATCAAGCTTTGTTTTCAGCAGCGCCAACAACACGAAACGTAACATAGGGCAGACATATTCTTGCTAAAATGACAATCGCACGATTATGAGTTCAAGTCCCATGCAAGACTAGTTTTTTTTTTCAGGCTTGTTTACAACTGCTTAAAAGGGGCAGTGTCACGCTATTTGAGCCGTACTCTAAAAGGCCAAAAAATGCTTTTGCATCAACAGAAGCCAAAAAACAATGCTTAAGTTTTGTCAACAAGAACCATATCAGTGCACTGAAACCATTTTTGTCATCTGTGTCTAGGATGGCGAGGATGGAAATAGATTGAAACTTGAAAAAATTGGCCAACTTTTTCAAGTTTAGACACAGTATTTTCCAAAAATCCCCAAACATTTATTGTGGATAAAGACCTCTACATTTCATATTTTCTTCTTGGTTTGCCAGGAATGTTGTAACTTGTGAGCTTCAGTACCAAGTTTCAATTTTCAGCCAGTTATTACCTAAAAACAGCAAAACTACTGTGACAATAACACTTTAAGGTGGCTGGCACCAGTTTGCTGTATTTTTCAGCACCTCTCCTTTAAAAGACCAATACTACCACTCTTTTGTTGACGTTTTGTTGACGTTGACACTGCAATTATGGTATCAAACAAATGCCCAATCACTGGTGAACAATTTAAGATATTTTTCTTGACATAACAAGCTACCATAGCATTGGTATAACCTGTTTAAAGAAACCTTCATTTTAGCTTTAAGTGATTGTAACTCAAAAACGAGCTGGTGACCCCCATTTTTTATTATCAAATTGTAATCAGCATGTCAAGATTCAACTATTCACAAAGTTTAAAACATTCATGGGAGTACATGTAGATTCAGAGCCACCTTAAATTTTCAAAAATTTACTGCTGTCAGCCACCTTAAGTTGCTTCATTAACTGCAATGATCACACTTCATTTCATTACGTATCCGCAGTTCAAATATGAAAATTTCATATATTTCTCCATCGTACATTTATGTATTACGGGTTTTAATATGAACTGGCTGGAAGTAATTAGCTCCCAATTGGCTTGATAGCTCAGTTGGTAGAGCAATGTGAAGTGCAATCGCACGTCATGGGTTTGAGTCCCATTCAAGCCTACAGTTTTTTTTTTAGGCTTCTTTGGAACTGTCTTGGTTGCTTCATTACCTGCAATGATCACTCTTCAATTCATCACATATCCAAAGTTCAAATATATGAAAATTTCACTCGTTCACATTTTATACCAGTGGCATAATTTTGCAGTAATGACCAGTTTTCTAAAAAAACAATTTAAAATTGAGACAAAACTACAGTGTTCTAATTGACTAGGTACCATACCTTGTGAAGATTTTCATGCACTTTGGACCAATTTTAAAAAAACTTTAACTGGCCTAAACTGTGACAGAAGATACCTCCTATTATCAGAATGGTGCCAATTATGGTTAACTCCTGAAACACATCAAACTAGGTTGAAATAATTTTTACCGAGGATTAAGTTATTCTTACCTACAACATACATGTAACTTTTCACTGTTTATTTTGGGCACGTATGTGTTGAATGAAAGTGAAACCATTCAAATGAAAAAAAGATTTATGTACAAAAAGGTGTGAATTTGAGAAAAGGGGAGAGATTTGAACTTTGCACTGACTTCTCCAAGCAAGAGGAGAAACTGAAGGATTTAAAGTGCCTATCACCTCAAAATACTTTTCCACTACAATAATTCTCTGCACTAGTCACAAACATGTTGTTTTGCTTTAAAAACCCTTTCCTACAAATCCGCTGATTTAAAAGCTCTCAAGAGTTGGAAAAAAACCAGCTGTAATTTGATCTACGACCGAGCAAGGAAGGGGAATAGCTTCAATACTGGCTTGACGTCACAAAGTACTTTGCATTGGGATTGTTCATTGAAAACAGCGATGCAAAGTAGTTTGTGACGTCAACCCGGTATTGAACCCATTCTCCTTCCTTGCTCGGTCGCGGATCAAACTATGGCCAGATTTTCCACCTTTGAAAACCAGTAAAAAAAGTGAGTCTTCAGGAAAAAGGTTGTAGAGCAACAAAATATGTTTGAGACAAGTGCAGAGAATTATTGTAGCAAAAAAGTATTTTGAGGTGATATAGACACTTTAAAGACAGACTACTTATTTGGGAGAAAAGAATGAGGGTCTCCTAGGGGTTTTGGGGAACAAGGGAACATGGCTAATTTGAACTGGGGAACAGGGGAACAAAGACAAAATAACTGATGGAACAAGGGAACATAAACCATTTTAGGGATCAAAAAGCTGGGAACAAGGTTGGAATTAATTTCAGGGACAAGGGAACACAAGCAAATTTTTAAAGGGAACAAAGGAAACAAGGACCAACCCTGGGAGGGGCTCACGAATAAGACAGTCTTTGGAGAAGTGAATGGGTAATTGGTGAACAGTTTGAAATTGAGATTATCAAATATTTAGAATAGTAAGCAAGCTTTCATTGGTCAATAGGTGTGTTCAGATGAGAGTATGTAAACACGGTTGTGACATCACACAAATTTTGATTGGTTATGTGTTGTCAGATGTGCATTTTGATTGGCTGGTAGGAAATATGATTGTCCAGAGCATGTATTAAGAAAATATATTTCAATCAAGAAGTAAATCAACAACATTTTCCTTCATTTGTCAAATTATTTTTGAAAAATATTTTATGTAATGTTTAAAAAACGAGCAGCAGTGTTTTATTGGGTGTAAAACATGAGGCATAGCCGAGTGTTTTAGAAGCGATAAAACACTGCCGCGAGTTTTTTTAACAGCTTCAAAAACGTCTGTTGCAGATATATTCATTTTTTTAATAATCCTTGGGTTCTCTATTTATTTTTTCCAGGTAAGACTGGAGGTAAAAATTTAGCCGTGTTTTATCAGATATAAAGACACTCATTAACAATTTTTCTTTGTATTTTCTTCATGAATTATTAATGAGTTTTTGAAAAAAGCAATGGAAGACTTTTTTTCTGTGTTCACATAGTCTCGTCGAAACACTCAAGGGGGGGGGGGGGAGAATTCTTGAAAGTGTCTCGAATTCTCCCAACCCCTCCTCGTGTACAGACGAGGCTATGTCAACAAAGAAAAAGTCCTCTACTGCTTAATTACAAGACATCTTCTGCCAGGGAGACTTTACTGTTTATGCAAGCCAGGTGTCGAAGGTTTTTGGTTATCAATCATAGGCACAAGTAGATTTCAATCTTGCTTTCAAGTAAATGGTCCCCAAAATCTCCGACAGAAGCACATATTTTCACTGAATTTCGTGCATTTTTGAGGCTGTATCTCTAAGCCAGCTGCAACGAACTAGGACAACAACCACCTGCACGATGAGTGTCCTTATTAGGTCGTCAGATCATCTAGACCACGATTTATGCGTAGTGGGTAAAATTAGAAATGATGGCATGCTGTTTGTGTACATCCGTCACGCCACGCTTCTTCATTTTGAACAAATCTGTCAGGAGGCTGAAAAATAATGACCTTATTTTCTTCTTAGTATATTTGGAGTAGTGATTATTAATACCATCGCCAATGATCTAGCTGTTGTCACATTAAACAGCAAACCTGAGAGGAACCATGGTGACTCTAAAAATAGAGACCACGCAATTTTCATGCGTGACAACCGGAAGTTGGTGAAATGGGCCACGTCAATAAAATTTGCGTATGTCTAAATGCAGCTTAAACTAATACAACAAAACAAATATGAATGTATTATTGTGAAATAGAATCAGTCGGCTTCACTTGGTTGTTAGACTCGCTGAGGACGGTTTTTTTTTTAATGAAATCGGCGCTTGCAAGAGAGGTAACCATGCGAGATGGTCAACACGAGCTGCATACGACTTCCGGTTTGACGTTGAGCGGTTCGGAAAGAGAGAGCATTTTGGAAGCATTTACTTTCCCGATTCGATATATACTCAAGCTTTACGAAACTGCAGTTATGGAGAACGAAATGCAAGAGATAACAGTTCAGCCCTCAAAGGCTCGAGCTACATGGACCCGGGCTGATGTCGGAAGAAGAGTAGTCGTAAAGGAACCTTCATCGGAATTTTGTTTCCAAGATTTACCGGTAAGCGAGCAAAAATCATCTTTGAAGCTTAACAATTCGTCAACGTAGTGAGTTCAGCACTGAAATAAGTATGTAAGACGTACGTAAGTCAGGTAGTGATGGACATGCGAGACAGAGAAATATGTTTAATTGTTGAATTGGTGACGATCGGTCGAGTGTTTGATTTAGAGTGATCATTGCAGTTTATAATGGAACGTAGTTGCAAAGATGTCTGATAGAAAAACTCATGGTGTAAGTTTAACTTCAGATCGATTCCCCCCAAAATTCTCTCTGTTTTCTTTTATGAAATGAACTCTGTAAAGTCTTTCGACATCATCGGTGCATGTTCTCTGAAGTTTGACTGTCACATGGAAATGGCTGGCTGGGTATCCCTACGGTCACTTAGTTGGCTGGTTTATCATGAGAAGATTTTGGTTGCTAAATGATTCAAAGCTGCATTTTGTTCATTTTTATTCTTCCTACACAATGGAATGAAAATTATGTAAAATATGACAGTATAACTTGGTAACCCACATAGAGTGTGCAACACAGAGTGTGCACACAGAATGTGCACACAGAGTGTGATCCCAGAGTGTGATCCCAGAGTGTGATCCCAGAGTGTGATCCCAGAGTGTGATCCCAGAGTGTGATCCCTGTGGTCTGGCCTGTGACCCATCAATGTTTTGCCTGATGGGGTGGGGGCTGGGGTAATGGGTTAACCTCTTGATGCCATGGTAATAGAAACCCCCTCATTAATTTTTAGTGAAGCCCTTTATCTCTTTCGGAATGGAGAGGAATGAAAAGAGATTGTTTCTTGGATGAGTGAAATAGTTATACTGGCATGTTGGCAAGGAATCAGAGTTCTCAGAACAAGACAGTCTATTCTGCCATGTTTGTTATCCATGCTTTTCTTGGTCTTTCTCTTCCTCTCTTGTGTGGTACTCTTCCATGCATAATGATGCTCCTTGTTAATAAACCGTCTTGATGACAAGTTATATGTCACAACCAGCAGAATTTTCTATGCTTGGCTATTGACAGCATGTCTCATGATTACCCACTCTTGCCATTATCTCTCGCAATGCTTCCGTTATTTTGTGTGTGTGCTCTGTGCATGTGTATATGGACATTTAGGGTCTTTCTGTAGCACTTGAACTCAAAAGCAGTGATCGTCTTTTCTGTCTTTGAGTGCAGAGTCCAGGCATCACAGGCAAAGATGGGTTGGTATTTTTGTTTCACAGTTTCAAGCCTTAGTAACCCCAAATAGGGGGATTACTAGCCATGCAATTTACATTCTTGCCCACAAACTACAGATAATTTATGCCGTAAGCACCCGGCCCCTGCAATCCCCTCCACCCCCCCTCTACTCCAATACAACAACTTGACAGCATTGATTGGGGGAGGAGAGAGAGAGAGTGCCAAACGGTACAGTTTATCTCTGATGCAAAATGTGAGTGTTAAATTACTTTTGACTAATTTTTGTCACATATGGTCAGACACCTTGGAAGATGTCAGATTTCAACAAGTGCCTGCCTTATTTTAGTCACGTCTCATTTTTCTTTGTAGATTAACTTGCAGCTTAAAATATTTTCATACTTGGATGCACAATCAGTATGTACAGCAGCAATGACATGTCATTATTGGAGCATGCTCAGTGAGGATAAGATATTATGGCTGAACTTAATACAGCGTGACATGCACCAGTGGAGTACTATGGGATACCAATCATGTCCATCAACCTACATGGAGGCTAGGTCTGATTTGACATTGAAGCAAATGTGAGTATAAATTATAATATAAACTCATTAGAAATCTTTAGTCTCTCACCTTAAACAATGTACCAACCTTACTGTTGCTGTCATTATTAGGTGTTTCCTTGTCTAGCTAGCTTTCCCATATTAGGAAAGAGCCATATAGACTCTTTTCTAGCACCCTTTAAG
>BLFK01000927.1:59072-70834 GCA_014634185.1 Astreopora myriophthalma
CCCCCCCCCCCCCGTTTCCCTAGTGCTCAGAATTTTTCTTTTCTTTTCCTTCATTATTTTGTTCACATCGCTTAGGAAGGACAGGTAATTCCATAACTTAATTTCTGTGTATTGTGCAAAATGTGGCCGCAATTTCACAAAATGACCAAACAGACTAAAAAAACCAAGTTAGGACATTTTTGCTCTGAACACTTCAATTCAAACAAATGCAATGACATTTAGAGACCACATTGGAGGAAGGCAACCAGTTGGCTATTTAGAAAGAGTGGCGGAGTTGAATTCGGCAGCGTCGAACACAAATCCGGTTGGTGGTCAGAGCGGGACTGGAACCTGGTGCATTTGAATGAAAACCCAGTGTCCTAACCACTTGGCCATGCCACGTCCTTTAGGAGGTTCCATTGTGATGATTGAAATGACAATCTCATGTAACATCTATTAATGTGTCAGGAAAACTGAGTTTTCTCCTTTCTATGTTATCTTATGTACTCTGTGATGATAATATCATGGCAAGGTTGTGAAACAGTTTCCGATTCTTGAGAGATCTGATACTCTTTCTGTAGGAAAGACAGAGAAGCCAATGCACGTCTTGGCCGACCAAGGTTCAGCAAACTGTTGGTTGATGTTGATGATGCAAGTAATGATGGTAACAGTGATGGTGATGAGTCACAGCGAAGTGACACAAGGTTAAGACACACAGTCAGAGAACTCTGTAAAACCATAGATGCCTTCATATATGCAGTTGATTCTTCTGCTGATAGCCAGAGAGGTGAGGAATGTAAGATATGAATTGATAATTTAAAAAATATCATTGCAATATATGATCCCAATTCCCAAATTTCATTGGCTTGCCAACTGACGTAGTATCAGCCAGCCAAAAGCAGGTCTGCATCTGAGAACTAACTTAATTTTAATCATAAGATATTGCATTTTTTTCTCTTTCCCAAACAGTGAATTTAGGTGACAGAGAACTGTGTGCCATGATGAATGAGAAGTGGACACAAACTAATGCCCCACTTCTGGTGCTTTCTTCTGTATCACAAGCAGAGACACCAGCCTTGTCCTGTGCTACTGTTGTGGAGCTTCTACAGCTTAGGCAATTCAACAGGCCATGGCAGGTAAAACGAAGATCTGTAATATACATCACAACATTATTGGAGTGCAGTGCTCAGTTGTTCAAAGGGTGGATAACGCTGTCCGCTGGATAAATCACTATCAGTGGATAAGTGCTAGCAAAACCAATGGAGTTATCTAGTGGATGATTTATCCAGTGGGTAGCACTCTCCACCCTTTGAACAACTGGGGCCAGGTAATTGAGGGCTTTGGGCATAGAAGTCCAGCTAATGTTAATTTCAGCACCATTTTCTTCTCTTTATGAATAGTGAATAGTGAATAGTTTATTTGAGTAAAACATTGCAGCCAAGGGGCTGAATTGCGTTATACATTAAACATGAGAGTAAATACTAATAGACAATTATATACAGTAAAAATTGAAAAAGCTGTGTCTGGCTCTGTTGGTTTTAAAACTAACATCATAAATTCGAGAATGTCTTAAATTATACTTAGACTTATGCAAAGGTGGTAGTAGCTTATGTAAACGATGAGAGATCCCCTTCTATTGAGTTAAAGAGTGACTGGCTTAGATGATTGTGATGCTGCTCCAATGAGTCTAAATTTATGGATAAAAGAGCGTCTGAGTAAGCATCTTTATGCCACCATCAATATTTTGACCTTCTGGTCAGAGCAGCACGCAGGAGTGTTTTCACGTTGACTTTGAAGTTAGATGGCCTTGCTGCCACAAGTCTCCTGGGAAGAGTCGTTTGAAGGAGGGTTTTGTGCTAAACCGGGGTAATTGCCATGGAAAGCTATAGGTTTTAATCATATTTAATCAGAGTTAATCCAGGATTAGTACTAACTCTGCTTCGAACAACCCAGCCCTGTAGCCCAGTAAGCAGTTGTACATCATCCTATAAAGTATTACTAGTAATGGGAAGGTCTTATGTTTGACTCCTATTATGACAACTCAGACGATTTTCTTAGTGTGCATCAATAACATTGTCTGATGTTGGGTTTGAGATGGTATTTGAATCTTGCTTGGATTTACTTCAGTTTTGGCATGTGACTTCAATTCAAGGCCTAAACTAACCTACGCTTACATTAATTTTTGTTCTGCTGGTATCGGTTGTTCAAAAGGTGGATAACAATCCAGTGGATAAATGCTAGCAAGACTACATGTAATGGAGTTATCCAGTGGATAATAATGTGTCCATTGTATAATGCTATCCACACTTTGAACAACTGGGGCCTTATCTGCAGTCTATTTCCCAGAAATCTGCACCAAAAGCTCAACCAATTATGAATTTGAGTTTTTATGCTCTTGCCTTTTCTTGATCTTGCTCATCCAGTTACCAGGGTTCAAAAGTGTTCTCATTCCTTTTCAGGTCAATTCGGCTTGTGTCGAGACATTGGAAGGAATTCTTCCTGGTATTAAGTGGTTGCTCAATTCATGTGCTTCATGATTTTGAGCATTACATTAAGTCTGTCCAAACAACTAACAAGTGAAGTACTACATGTACGTCAAGATGATGGTGGTGCCAAGTGGTGGTGGTGACTGATTTATTAACATAAAGGATAAACAAAGAATAATGCAGAATTGAGCAGCTGTAATTACTGGATTCAAAGAAACCATTTTCTATCATGTATTTAAGCCAAGAACATTATTTTAATGACATGTACATTTTCCAAAAGAACATAGTTATCTTGCAAGTAAAAATTATGTCAAGTAAAATTATTTCAACCTAGTTTATTTGAAATTTCCTTTGTCTGGTATTCATTATCACATGAGTTACAAGGAATTGCACATCTAGGTTAAAATAATTTTCACCTGAGACTAATTTTCAACCAAAACATGTATATCAATACAACTAAAACATACAAAAATTATTCAAAAGGGTCAGGAAACCCCAGTAAATAATAAGTCATGTTTGTCAGTTTTCGGGGTCTTTCTGCAGGTACCGGAAAGCTTTGTATTTTTAGTAACTTGGGAATAGTCTTTATTTGGAGTTGTTTTGTTTCTTGTCTTTTATTTCTTTTGTTTTACGTAAGCTTACGTAATCTGTGCTCCGGTACTCACAGAAGCTGCCAGTTTTCGTTTGTCAATTTACTCTATTCTATTGAAGAGAAGAGAGACAGCCGAGATTCCTACCCCTTCATTTTAAAAAGAGGGTGGAACATTTAGCAACACAGGCAGCAACAGAGATACAGAATTACGGTAAAAAATACCTTGTTTTGAAGGAAGTCAAAAAATTCCTGGCTTTAAAAGGGCATGAAGCCATGCCCCAAGGCACAGTCATGAGTTAAGTCCCATTCAATCAAGCCTGGACTTTTTTCCTGGCTTCCTTGCAGCTGATTAAGTTGCTTAATAAGCAGCTACTTTAACTACGATTATCATTCTCACCTCAAAACATCTCGTATCCACAGTTCAAATATGACATTTCAATTCATGTATTCTCTATCGCATATTGAAAATATTCCCTGAAACATTTTGCTGTAAGTGGTATTTTCCGCTCTTTAACCCATTTCCCAGTTATGCTATTCTACCAAGTCATTACTATCTGGGCTTTTCTCTTGTGTTTCATTTGATGTTCAGATGGCAAGAAGTACCTAACACAAGCAATTCTTAAATCCCATTTTTCTCAGTTGTTTTAGAAATCAGGAGTATTCTTGGAAAAAATAAGGAGAGTGGGAGGTAGTAGAGAGAGAAAGCTTCTCATTTATGGCTAATGGCAAACGGCAGGCTGCTGTTTGTCATAAAACAATGAAAATTCTCTTATTTTAGACTGTTTATACACTTCATATTTTAGTACTCGCTCTATAGCTGTGGCTAACAGGCATTGAGATCAGCTGAAATTGATTTTCTTGTTAAACAGAGAATTTCTGCCTGATGTTTTCTGTTTTCCACAAACGTGATGCCTTATCTCTTCATTGACAAATTGGGAGACTCCCAAATCCAAAGAGTTAGAATCTCTACCCACAACCTACCTATGCGCAGCATTCCAGTTAAGGTTTTCATACAAGGTGCCAACAGGGAATCTGAATGTGTCACGTTCCCAGTGTCATGTAGCGTGGCCTGGCACTGAGTTCGCCAGGTCAACCACAGAACTGAAACGGTCGCTTGATTCGACAATCTTTATTCGGCGATCAGGTTATTTACAGCAATGCGGTAAAAACTAAGAAAGGGAAATTATAACTTCTAAACAAAAAGGGCTAAAGTAAAAATAGTCCACAAAAAAGGAAAAGTTTTACAAAGTGGTAGCTTGACTTACGTCTGATCTGGTCTCCGAGGTTACAAGTAAGTTCTCCAATAAAGGACTCCGTTCTCCAGTAAAGTCTCCGAGATAGATGTCTCCAAAGAAATACTCGGGTTGATGTTAACGCGAGGCAGACTACGAACAACTGCTCAAAAACGTGCTTAGAGCGCTAGATACTACACTAATTGCTGAATGACGTAACATTCACCCCGGAAAAAGGGGAGAACGTCTTGTGAGGTTTACCAAAAAGGATCTTGACCAATTGGCGATAATCAAATAAATCACAGATTGAATTAACACGAACAAACTAATTAATAGGCGGTAAATGACAAAGTTTATGGATTTCCTTTACAGAAGGGGTCAAGCTGGGGTCAATACCAGTGGGTATCTAGACATTTTCTGAAGCGTATCACTTGCCTCACCTTTGTCGGGTTTTTGAGCGGAGACCTGTCTCTTATCTGGAACACATAATCATTTGGCAAAATATTTTTCCTGTTCTTCGATCATTTCTAACAGTGTAAGCTTCTTTCTCAATATATCAGCATCCAATGTTTCAAGCTCTATATCTTGAAGTATACCTTTCATTGTCAATGTATCAAGAAGCTGCCCGGTATAAATCCATTTTGCAGCACTACCCCATGAACAATGCTAGGATAAAAAGTGTTTCATGTCTTCATATATTATTTCTGCCACTTTCTTATAGCCCTCCTCTGTAAAATGCAGTCCATCACTCCAAAATGTACTCAACTCTTCCTCATTCAAACTTTGTTGAGGAAGCTTTTTTGCCAGGTCACACAAGACAACCTCACTGTCATCACCTTGGTCAATTGACCGTCTCAGCTGTTCATTCACTTTCAGGCGAACACTCTCTCCTTCTTCTTTAACCCACGAGAGACCATTCTGGCGCATGTCTTTGAAATAAACATCAGTTTCAGGAATTGTGAGAACAATGCACTTTGCCCTATGACCTTTGACCTCCAAGCGCAACCTTTTTATTCCCTCAAAAAGCGTATCTTCCAACCCTTGCTTAGGTTCAATAATGTCGTTCGTTCCTCCCAAAATAATAACTATATCGTAAGGTCCACATTCCTCCAAAACGTTTGGTAACCTCGACGTCATTTCGCCGCAAACCTGCTGTCCATACACCCCTTTGTTGTCAATTTTGAACTTGAAATCAGGATGGTTCTCCTTCAATAGCTTTGATAGATGAATAGTATATGGTTTATCTAATGCTGTATTTTCTTCTCCCCCGGTATTCCCGGTCGTGAGGCTATCCCCAAACGCTAAAATTCTAAACAAACTTTTGGAAAATACCTTTCCCTCGTCCGCCATATTGATTTCGCTAAAACGAGGCTTTGAGCTAAGCAGCCTAGCCTCGTTGTAGAAAAACAAAATGGCGGATTAATGTCAACAAATTATATTATTGGCTCGAATTCTACCTTTAACGGAAATGGTTTTCACCTTTAACTTTGGAAGAGGTGAGAAAATACGTGATACTGCATAAGAATTTGATCTTGACAACCCCCAGTTATGAGCCATTAGCTGTCAAAACCGAGACCTGTCTTCCCCTAGTTGAGATCTTCCTTGAAAATGTAACTTAAACCTGCTTCAACATTTGATTTGGTTGTAAATTAGCTTATTTAAAGGTCCTCTTGCCAGGAAACTGAGTTCTTCCAACAAAAATATCTGACCCAGGACACAGGAAATAGATGAATGTGGGCGATACTTCATTTCTTGGGGGAGGGAGGGAAATGTTGAAGACCCCTAGTGTAAGTCTGGACTTTAGTCTCTGACAGAGATCTTCCAAGGGGGGTTCTGATGTCACTTTGTCACTTGTTTTAGAGGCAGCCCATCACCAGTTTTATCACAGACAGTGTTGCTGTTGTATTTCGTTGCTGTGGCTGTGATGAAGGAGCAACTACAGAATACAGGGCCACACAGGGCCAGCACATGCAAATTAGTTAGAAGCTTTTGTAGAACGAGACACACAACAATGGGAGCTTTTGTTATTCAATGATATGGAAATAAGTGGCCCTGTATTCTGTAGTTAAGCCGTGATGAAATGTAACCCTTTTTCTGTCAGTTCCTGTCGGCTGTCAATGTTTCAGATAAAGATTCTCGCCATATTCTGAGGTCATGTCGCCCGTCGGCAAAACCCCTTGGAAGTCCTCCTTACAGCCAATTTACACCGTGCAATTTGGCCTGCAAATTTTGCATGCAGCTTGCTTGCAAATTATACCCCAACTCAAATTGCATCATGTAGATCAAGCCTACAACTCACTTGCGACTATCGTGTGCAACTTGAAAAATGTTGCAGGATTTTGAAACATGTTTTAAAACCCTTTGGCATTCATCAGAACAGTGTTTGTTCAATAATGGCAAACGTTGTATGTGACTATTTTGTGTCGCATGAGCAGCACGTGGTGAACAAAAGTTGTACTGTGTAAATTGGCCTTTCAACTCTTGAGTCTCAGTGTATGACAACTGCAGACTGCAGACTAACCCTAACCTAACCCTAGGTTGCAATTAATTATAATGAAAGCTAGCCGTTATAAAATGGGTACTTAGACTTAAATACTGTTAATCAGCACTATTTGAAGTAGGTCCTTCTACTTAATTACTGTTTATGAGTGCTATTTGTAGGCAGTCTGCATTGTCATACGCTGCTTAAGTCTAGGGTTTGGCCTGTTATACTTTATAATAATCTTAGACTCCAGTCTAAGATATGAGTGACTCAAGTCTAGCCTTAAATAGGGGTCTGTCTTTTCAAGGTACCCAGGAGAGAGTCACTTGGGCTATTCTTGAAGGAATTGTGTCTAATCTGGTCAGGGGTTTACCTCAGTATAAGATCCTGACAAGTTTTTCTTTGTTTACTTACCTTGCCCTAGCCCCTTTTTCTTCGTTTAAGAACATTTGTGAGTGTCACAGGTTCTTATACCGAGGATGAGCCCTGGTTAATTCAAGGCTCTTTCTGCAAATATGAGAGGAAGATGATGTCAAACAAAGGAAACAAAAGTCAGAAAACAAAAGAACTCAGACCTACCTTGGACAGATGTGAATGGTTTGATCTTAAGAGTCGTGCTTGGGAGAAGTTTACAGTTTCATTGTGAACCTGTTATATTTAGATTCTTTTTATACCCGCCAGGATAGTTTGTTTGTTTGTTTTTTTTTGTAATACATTTTAATTGTTACTGAAAAACCATTTTATTGGAGTGACTAATAAATTTATTTATTTAACTCCAACTAAAGCCTTAATGGCTAGTGAACAAAATGCAATGCTTCCTGTACTTGCAGAAAGACTGTTGATCAGTGTTTGTATAAAATGCTCACTTTAGACTGAGTGAAAATTAGTAGTAAATTTGTATTATTTTTTTTAATTTATGTCAGTGTTGTTGTCATCCTCTGATTTGCATACTACATACTGTATTAGTATTAGTAATATTAATTAATTAATTAATTAATAATAATTAATGATTAATAATAATAAATTAATTATTAATTAATTAATTAATAATTATTAATAATAATTATTATTATTATTGTTATTATTATTGTATTAGTATTACTGTATTAGTCAAGACAAGTGCATCTGCATTGTACCCTTAACTGCAACCTGGTGAAATGTCTTTCTGTGCCCTTGCATCTCAGGAGTTCAGTTTACAAATTTACGTGCAGTGTTCAAGCCAAGGCAAGTTTTGTTGGCATTACGTAGCAGTGCACTGAACACAAAGATGCAGATGAACAGTACAGAAGCATATACATTTGAAACACTTGCAGTGACGAAACCCCAGGAACATGTAATTCAGGTGGAGCTCAACAGGCCTGACAAAAGAAATGCCATGAATCAGACATTCTGGAGGTGAGAATAAACATGGCAAACTATCTTGTGACTTTGACATGATTTTATAAATACTCTATGTGGACCAATCTTAAATTTTAACCACCACCCCTTACAATGTCCTAGTTTTCAGGATTCTCACCCTCCCCCTTAGTTCCTCTAAGTTGTTCCTTTTCTTGTTTTTCTCTCTACACAGAGAGATGGTAGAGTGCTTTAAACAAATCAGTGATGATTCTGGCTGCAGAGCAGTGGTATTAACAGGAGCTGGGAAAACATTCACAGCAGGTTAGACATCAGTGTAGTTTGATACCAGTCAGCTAAAGATGCATTGTCAGTCAAACTCAACTCTGAGAAAAGATCTTAGAAAAGGGCATGCACTGGTGGGAGGTGAGCACTCTTACCACTTGTATCATTCCTGCTTTCTAAAATGGGACAAATAGTCTTGTGCACAGTTCACTGCCCTCTTAAATATATTCTCTGAGTCGTTTTGTTACCTCTCTTCCACTTTTCATTCCTTTTTCTCTTACCTCCCTCCTGGGCCTCTTTCTCTCTCCCTCCCTTTCTCCTTCCCTCCCTTTCATTTCACTTCCTTCCATTTCCTCTTTCCTTACACTTGACCTCGTTGTTTTGTATATGATTATTTCAGGCTTGGATCTGATGTCCATAGCTGGTGATATTACAAAACCAAGTGATGACCCTTCTCGAAAAGCATTTCAGTTGCGGAAGTTTATCTTAGGGCTTCAAGATTCCTTCATTGGTATTGAGAAATGTCCCCAACCTGTGATAGCAGCTATTCATTCAGGGTGTCTGGGTGGTGGAGTGGATATGATCTGTGCGTGTGACATTCGTCTGTGCTCCGCTGACGCATGGTTTCAAGTGAAGGTTTGTTTACCAGTACTTTACCATGAATTTCAGTTGAGAATGGCGTGAAGGAAGGTTGGTAATAAAAGTTTGACAATCAAAGTAACATGTTGTCAAGGGCAGCTTGCTCTGTTTCTAATGCTAACTTTTCAGGCTTTGACATCATTCACTACAACTTCTAAGATCAAACCAAAAACCTCCTGCGCAAAATTTAAACTTGTATTCCATTTTTTACCATCTCCTTGCTTTGCATTGTATTCCACATTCACTTCACATTCACACATTCACACACACTTCACATTCACACTCCATAGCTGGAAGAAATAGACAGTGTGTCGAAGGCTTTGCATTGAGGCCAGAAGTGCCACTTATGTCCAGAAATGCAAGTAGTTAGGTGCATGTTCAATTTTGATATATCCATTACGAAGTGTCCCATAAAGTCTAAACGTCTAGTGCCTTTTTCTAACAATAAGGTTAGGGTTTGCATTAGGGTTATTTCTAGGTTAGGGGGAATGCAATTCTTTATGTTTAGTTGAAAAGCACAGTTTGGGGGACACTTTGTGACGTTTATTGCCTGTACTTCTGGACACAAGTGATGTTGAAGTTGAGAAGAAGAGCAAAGAGACACTTCGTGACGCTTATCAAAGTCAGAATGCATCTAATTACTTGCATTTCTGGACATATCTGAGAAGTGCATCAATCCTTTCGATTGACAATTTTGGTGCACTTTATCACTGAATGATATCAAAGTCCGAAAAGTTACTAAAACATAGTAAGCTGCTCTTGATGACATCATGGTAATCTGAATGTTGAAACTGTAGCACAAAACTTCCTTCATGCCTTACTCAACTGAAAATCTTTGTATTAGTTTTATCCAGGATTGCAGACCTGCCAACTCTCATGATTTTGCCAGGCTTAAACATGACTCTTTTGCTATGTGAAGTCTTTGTGACCTGCAGTTGTGTTTTCACCTCAGCTTTCAATTCAGCGTCATGAAACCAAATTAAGCAAAAATCCTAAGAATAGCCTTTTATCAAGTTTTTCACCTAATTTCACATGAAATAGACCGATTTGGTTGTTTTATGCAGAAAAGTGAATTTTTCACAAAAAGCTTGGTACTTTGTTTAAAGCAAAGTAATTTCAGAGGCAATCACATTCTGAAGGAAATACACCCTTCAGTCAATCATAAATCATAAATAATAATGTAATTCACAAAGTCGTGGTTGTACTGGCCAATCAGAAAGCAAAGCAAGTGAGGAGGCCTTCCAAGGGGCTTTGCCTTTTTCCAAAATGCTGACAGTCAACAGAAACTGACAGAAAAAGGGAGACATTTTGTTACAGCAACAGTGACGAAATACGACAGCTACACTGTCCGTAACAAAAGTGGCGACAAAGTGACACCAGAACCCCCCTTGGAAGGCCTCAGTAAGGGCATTTGCAAATTGTTTTTAATTTTGCATCTTGTGTAACTACTTTTGACACTCAATAATTATGCCATTTCTGAGTTCACTCCAGCCTCTTTTTCAAAACGAGTCTAAGTGCGAAGTCTTATGAAAATGAGTTTTATTAATATGAAAAGTAAAACTAATTGCTATAATCACAAAGCTTTTGCTCTTTGACTCACTTTGAAAAAGAGGTTGACGTGAACTTGGAAATGCCCCACTGAAAACTGCTCTCTAAAACCCTTTCAAAAATGCGTAAATTATCTTCTTTTACTGCATGCTTTTTATTTTTTCTGAAGGAAATTGACCTCGGCCTGGCTGCAGATCTTGGTACATTACAGAAGTTTCCAAAAATCGTTGGCAATGAAAGGTAAGAGTTATTACCATAAATTCAATAACACCAAGACACCGAGACACAATAATTTTATTGACTTCATTGTGTTATGATTATAATAATTACAACACAAGTAATTAAATTATCATTTCTTGGGGGCTGTGTGGATAAAGGAGATAGAGACAACAAGGACACATATAAATTGGTAGAAATAGTATTTCCAGAAAAGAAACGAGAATTTTAAACAAATCAAGGAAATAACAGTCCTTTAATAAATTCAGCACACTTTGAGTTTACTTTCCTTGATTTGAAAGAGTTGGAATTAATAATACAGTTCAAATGCAATTTGAGAATCCAGTGGCAGTGAATTTTGTGCCATGGGATGAGTAGGTGGTTGCCAGGATTTTTCTCAAGGTAGGAGGTCTTCCAACTCATGGGAAATCTTGGAGGACTTCCTTCAAGAGTGTGCCAATGATAATTAATTTCGTAGTTATCGGCAAAATCTTTTTTCATTGTGCCATCATCCCTATGGCCCCTTATCTTGGGGAGCAGGGATGGCGCAGTGTTCAGGGCACTCACCTTCCACCAATATGGCCCTGGTTCAAATACTGGATGATGCCATTTGTGGGTTGTGTTTGTAATCATTTCTCAGTCTACTCTGCCGCACACATGTACTTTGTTTTTTCCCTCTCCTAAAAGAAAAAACCTTCTCAAATTTCATTTCAATCTCAAAGGTGTCCCCAAATAGTTGGAGACACTATAAGAGGGCCACAAGTTCATCAGTTGTTGAAACTGTCAAGTGTCACCTTCTCTAAATGAATTCAGTTGAATTGCCGGGTCTTGTGCTCCCATTTCATGCAGCACTACATCCCTGAACCACTTTTCAACACAGCCTGACTTGAATAGTTTCACAATGTAATCTAAGTTACCCTACTCATCTGCAGAAGGGATTAGAAATTACCGTTGGGGGGGGGGGGGGG
>BLFK01000930.1:3325-13325 GCA_014634185.1 Astreopora myriophthalma
GTTCAATGAACTGTTCTATGACCTCTCTGTTGGTGTGCCAGAGGTAGAATGTTGTTTAACAATGCTGCGTTTCCTAACGAGTGGTTTTATAGTGCTTTTATTAGTATTTGTGCCTACTTTCACCATAAAATGGCAGTACTAAGAAAGCTGAAGCATATGGCTCCATATCACGTGAGGAAGCAGCTGGCAGACTGCCTTGTGATTTCCAAGCTTGACTACGCCTCTGTAGTATTTGATCCACAGCCAGCCTATCAGTTGCGACGCCTCCAGAGAGTACAAAATGCATCTGCAGGGTTTGTGTTAAGGAAATATGCTAATGAGTCTGACCTAGTGACACTAAACTGGCTAGATATTGCTAAGAGATGCAAACTTTCTGTTCTTAAACTGACTTTTAAATCTCTGAATGATACAAATTTTCCTGAATACCTTCAACTTAGTACTCATGCAGTGTCTGCACACAACTTTAAATCCTCTGTTGCCCTTCTGTTACATATCCCCAAGGAATCTGGCACTTTTCAGGATAATGCCCCAACTTTTTTCAACAGTCTACCTTCCCATGTTAGAAACATCAACGTTGTAGTTAGACCCTAACTTAAAATCTAACCATTTCAAGTCAGTGCTTAGGCCTAACCATTAATCCTTGCCACAGAATGATATAAAACTAACTATAGTAAAAAAAATACCTGGTTATAAAGATAAAACTACCTAGTTAATAAAAAATTAACTAGTCAAAATTAAAAATACTAAAATTAAAAATTACCTGCAACATTAACATTAGGGACTATGGACTCTTTTGCAAATCAATAATGACATTGCTAAAATGCCCCGACTCTACACTCGTTAATGATACATAGATTTTAATGTCACAAACCCAAATATTACATATGGCCTATTGTAGTCATTCATTTACTTATTTTGTTATTATTTTCTAAAAATCAATTGTTATTGTGTTTGTAATTACTTGAATTTAGTTAGATAGTTTTCAATGTACAGGCGAAGAGCCACTTTGTGGATTCTGTATTAAAGTCATTATTATTATTATTATTATTATTATTATTATTATGAAATGTTAACGTTGGCAAGGCCTACAGCGATTTTAGGGCCCATGCCGTGGTGTGTTTGCAGTATTGTCTTCGTGGAATTGAATGAATTTTTCTCCCAAATGACTTTTGGGATAGGACGTTTGTTTTTGTAATGAACACTGACGTCGTATCCCGCGAATTCCCTCCTCTAGTAGTATGCTTGTGTATCTGTGCTTACCCTGAACTGTCTTTATCAAAATTCTTGGCAACCAGTTTCATATTGGTCAACCGTATGCGAGGAAAGGCATTGACCAATTTCCCAGCCCGATGTAGCTTTCGTACGCCGGCCGCGCAGGCTATCTTGTTATGCGGTTATTGTTAGAATCCAGTCCCCTCGATTTTCCGGTGTCACGGCGCTTGAACCCGGGCTCTCTCCCTTTTCTTCCCTATTGACCCGTGGCCCTTGAGGGCGAAGGGTCTAATTGTTTTGGTATCACCCAACTAGTCGAAAAGAATAGGCAATAATAACGTTAGCAAATGCAAGTTGAAGAAATATTTATTTGGTAATAAAACGAAAGAAAGCGTCAAGCTTTTGCTACTCGATGACTATTGCTAATAGTCCTCTAGTAGCGTAGCCAATAAGAATGCAGGATTTGCATTAGTCCACTTGGTGGGTGATACTAATAAGGCATACCTCGTTCTTCTTGTATGCTAATATTTTCCTCTCATAGTTTGAAGTAATATTTAAAAAACGAGTGCGAGTGTTTCAACGGGGTTTCCAAACACAGAAAACTGATGAAAGCCCAAGGCCGAGGGCTTTTATTGTTTTCGAGTGTGTGGAAACCCCGGTAAAACACGAAGTACAAGTTTTTGAAAGGGCTTCTCAATCGGCACCTAATTGCAAACAAAAAAAAACAACAAAAGACAACCCAATTTGACAAGTGATTTAGTGTGCTTGCCAATCAAAACATGTTGCAAAAGTACAGGTGCGCGTAAAGCCATCACTCGCGTTTCAAGAAAACGTTTGAGGTAACCGTGTACCAAGACGACCAAATCCGCCAGCAGAGCTCGCGGGCTCAAAGAGCAACAGCAACAGCAAGAACGCGAGGTTATCCGATTGAACAGAAGCAAGGCCAACACAGACCAAAAATACAACCCAACGTAACTAGACGTGTCCACAGCAACAAGCTACTTGTAATTGGCTCAAAACAAGCTGAGCGACGGCAAGAAGTCCCAAATCGTGCGTACATCACGGTGCGTCGTAGTCGGCAGGATTCGAACCTGCGCGGGGACACCCCAATGGATTTCAAGTCCATCGCCTTAACCACTCGGCCACGACTACTCGGAGCTCTCGTCAACGAGTTGCTGGGAAATGGTCATACCATTAGACAAAGTTGGCTTGAACTCAAAGGCAGTGATTAGAATTTTCAGTTTTGGAGGCAATAAAAGTTGAATGAAAGAATTCCTTGGAATATCGGTGGGTCAAGCAATGCGGTTGCCCAGCTTCCATGCACAAATAGGCCACTGACCGAGTGTGAACTAGAACAACAACAACATGAATACCAATCAACACCAAGTGATTAAGACATGGGTATAGCCACGATCCCACTTGACTTCTTTTCAATGTTTTGTCCCAACTGGCAAAACGTTCCACGAGCAACGTGCTCTGCCAAGTGCTTACCGTAGTCGGTAGGATTCGAACCTACGCGGGGACACCCCAATGGATTTCTAGTCCATCGCCTTAACCACTCGGCCACGACTACATGCAGCTTGAAAGGAATGCACTCAACGGAAAAACGAAAAGGACATCAGAATGAAAGAAGAAAGCACATACAATTGCAGGAAAGAAAGAGAAGACAAAGCAACAAATGGCTTCTTTTTTAATTGAACGGTCAGGGACTGCAGTGTAGCGGAAAAACACACAATTAATGCAGGCTACTACTTGTGCATGAAATTTCCCGGCTATCATTAAGATCAAAATGAAATCAGCGGGTTATGTTGCGAGCTCAAACACTAGATGGAAAAGAAAGCAGAAGATAGATGAAATAAAGCAGATGGGAAAGAAACGTTAGCAGAGCGAGGTTTTGATCCTCGGACCTCTGGGTTATGGGCCCAGCACGCTTCCACTGCGCCACTCTGCTGTTGACAGAGTTTTCGGTGGGAAGCGAGCTCTTCAACAATGCCATTCGTGACAGCAGGGGAGAGGAGCCAAAGATTGAACCATTTCATTAGCCCCACCAGCAGTGAAGAAACAAAAACAAACAAACTAAGTAAGTAATTAACGAAAAAATTCCAAAAACGAGAGATTTGACAAGTGATTTAGTGTGCTTGCCAATCAAAACATGTTGCAAAAGTACAGGTGCGCGTAAAGCCATCACTCGCGTTTCAAGAAAACGTTTGAGGTAACCGTGTACCAAGACGACCAAATCCGCCAGCAGAGCTCGCGGGCTCAAAGAGCAACAGCAACAGCGACAACGCGAGGTTATCCGATTGAACAGAAGCAAGGCCAACACAGACCAAAAATACAACCCAACGTAACTAGACGTGTCCACAGCAACAAGCTACTTGTAATTGGCTCAAAACAAGCTGAGCGACGGCAAGAAGTCCCAAATCGTGCGTACATCACGGTGCGTCGTAGTCGGCAGGATTCGAACCTGCGCGGGGACACCCCAATGG
Organism: Astreopora myriophthalma; assembly: GCA_014634185.1. Taxonomy (NCBI): domain Eukaryota; kingdom Metazoa; phylum Cnidaria; class Anthozoa; order Scleractinia; family Acroporidae; genus Astreopora; species Astreopora myriophthalma. The sequence goes on from BLFK01000930.1 coordinate 7,024, forward strand.
ATTTCAAGTCCATCGCCTTAACCACTCGGCCACGACTACTCGGAGCTCTCGTCAACGAGTTGCTGGGAAATGGTCATACCATTAGACAAAGTTGGCTTGAACTCAAAGGCAGTGATTAGAATTTTCAATTTTGGAGGCAATAAAAGTTGAATGAAAGAATTCCTTGGAATATCGGTCGGTCAAGCAATGCGGTTGCCCAGCTTCCATGCACAAATAGGCCACTGACCGAGTGTGAACTAGAACAACAACAACATGAATACCAATCAACACCAAGTGATTAAGACATGGGTATACCCACGATCCCACTTGACTTCTTTTCAATGTTTTGTCCCAACTGGCAAAACGTTCCACGAACAACGTGCTCTGCCAAGTGCTTACCGTAGTCGGTAGGATTCGAACCTACGCGGGGACACCCCAATGGATTTCTAGTCCATCGCCTTAACCACTCGGCCACGACTACATGCAGCTTGAAAGGAATGCACTCAACGGAAAAACGAAAAGGACATCAGAATGAAAGAAGAAAGCACATACAATTGCAGGAAAGAAAGAGAAGACAAAGCAACAAATGGCTTCTTTTTTAATTGAACGGTCAGGAACTGCAGTGTAGCGGAAAAACACACAATTAATGCAGGCTACTACTTGTGCATGAAGTTTCTCGGCTATGATTAAGATCAAAATGAAATCAGCGGGTTATGTTGCGAGCTCAAACACTAGATGGAAAAGAAAGCAGAAGACAGATGAAATAAAGCAGATGGGGAAGAAACGTTAGCAGAGCGAGGTTTTCATATTCGGACCTCTGGGTTATGGGCCCAGCACGCTTCCACTGCGCCACTCTGCTGTTGACAGAATTTTCGGTGGGAAGCGAGCTCTTCAACAATGCCGTTCGTGACAGCAGGGGAGAGGAGCCAAAGATCGAACCATTTCATTAGCCCCACCAGCAGTGAAGAAACAAAAACAAACAAACTAAGTAATTAACGAAGAAATTCCAAAAACAAGAGATTTGACAAGTGATTTAGTGTGCTTGCCAATCAAAACATGTTGCAAAAGTACAGGTGCGCGTAAAGCCATCACTCGCGTTTCAAGAAAACGTTTGAGGTAACCGTGTACCAAGACGACCAAATCCGCCAGCAGAGCTCGCGGGCTCAAAGAGCAACAGCAACAGCAAGAACGCGAGGTTATCCGATTGAACAGAAGCAAGGCCAACACAGACCAAAAATACAACCCAACGTAACTAGACGTGTCCACAGCAACAAGCTACTTGTTATTGGCTCAAAACAAGCTGAGCGACGGCAAGAAGTCCCAAATCGTGCGTACATCACGGTGCGTCGTAGTCGGCAGGATTCGAACCTGCGCGGGGACACCCCAATGGATTTCAAGTCCATCGCCTTAACCACTCGGCCACGACTACTCGGAGCTCTCGTCAACGAGTTGCTGGGAAATGGTCATACCATTAGACAAAGTTGGCTTGAACTCAAAGGCAGTGATTAGAATTTTCAGTTTTGGAGGCAATAAAAGTTGAATGAAAGAATTCCTTGGAATATCGGTCGGTCAAGCAATGCGGTTGCCCAGCTTCCATGCACAAATAGGCCACTGACCGAGTGTGAACTAGAACAACAACAACATGAATACCAATCAACACCAAGTGATTAAGACATGGGTATAGCCACGATCCCACTTGACTTCTTTTCAATGTTTTGTCCCAACTGGCAAAACGTTCCACGAACAACGTGCTCTGCCAAGTGCTTACCGTAGTCGGTAGGATTCGAACCTACGCGGGGACACCCCAATGGATTTCTAGTCCATCGCCTTAACCACTCGGCCACGACTACATGCAGCTTGAAAGGAATGCACTCAACGGAAAAACGAAAAGGACATCAGAATGAAAGAAGAAAGCACATACAATTGCAGGAAAGAAAGAGAAGACAAAGCAACAAATGGCTTCTTTTTTAATTGAACGGTCAGGGACTGCAGTGTAGCGGAAAAACACACAATTAATGCAGGCTACTACTTGTGCATGAAATTTCCCGGCTATCATTAAGATCAAAATGAAATCAGCGGGTTATGTTGCGAGCTCAAACACTAGATGGAAAAGAAAGCAGAAGATAGATGAAATAAAGCAGATGGGAAAGAAACGTTAGCAGAGCGAGGTTTTGATCCTCGGACCTCTGGGTTATGGGCCCAGCACGCTTCCACTGCGCCACTCTGCTGTTGACAGAGTTTTCGGTGGGAAGCGAGCTCTTCAACAATGCCATTCGTGACAGCAGGGGAGAGGAGCCAAAGATTGAACCATTTCATTAGCCCCACCAGCAGTGAAGAAACAAAAACAAACAAACTAAGTAAGTAATTAACGAAAAAATTCCAAAAACGAGAGATTTGACAAGTGATTTAGTGTGCTTGCCAATCAAAACATGTTGCAAAAGTACAGGTGCGCGTAAAGCCATCACTCGCGTTTCAAGAAAACGTTTGAGGTAACCGTGTACCAAGACGACCAAATCCGCCAGCAGAGCTCGCGGGCTCAAAGAGCAACAGCAACAGCAACAACGCGAGGTTATCCGATTGAACAGAAGCAAGGCCAACACAGACCAAAAATACAACCCAACGTAACTAGACGTGTCCACAGCAACAAGCTACTTGTAATTGGCTCAAAACAAGCTGAGCGACGGCAAGAAGTCCCAAATCGTGCGTACATCACGGTGCGTCGTAGTCGGCAGGATTCGAACCTGCGCGGGGACACCCCAATGGATTTCAAGTCCATCGCCTTAACCACTCGGCCACGACTACTCGGAGCTCTCGTCAACGAGTTGCTGGGAAATGGTCATACCATTAGACAAAGTTGGCTTGAACTCAAAGGCAGTGATTAGAATTTTCAGTTTTGGAGGCAATAAAAGTTGAATGAAAGAATTCCTTGGAATATCGGTGGGTCAAGCAATGCGGTTGCCCAGCTTCCATGCACAAATAGGCCACTGACCGAGTGTGAACTAGAACAACAACAACATGAATACCAATCAACACCAAGTGATTAAGACATGGGTATAGCCACGATCCCACTTGACTTCTTTTCAATGTTTTGTCCCAACTGGCAAAACGTTCCACGAGCAACGTGCTCTGCCAAGTGCTTACCGTAGTCGGTAGGATTCGAACCTACGCGGGGACACCCCAATGGATTTCTAGTCCATCGCCTTAACCACTCGGCCACGACTACATGCAGCTTGAAAGGAATGCACTCAACGGAAAAACGAAAAGGACATCCTAGGACCTCTGGGTTATGGGCCCAGCACGCTTCCACTGCGCCACTGTGCTGTTGACAGAATTTTCGGTGGGAGGCGATGGTATTCGTGACCGGATTGGATTCGAGGATGGAGTTGTGGCTGAGTGGTGAAGGCGATGGACTAGAAATCCTTTAGGTTGTCCCCGCGTAGGTATGAATCCTACCGACAGGGGTTAGCACTTGGTAGAGCATTTTACTCGTGGAACATTTTTCGAATTTTTTACAGAATATTGAGAAGAAGCCAAGTGTGACTCTGCGGACGCCCATGGTTTAATTAGTTGGTGTTGATTGGTATTGCTAGTTCGCACCTTTGATCAGTGGCCTATTTGTGTATAGAAGGGGAGGGGGGGGGACGACAACAATGGTTGACCGATATTTCAGAGAATTGTTTCATTCAAGTTATTGTCTCGATAAGTGAAAATTGTAATCATGTCATCATTTCCCAGGAACTTCTTGACACTGAAGTTTATTTTTTAATTGAAGGAGGAAGGATGAATTTGCATATCTGGGGCTTATTTTGGAATTAAAATAGAAGGCGTGAGGCGGATCTAGCACGTCTATCAAGTGAATTACCGCACATACCTACGTGATATTCTCTTCTTCTTCCTGCCCTCTCAGACGCTTAGCCTTTTCTTTTGAATGGGTCTGTAGGTAACTACTCACTAAAAAGAGTAAAGGACTGCAAATAAAGTGCAAAGTGCTTGAGCATGATCAGTTACTAAAGTCAATCGCAAAAATGAACTTCAACTGAATAAACAGATGTTATACTGCATCGCATCTGCTACATTTACCGCGCGAAGCGCCAAGAGTGATTTTCAGAGAACAAGCTAGGGTTTTACTACTCGATTTGGAGAAACAAACGCTGGAAATGAGTGGGAAACTGAATAGAAATATCTCCTGAGTCATGTGAACATGGATGCTGCATGATCTCCATTAAGATTAATAGCTTGCTAGGGTGCCCTTTGGACTAATGCAAGATAAAATAATTTGTTTTTTTCTGCGATCGAATCTGATTTAACTGTGACTGGATTTTCAGGAAAGAATTTGTCCCGTTTTCATGTGAAAGGTCGTGATTAATCAGTGCTGAAACTGGCATGACCTCTGATTTCAGTTTTCACTGAAAGTTTGCCCGGTCTCTTGTTCTTGACTGATTGATTGATGTTGGTTCAGTTTGTTCACAGCCCGCTCTAGTTACAACGAAGTTGTATTCAGGGATGACTCGGATTGTGTAAACCACGTATTTTAATTCCTTACTAACAACAAGGAGGAACAAGACAACAGAGTAACAAGGTAACAGGAAACAAGGCAACAGACTAACAAGGTAACAGGGTAACAAGATAACGTGGTTACAAGGTAATAACAGGGTAACAGGGCAACAGGGCAACAAAGTAATTTGGTAATAAGGTAACAAGATGGTTACAGGGTAACAAGGTAACAGAGTAACAAGGTAATACGGTAACAAGACAATAACAAGGCAACAGAATAATAAAATAACCGGGTAACAGGACGACAGGGTAACAGGGTAACAAAGCAACCGAAGAACAAGGTAACAGAGTCACAAGGTAACAGGGTAACAAGGTTATAGAATTCAGTGAACAAGATCTCTAGAACGATTTTCGGACACAGTAGTTAAAGAAAGGTTTTGGGACATAATAGTTAGGCTTACACTACGTACTACCCCGCAGTGTTGCCTTCGTTCGCGCTTGGTTTCTCATAAGGACAAAAAATGAGGGGGTCTACCCGGACCAAGACGCAGTTTGCCGCTGGCAGTCATGTGATCAGCTGCAACTGGGGTCTCTTTGTCGACGACAAGGGAGGAAAAGAGCGAGAGCGAGAACTTGGGTTCGAGATTGTCGAGGGATTTGTACGCAAGCATTTCCTTCTCCTCTCCTCCCCTCCCACCTCCACCTTTTTTGCGCTCGTCCTATTCTCGCGCTGGCAGAAAATGAATTCGTCTCTCACCCGTTGGAAACGGGTTGTGCCTAGATCATCGAACACCTGTGTGGCAGGCGTTCAAAGGGGAACGGAGCATTCGGCGCGAAGGAATTCAGGCGCGCGATAACGCGAACGCGGGCGCGCAAAGAGGAAGGAAAAGGAGGAAGGCGCAAGGAGGAAGGCACAAAAGCGAACTACAAACCAAGCTGTGCATTTCAGTATCTACAGGGTGTTTCAAAAGTTCGTGCCCTTTCTCTACAAGACTATGTCACTTATTTTCGCATTTTGTAAGCCACATGTTTTAAGCAATTATTTGATTTTAAGAGGACATTCAGTCTATTGTGCTGAAAGTGCAAACGTTGATTACTAACTTGCAAGGCATATTTTTTTTCTCTGCTCAAAAAGGGGCACGAACTTTTGAAACACGCTGGAGAACAGCTTGGTTAAGATTTAAAAAGAGACTGTCCTCCTGGGCGGTACTCACTGAAAGATAATACCGACCAGGGTCCGGTTGTTCGAAAGCCGATTAACGCTAACCCTCGATTAAAAATTAACCGACGTTATAATTTCGCCCTCTGAAAAACGCTTTCAAAAAGCGGTTTTAGACCGAGGCGGAAGAAAAGTGTAAGTCACAAGTGACAAGCAAAAATCTTTCGGGAAAATCTTTGTGAATTTGTAAAGAAACTGTAATCAAAGTTCACTCTAACCCAGGGTTAGCTTAGTCGGGCTTTGAACAACTGGGGCCAGAAGGACAAGATACGAGAAGGAAACATTACAATGAAATAGCAATATTGACCTAGGGATATAAACGAGGCAAATGTCAAGATGTCAGCTTGTCACATAGAAACAAGTCTTATCTCTGTAACTTTGTGCAGCTGAAGCCTCATTGGGTAAAGAGTGAGGTTTAAAGGCTAATGCAGCAAATATATAGCTTATTATGGTGAAGGGAAGCACTAGAAATTTTGGCATCTGAATTCACATTTCTACCTCGAGGGTTTTGATAAAATAAAATATTTTGAACATTAGTTCACGGATCGTCCGCCATTTTAGAATTACCGAGAATTTCCGACGAACGCTCGACTCGGATTCTCGTTCCTAG